>VXBU01018237.1:880125-916767 GCA_013400315.1 Bombycilla garrulus | reverse complement strand
GGAGAGAGTTATCTATGACTCATAGGGCAAGGTGTTAATGGCCCATTAACAGGAGATGGTCCGGGGGAGGAGGTAAGGAAAACACTGCCCCTCCCGGTTTCAACAGTTCATGAAGATGGAGATAGAATACAGACCTTCTGGAATATTCTTACATTGTAACCTAGGACAAATGGGCTGCCCAGAGAGGTGGTGGAGTCACCATTCCTGGAGGTGTTTAAGCACAGGCTGGACATGGCCATGGTCTGGCTGACACAGTCGTGTTGGGTCATAGGTTGGACTCAATGATCTCAGGAGTTTTTCCACCCAAACTGATTGTGTGTTTCTGCTTGTAGGTCTGTACTGCTGGTGTTTGATGGCTCACTTTGCATTCTCCCTTTCTTAGAACCTTTCCAGTTCTCTCGCTCTCTCCTGCCCTCTTTGGCTTTGATCCCACAGATCCTAAATCTAGAACCTGAAAAGAGCAGGAAGAAAAGCCTGCAGACCTTTTTCTCTAGCACCTTTTAAAACTGGTTCAAAGCCTTGCCTTTGTCATGAGGAACACCTTGCCGGGCTGGTGAGAAGGTTTCCCTCAGCAGTCAGTCCCAGAGAGAACTATCCTGCATGTCCGCCTGTGCAGCCAGACCTGCCCATGGCCCATCCTGAGCCTTCATCCCTGGCTCAGGGCATGGACAAGGTCAGCATCTCAGGTCACAGCTTCTTCAGCCTCCTTCCTCCCTGCAGCACCACCAGTGCCCAGGTACACAAACAGGAGGTGCCACACACATCTTTGTGCTCCTCTGTGGCAATAAACCTTGTTAGTTCAGGGAAAGAATGTAATTCTTAATAATTATTATTTCTACCATTATCTGAAGCTATGGAAATTAATGTCTTCAGCTAATTAAATAACTGCTTGTGTGCTTGACAAAGTGTTATATTTATGCAAGAGAGTTATTTCTTCAAATTACTGAAAATGGTTGCATTGAGTGAATACAATATGCCAGTTAGATTCTTGGCATATAATGTCTGTGTCAACATTAATACTGAGGGAAAATTTAATCTACTCAATTCTTTTATTACATCTAGAAGACAAGGCAGGGATCAATGCATGTGTAGCCTCTCATTTTTGCCAATTTTATGCAAATCAAATGGCAAAAAATGAGCATAATTTTGTTCCATTATTCCATTATGCCTACTACAATTATTGTTTCACTATCCTTGTTGCAGACTATTTGATGTACTTGTTTTTCCACTTTTTTGCAAGCACCACTTTCCAAAGTCTAAGAGTACAACTATTCAAGTATTGACTGAAAAAAAGGAAGATATAAAAAAGCAACAAACCAGGAAATTTAGGTAAGCACCAAAAGTAGCAACTGGAAAGCAAAAGATAATTTCAGGAAAAGCAAATGATTTCACTACAGTATTAAAAAACATATTGTAAAATTAGATATTAAAGTATTAGAAGTTTACCAATGTAGTAATTATGAAAAGCTTGGGTTTTTTAAAAAAGAAGAGTAAGAAATCTACATTAGATTGTTTTGAAGTAGAATCACTAGGACTAGGCAGCATCACTCTAAGGGAGGTTAACTGTGATAATAAGATGAAAATTGTATTAATAAAAATACTGATTACACTGCTGATTTAACAGTTACCCAGCATTTTACTTTTTGGCTTGTTTTATTTTTCAAAAGAGATGAAATTTGTCAGCCTGACAACATGAACAGAGAAGTCACGCCTAAATAGCCTTGGAAGAAATTGGTGTAGGACTTAGAAAGCTCCTGGGTAAAATATAATGTGATAAGTAAGAACCAGTAAGCCACCAGTAATAAATGCATTCTTCCTAAGTCTTGCAAATAAAAAAATAGTGGATAGGAGAAAATTGGAGCAGGTGTTTTATTTTTATTTTCAAAATCTTTCAGTAAGGCTTTTTTGTTTTTTAAATATCAGTCAGCACACTAGCCAGAAAAATGTGTAAATCTCTGCTGAATACTAAAGGAAGGGTGTAAATCCCAGTAAGGTCAATGGAATTTCATTATCTTCTAATATTTTTTTCAGTATTTTGATGAATCTATTAATGAAAAGAACAAATACAGAAATGAAGGCAATGGTGGTATGAATCCCAAAGATCAAGTCCTAATTTAGAAAAGAATGAGAGAAAATAACTCAAAGTAAATGCTTTCTCAGCTAGAAAAAGTCTAATAGCGGTGTCCCTTTGGGATCATTAAAGGGTATTGGATAAATTCAGTACACCTACTAATGATGTGTAAGAAAGGTTGAATTGTGAGATGGAGCTTTGCTGACAAGGAAAAAATACCCTAGCTTAGTCAAGATTAACCAAGATTGTGAAAAACTGCAAAAGGAATAGCAGGGAAAATAAAAGGCAGCAGAATGAATGCAGAAAAAAACACTCAGCAGAAGTGACATTTGCAGTGGGAAATGTCAGTGCAAGATGCAACAAGGTTTCAGCATGGCATACAAGTACACATCCACTCAGTAGGAAGACTTCTAAAAACTTTGTATTTTAAAAAAATAAGAGGCTCATACTAAGAGTCAAGCTCAGTGTTGGCAGATTGGTTCTTTCATAGATGGAAATGCTATCAGATTGTCTATTTAATTCTTACCTGGTGTGCAGAATGAATATAGAAAAATATAACATGATTTTATTCCCTGGCTTGGTAGGTTTTTATTTGAAAGCAGAAAGGGGTTTCAAATAGCGATGATGTCATTATCAGTGCTGATGGATCTTGGTGTTGTCTGGTTTCTGTTTTTCTGAAACATCTTTCACCTTTAAATGGACCTGAAGTGGAATTGTAATTTATCCTGTTATTCTTCATCCACAGTCTACAATTGAAAAATAAGAGTGCAAAAAATATCATTACCTTTTTTCTTCATAAAAAAAAATTCTGTAAAGGAATAAACATTCCAATAGCAGTCTGGCTCTTTCTTTGTAGGATAGATTTTACACCTCAGCTCATGCATATGCATAAAAAATATAGATCTGACTCTAAATTTTTCTCCACATAAAAAATGGAAAATAATTGGTAAAAATAACAAGCATCAATTTCCCCTCTGTTGTTTTGTAGATTTTTTCTGAGTTTGGTAAACTTCCTACAGCACTTACAGTCTTTGTTGTATGGCAGTTTACTTCTTAGAGATAATGGTAACAAATGTGACTACTGTAGCAAAATACACACATGGTTGTTAAGAAAGGTAAGATTTTCCTATCAAGGTTTCACTTTAGAAGTGTGCCAGTGAATTTTCTGTACATTTTATTTCTTTCTAATTTTAGAAAAAAATAGCTAGGCAAGGGAAAGCTTATATCTCTTTCTAAATATTGAAAAAATGAGTAGACAAGGAGAGGCTTATACTTTTAATCTTCTAAAATTGATACCTCCCCAGAGCTGACTTAACAGATAAGACAATAGGAACAGAAAATTGTAACATGCATTATTCTGTTAAAACTGCAATCCAATAAGTAGGGACAAGTTTCTTTTACCTCAGGAAAGAGAGTGACGGTTTCCATTATATCAGAATTTTTTTTTTGAGTGGCTCAGGTGGCTCAGTCTCGCTCAATGAAAAATTAGAGTGGGATTTATAAAAAAAAAAAAAAAAAAAAAAAGCCTTTTCCTGTCCTCTATACAGAGTGCTGGGTGCATATTTGGAAAGCTGCACTAAAGGGGAAGGCTGCACTCAGGTTCCCTGTCAGGCTCAGCAGGAATCCTGCACACTGGGAAGCCTGAGCACTGCCCTGATGTGTTCAGCTAGAGCAGCTCTTGGAGCTATCAAATCACTCTCCAGCCCTCAGCTCCTCTACAGCTGCCAGTTTCACCGGTGTGTCATAAGGCCACGGCAGGTCTATACATCCCTGTCCCGAGGCAGTGCAGAGCTTGGCCCCTTCTACTTAATGAGCCCAGTAATATCTGTCCCAAGGAGAAAGGAAAGGGCATGGGAAGCATTTGTTTCTCTTAATATCCTTGCAATGAGGTCAAGCCCAATGGTATTCTTTTTTTCCCCCTCTGCTCTTCAGTCACTTACATTGTTCTCAGCAGAAGTGCAAAGCCACTGCACTGGATACTGTAAACAGCAGCGAGCATCCTTAAGTGAGGGGGATGTGTGCAGCAAGGCTTCATTGATCTCAGTTCTAGGAGAGGGCCAGCGGAGCAGAGAGGCTGCCTCTGTGTGAGCAGGGGGGTAGGGAGGAGAGGATGGTCTCTGCCATTGTTCTTGTCCTCAGAGTTTTGCAGAGATTCTGAGCAGCTGGAGAAGTCTGTGTTTGGGGGCTGGTTTGCTTTACCTGTTCCACTCTCTCACAACAGCAACCACAGAGAACTTTAAATATACTGTTTTACCGAATGAGTGTAAATGTATCAGCATTTTTCTCCTTATATACAGGGACTTAAGTTTTGATAGTAATAGCCTAGAAGCATTTATACCTTATTCTATTTATTTTGCTTTCCTACTACAATGGCTTGGAAGGCTTTATTCATATAACCTTCTACATCACTAGTTTGTAATCTCATTATATTTTTATTCAGTAACTTAAAACTTTTGATAACTTATTAAAATGCTTTTAAGTTCTAAATCTACCCAAGATGGGTACACTAGTTCTTTAAAAGTGTAAACGATTTCTGTGTCAAGAACTGAAAGGATGAAAGGTGTAAAATGTTACACTTGCAAGTAAAGTGGAACTTACAGATATGCATGTAAAGATGAAAGGATTGACAGATTTGATTTCTCTCAGCCAGATTTGTTAACTTCATCTGACACCAAAAATCCCATCAAATCAGCACAGAAGAGAACCAACACTGGCATTTTTACATCATTCCTTTCCTAGAGTTATGAAATTTCTACTGCATTGCTGTGGCGTACAGCAGCCAAAAGGTTTGCTTTCCTTCATTTTCATAGTGTGTTAGTTCTTAGCCAGGAATCAGTGGTGCAATGTTTCTCCCTTGATGCTCTAACTCTAGAAACCCTTCTAGTTGTGTTTAGATTTTTATTTATGATTGTTTATGCAGTAAAAGTACTATCATGCTATTCTCTGCACCTCTTACCACCTTAGTCCTTTTCTGTTGGCCTATTTGGGTTGTTTCTTTTGGTTTTGCTTTTATGCTTTTGAAGAGATCTCTTGCCTGGTAAAGAATTGTTGAGATCTTAGCTTTGCTGTGAATGGTAATTTCAAAAGTTTCGAATGTTAATTTCAGACATTTTCACAAACTTGGCTGATTTCTGTAGATCTGAAACAAAATCTTCCTTCAGTCTGAGAAAAAGATGGTTCAGACAGCTTTAGAACTTTTTTGGTTGGTTTAAAGGAATTGAGAAAGTGGAGAAGGAATGTATCTCCCCGTCATGGTAAGCAAAACTATTTCTTAAAGTGTTTCTGTATTAAAGAGTATTCTTGAACTGACTTTGTGTCTTGGACTGTGATCTCCTTTTAACTGCATTTCTGGTCCCATAATAGTATTTAACAGAGGACAGTTGTTCAGCAGCCTTAATCACATGTGATGTTGTACAATTAGCAGACTGTTCACAAAGGCTTCAGCCTCGGCTTTTTATCAAAAAAATATAAAGCAGTAACACAATTTCCCTTTCCTCTCTTTGCATGAACTCACCAATTCATTACCAAACACGTACAAAGAGATATCTAATAGCTAAGAAACATGTCTGATGCAGGACAAAGAAATGATCTATCTCGGCTCTGGTAGGAAGACAATGTACTCGTGGACTGAGAGCAACTTGTGGACCTCCTTAAACCCTCTGGAATAAAACCAGGAAAATCACTTTTCATCTCTCTTTTCCTCACATACTTGATGGAGATATTCCCGCCATCAAGACTGTTAACTCCTTAAGGCACAGACTCTTTCTCTGTGATGTTTGTGCTTGACTTTGATATCCTGATCTTGGTTGGACTTTTTTTTCACACAAAGCTAAGATAGATGCTGCTGGATGTTACTGTGTCCCTTACAGGAGTATTGATGAACTTTGAAAGTTTAAGTGAAGGTTTAATGGTGTGCTTGGGAAAACAGGTTAAACCAAAACCCAAATAAAATCCTATGGGCGTCAAGGGTAAAAATAATCTGGGGAGTGGTCAATTTGGATCTGATTCCAGACTAATGGTGTCACGTCGGACCTATCTATTTAGAGAGGGTACCAGGAGATGAAATTAAATACCCTTTCTTCATCTGCTTGGAGCAGACACATCACATCATAATTTCCCAATTTCAGTGTTAGGAAAAAGTTTCTGAGGGTTTGACTAATCGTAAAATGAAAATAGGTAACAGTAGATTTGAAAAAGGCTGTGGAAAGAACATTGTGAAAAAGAAAAAAGACATTTTAGGCAACTCTAACATAAGGATTACTTTTGTACTACTCCGTTTACAAAGGCGGCAACTTTGTGACTGCTCATCATGCTGTAAGCAGGAGGTAATGTCTTGATTGGAACCTTACATTTGGAGGATGGAGTTGAGAGGGAAGATGTGTGCTAATGTCTTTACAAACAATTCGATGGATGAAGGTGTGGGTGTTTAACGGCTTTGGAATGGGTCTTAATGCGGCTACTAACTTTGGGCAGCAGGTTTGTTCTGGAGCTCAGCTTGGCTCCTGAAGCAGACAAGAGTCTGCCCAAGCCTGAGTTTCTGAACTTTGGGGTAAAATAACAGGTTCAAGTGGGATATGGTGTAGGCGGTTCGGGAAGGCTGTACCTTCCGAGTACCTCAGCCGATGGAGAAAGGAAAAGGGCAGCATGCGGCCGGGAGTTCAGGATAAAAGGAGGCTGCGCCCTCTGAAACTTCGAGAGAGAAAACCCCACGGGCGTGTGCCCCAGTGGCCACTCTTTATTCGAATAAAGTTGCAGGAGTCCGTCTCCTTTATGCACACTGGCTTTTCATAGCGTGATTTTTCGCACAGACTAAAACTCAGGAAGGTGAGGTTCCCAAAACAAGCTGTAACATTTCTTCTGCTACTAGCCGGGAGGAGTTCAAGGCAAACCGCCTCTGAACTTTGCAGGACCTGAGGCGAAGAGAAGAACCAAGATAGGGGAGCGGGGAGCATTCGAGCCCCAGCCCGCTCTGCCGGGGGGTGCGGGGCAGCTCCCCGCCAAGGAGCGCGGGACGGGGCGGGCTCGTCACGGGGGTGCGGACGGCGGGGGCTGCATTCCCCGTGCCGCTGCATTCCCCGTGCCGCTGCATTCCCCGTGCCGCTGCATTCCCGGGGCCGCTCCGGCTCCCCCCGACTCCTGTTCTGGAAGCGTGGGCGGGAGAGGCGCCCGCGGGAGCGCAGGGAAGGGGCGGCAGCGGGAGCCTCGGGGGGGGAGCCGGTCACCCCGCGGGACCCCCCTCCCAGCGAGGGACGGATCCACGCGGGCCGAGGGGCGGGAGGCGGCTCCGAGCGGCGGTGACAATTAGCCTTTAAAAATGGCTGCTTGGAAGCTGTCAGCTGGGACGCGGAGGAGCTGCTAAGCCTCCTCTCGCTGCCTCCCGCCTCCCTTCCCCGCAGGGCTAATAACGGAGCGCGGATAAGAGCTCTCCAGCCCTTTTCCCCGCCCCGCCGGAGCGCGGTGCCGTAGCGGCTCCGGGCCCGGCCGCCCTCACTTCCCAGCTGGCTGCCGGGCGAGAGGACGGCGGCCCCCGCCTCCCGCGCTCCTCCTCGCCGCCGCTGCGTGTGTGCCGCGGGCACCGGGATACAAAGGAGGAGGGGGAGCCGCGGGATACATGGTCCGGGCTGGCGTGTGCGCGGCCGAGGGGGCTTATCTGGAGAGGAGAAAACACAAGGTCAAGAGGCAGCTCTCCTCCTCCATGGAAGAAGACGGGAGCGATGAGCCCTGAGGAGGACGACGAGAAGGGGCGGATGGCTCAGGGCTGCCGCTGCCGGGCTTCCCATCGGGAGTGACGGGGCGCGGAGGGCTGAAGGGGCCGGAGGAAGCGGCGCTGGGGTCGGGAGGGAGGAGAGGAAGGCGAGGAGGAAGCGGGGGGTTTGAATCTCCCCGGCTGGATTATCTCCCCGCAGGGGAAGCTGCCATCGCCGGCCGCGCCTCGGCCCGCGGCCCCCGCGGCCAAGATGGACCTGGGCAGCGCCGGCCGGAGAGCGGGAGCTGCCCCCGCGGGCCCGGGCGCTTGGAGACCTTTCCCCTCCGCATGCTGCTGCTGCTTCGCCTCGCTCCTGGATGTGAACAGCTGGCTGCTCTTCTACGGCTTCCTCTACCTGGCCCTGTATGCCCAGGTGTCCCAGTCCAAGTCCTGCGACAAAATCTCCTGCTTCTCGGGTCATTGTGTCAACTCCACCTGCGTCTGCGACCAGGGCTGGGTGGGAGACCAGTGCCAACACTGCCAGGGCAGGTTTAAGTAAGTCTCTGTTTACTGCGATTTTCCTCTTCTCATCTCTACATCCTTTTCCTGTCACTTTCACTCGCCTTTTTGTTTGGTTGGTTTTTTGTTTGTTTTGTTTTGCTTGTGTTTGCTATGATTTTGTTCATGTGTGGTAGAAGTATGTGGCTGAAGTTAAGGATGAAGGAGGCTCCTCCAGCTCTTAAGAGCACAGGACACAGCTCTGGCTGACTTATCGCTGAAAATAGGCTGCTCCACTTCACGGGAACTGAGAGACGGGGAGAAATCGGCCTAAAGCTGTGTCGCTGCTGTCCCTTCTGGGAGTGTCATGGAAATGACATGTGCACTTCATGGGGCTGCCCGGGGACCAAAACTTAGTAGTGGATTTTAATGACTTTTTCCTTCTGAAGAGTGAAAGGTTTAGCTCCTTCCAGTCTTAATTTCTTTCAGCTGTTTGAGCTAAGTGGGCATTAGTCAGTTTCATTCAGGACAACAAAGTGCAGCTGAGTGAAATATACATCCCTGGCGACAAGGTTTGCAGGAGAGAGAGGGAAATACGAAACAGTAACGTGTTTTGCAAAGGAACGAGTACTCAGTCAAGGTCTAACTACCTTCTCATTCTTAAAAGTCAGTGTGATGCCGAGTCATTGATCAGTAAGAAGGAAGTACACCTTGACACTTGCTTTTCTATATGGTGTGGGAAAGAAGACTTAATTTATAGGGCTGTCACTTTCCTCCCGCCCCCTTTTGGTATCAGTGTAAAGACTGGATGTGAAGAATACTGTTTGCTGTTATTTCTCTATATAATCTTGGACAGGACATCTCATTTCATTCCCTGTAAAACACCCCTTATAAGCAGGAACTCCATTTATTATGAAGTATGTTGACATACACAGCTGAAAAGTGTTCTAATATCTAACTAATAGCAATACATTGATGAGACTGTGTCTCAGAGAAGTCAAGTTCTTTCTGTCTTTGGGAAACTACTTTTTACAGATTAAATATCAATAACTGTCTGTTTTAAAATTGTGTTTAAATTCAGTTTTTCTCTCTGGAGTACTGAAATTAAACTGTATAATTAACATATCTTTTAAACGTTTAATACAAGGTCACTCATTCTTAAATAAACATAAAGTCCAGTAACTTGTTAACCTAGGCAGTTAAGGAGTAGTTCAAGTCAGATGTGTTGGCTGAAGTGATATACACAGTGCAGAGAGAGCCAATTTACTGATATTCGGTGGATATTGCAGCCTAATACAAGGCAAATATAATATGTCTTTTTTGCCTGTGAACTTGATAATTAGGTTTTAAAGTTGGCCATTTATTGGCTGTGTATATTGGATGTTTGGGGTTTGTCCTGCTGTGGAACAATGAGCTAATTTTGGAGGGTGATGAGAGGAGGTCCAGGTGAATCTTCTATATGCATGTGGATCTGCAGAGCTATTATTTCCTGGCTAGAAAGAGATTACTTGTATCCTTTGTCTTGGTGCCACTTATAGCAGACCCTAATAGTGCCAGGACCGAAGCAAATGGTAATTCCTTCAATTTCAAAGCTTGTTGTGAATGAGTATATTCTCTGTGTTATTACTGGGCTGTTATCCCGTCCGTACAGGTATTACCTTGCTTATCTTTTAAAACATCTTGGTTTCTTTACCTCGGTTGTGTTTGTCAAGTGAGGAAGCACAGTGGTTACATTTTCCCTTCTGGTAGAAAGTTAATAATCCATCCCCACCTAGAGGAAGTTCTGTCTGAATGTTGGAAGGGCTCCTCTTCTACGCTGAGCTAACACAGTGTTTAATTGAAGTGCTGTTAGGGGTTTTGGTGAAATCGAAATAGATTTATCATTAATTTCTGTTTCTTCATGCTTAGCTTTAGAAATGACAGTGACATTATGATTTTTCTCACGGGAGTAAGCTGTTGGAGACCTATTTTTTGCTGAGGACACTTTCCATAGCAGTGTCTTTGACAGCTCATCTTTAATCTTTATTCTTGGAAGCAGAGTACACTGTGCACTGAAAATGAGCGTTCTGAGATGTGAAGCTTTTCAAGCTCTGTGAGTTGGGGATGGAGTGAAATATGTTAAACATGTCTTACACTGCTGCAAGCAGCAGCTCGAAGCGGTTATATTTTGAATCCTGAAAGTTCAGATGGGTGTGGAATGGGTGATGAGCTCCGTGTATTTCCACCCGAAAAGTTGGAAAAAGAATATTACTTTTTCTGATGGCTGAGTGATTGAGGATCACTGTGGCAACTCCTAGTTTGCCTTATTGCCGCGGAGCATTTGCGTTTTCTTTTCCATTCGGCTGCGAAGTGTCCTTCATGCTTTACCCTTAAGTAGCCGCGGCTGGACTTCAGCAGCAGTGGTTTGCTAAGTTCTGTCTGTTGCACATCACTTCTGCTTCTGGCATTAAGGATCATCACGAGGATCGTTTCAGAGTGGTAAAGACTGAAAAGTGTGTTCGGCTATTGGAGCTGCATTAACAGCCCGTTCGGAGGTGGTAGATACGATCTGTAGAAATGTTGATAGAGCCTTGTACATTTCTCTAAACATTTACAGGGTTTCCAAGACACAGCTGTTTGAAGTGCCTGCGTGTCTCTGTTACCCAAGATTTAAACTGAAGTTTTAATGACCTAAATTGGACATATGTAAAACCTGCCACTACAGTATTTAAAAAAAAAACAAACAGGGTAGGCTTTCAAGGGTAGGCTTAAAACAATTGAAAATGTTTTTTATTTTTTTATTTTTTTTTTCATGAAAGTTGAGGTATGGTTGTTTTTGCTCTCTGGGAATGAGTGACTTGCATCAGCAAGTACCAGGAACATTGTGGTAAGAGGAGAAATACTCTGCCTGAGGCGGTCTTGGGACCATTAATTCTTTGGTGAGAGACATGTAGTATTTTTGGCTTTGCTTTATTTCTCTTCTAAATTGAGAAACAGTAACATAGCAGAGAGACATCAAAAATAATTGATCAATCTTCGTAAGCAGGTGTCAAAATTAATTGACAATACTATGGTAACCTTGCTATTCCCTGTAGGAGAACTACTTAGTAAGTAAACTGCTTTGCAAATGTTGCTCTGCACTGGGTGAAAGAAAGATGGGTGGGGAGGGAAAACAGGCAAAGAGACTGTCTAGCACCATTTTGCCATTTTGTTTCTCTCCTTTTCCAAGTTTTGAATTTACTCTTGCTCTTGTGAAGCCTGTGGTGAATCACATAAAAATGCAGATGTTGCTATTCTTACTGTGGTGCATTCACACTGTCATAATGTCAGTCACTTCCCAGAAAGATTTAGGCCTCATGTCTGCCTGGTGGTAAATTATTTTACTCCCTGTCCAGACTGGATATCTGAATGCAGCTCTGACTTTTGTCTTTCTACCTTTTTTTTTTTCCCCTTCCATCCCTTCACCTCTACTCTGAAATAATGCAAAACCTTTCTTAAAAACCAAAATTAAAAAAGGGAAATTTAGATATAAAAAGAGAATTTTGCCAGGTGACAGATAGGAAAGACAGTGGGCGGGCAGGTTCTGTTCTTATAGCAGGGAGCTTCAAGCAGCACAGTTGCCAAGATACAAACTAAAGCACAAGTGTTAAAGGACAGTGTCTGGTTTTGTTTTGCTAGGTTGATTTGTTAAAGAAGTGATGCTTTTAATGCTACACTTACCATTCTTTCTTCCCCTCCTCTGTGCCTTTGAATTTGTTGGTCAGTTGTACTTTTCATGATGATTCAAGTTTGGGCAGAAGGGAGAGGGAATGGCTGCCTAAATCAGTTATGTTATGAGACTCCAGGGAATTCAGGGACACAAACATTATGAATGGCCCAACTGCAGTGAAAACTGCTGTCACAGCTTCTAAGTAGTTAGATGTCAAAGTCAATAGTCTTGAGATGCAGCAGTGCAGGAAAACAGGTTCTATTAGTTTTGCTACTCATAGAATGATTTCTTAGTAGAAGAAAAAGATTCCTCCAGGTTGGAGCAAAAATTTTCCCCTTCTCTAGCTCTGCTTTGCACTGGTTTGTGGAAAAGCATTTGAGAAAACTTTGTGCATGGAATTTATCTTCCTCTAAAGTTTTTGAGTACCTGAATGATTGGAAATACTGTAAAATGCTGCCTTTGAAAAATTAGGTTGTGTCTTCAGATGTTTATGGCTAATTGTTTGATAGAGATGAGTGTGATGTGTAATGAAGCCGAACAGGAAGGTGAGCACCTTTGAGGACCTACACTTCAGTTAATCTGCTTTCCCTAGCCCTAGATATGCAGTTGTTATGGAGAGAGTAAGAGCAAATGGGATCTGTTTGATTATTAAACCTTGCCTCCAGATGTTCTTATTGTACTTCTAAATTACCTCTTGCATGCTCTCCTTAATTTCTAGAGCTGCTATAAAAGATTCGGCATTCTTCAAGGACAAAACAATTTCTAAATACAAGTACATTCACAACTGAAATGTTGAAGGGTATCAAATTTTGTTATTCCAGGCAAAATCCTTATTTCTATCTAAAACTCTAAATTCTGCTGTCTGCAGAATGACTCATGCGAGGAAAGTGTCCTTAAATTGCAGATTGTAAATGAATGATAATGTTGTACAAGAAGAGGTCTCAAGAAATGAAGTTTGCTTTAGCTGCAGCTAGTTGAAGTTGAGAGTGCTGTGAAAGGAGTTGACTTTATCCTTCACGCTTCTCTTTGCTTGCATCTTGCTGGTTCTTATGTAAGCACTAATATTCCTGCTGAGAGTTGAAAAGTGTCAACAGGAACAGATCTCCCCACCTCCCAGCCAGCTTTTTTTTTAAGCTAGCTCAGTTTCCTCAAGTTACTTTACTTGCATAAGGCTCCTGCTGATCCAAGGGAGTTGGCACCATCAGCAGGTGTAGATGGGGAAAAAAATGGTTACTTTTAGAATTGGTCTAGACTTAGTTATCCAGAGCTTTAATGTAAAACAACTTCACCATTAAAGTAAAACTTCTGCTTTACAGAGTGAAATCCCTGAGTCATGCTGTAAGTAGCAAAACTCTTTGTCATCAGAGTGGCCTGTATCTAATCCAAGAAATAATTACTCTTATTGACATCAGTGCAATTGAGTGTGAGATTTTGCACCTGCAAATTGCCTCTTTACGACTCAGCATGTGAATGGTAATAAAATTAAAATTCTGGAAAAGCATTGGTGATTATGATTTTAGTGTTATCAAATGTGGTCTTTAATGTGATTTATTATCTCTGTATTGAAATTTTAAAATACAATTCTAGCTTATAATAGAAGATATTTTGAATTTCTAAAGAACAAATTTTTTCCTAAGTCTAGTTTTGAATGTAAAAACATGAGCCATAGAATCATATGAAATGCCTCCTAAGCTGAACAATCTGCACTGAAAGTGCTTTTTTGAAAGAAAAAGTCTTTTTGCAAGCTTAAAAATTAATTTTATTGTAATGTATTTTTTTGACTGCTTAATACTTTCTACATGAAATCTTTGTGATTTTAAGGGTCTTTTTCAGGCTAAGAGTCCAGCCACTGTCCTAACGCTACCAATTTCATCAGTAACTATTTTAGGGGTTTTATAGAGAAGACCAGAAGTGAACTGTGATTACTTATTACCTCTTGCTTTTTGAAGGCTACCTCTGAATTAATTCCTGTGTGAGTTGAACACATGCTTTAGAAAGCATCTATACGTGTCTGAAAACACTTCCACTGAGTCAAAGCCCCTTATAGACTTTCAAACTCCATTCATTGGTTAGTTATCCTCACTGTGTTCTGTAACCAGGAAAACAAGTGCAGGAATTGCTAATACACAGATCTAATCTACCTTATTTTTTGGTTTAAGTTACCCTGTTTTCTCATGTTTTGAGTCAGGTCTTTGTGGTGAGGCCTTTAGTAGGAGAGGTCTCTGTTCCCCGTGTAGGTGGAGATGTGGTCACCTTCTTCTTACTGAGAATGGAAAGTTCCTTGAGTTGTCTCAACATAAAACAGATTTCTCCCTCCTTGACTGCTCTCTTGATTTACAGCCTTCTCTATTTTATCACTGTTTGTGAGCTGAGTGCCAGAACTAGATGCTTTTGGTAATGGTTCTGCTGGTGGAATGTTGATGCAGAGTAGCTGCTTCCCTGCTGCCTGGGGTCCTGCTGTGCAGTTGCAGACATGGCTTCTCATCTTAGCACTCTGCTGGCAGCTCAGATCACGATTTTATACCTCCAAATCCTCTTGGAGTTGCTGCATGCTCAGTACTTTTCTCAAACCAGTCTGAGACCTGAATGCATCCTCCTGTGGTTGGAGCGACAGGTACTTGTGGGGCTACAAACACGTTTGGGTTTGGGATGGAGCTATGCCCTTTTGACAAACCCCTTTCCCCCAAGGCAGTAGAAAATTAACAATGAACAGTGTCCCTTCCTCTGTGTGAATCTGAGACTGTCCATAGGAGTGAATCTGAATAGGTTTGGCAAGGGGCTCGTGGGCTCTGGAGCCTGGTTTGTTTGCAGGGCTCGTGGGCTCTGGAGCCTGGTTTGTTTGCAGGCTAAGCAGTTTGATACTTGGGCAAAGAATTGTGGGAACAGATGGTTGATGACCCTGCCAACCCTTCAGGCAGCATCAAAGGCTGGTTGCCATTGCTGTGGGTGTGTAAAAAGTTCAGTTATATCAATGTGTGCTTAAGTCTATCCATAAATGATACATAAATAGCTGTACAGGTTTTAGCATTTAGTACTTAGTATGTTTTAAATTTAATTTGGCAAATGAATAGTCTCACACTGTTTCCCTTAGTTCCTTTAATCAAGGGGAAGGCACGATGATTGTATTTTGGAAGGCATTACCATAGTTCATGTCATCTTTTTAAAATGAGTATGAGTAGTTTTTGAGAGCTCAGTCTATCAAACTGCACTAGAAATTGATTTAATTGTATCAAAATGTAGGCAGAAAAGGTAGGAGGTAAATATGAGATATTACAGGAGTACTCTTGGGATATTCCTACACATCCTAACAAATGCTGGTGAAAAAAGACCTTATTTTGAAATGTTACTACATAGACAACAAAAATGCATTGGAAAACTCCTGCAGTACTGAAGAATAATTATCTGTCAGTGTCTATGAAATTTGTTATTATCTGTATAGTCTAGGCTTGGAAAATGTGCTACAAAGTTCATGTGAAGAGAAATAAATGATGATGGTACCTGAAAACATGATCACTCCAGTGAATTGCAGCTGCGAACAGTAATAAAAGAAATCCAGTAAACTAGAAGCAAAGTAGATATTTTAATGTGAGGTGAGTGAGCAGTGGGAATTTTCAAACCCGTTTTATAGGTTGTCCTCAAAATCTTAAGAACCTAATGAGTGGACAAAGTGTTGCATTGGTTTCAGAGCTCCATGAGGAACAAGACCTTATTGAGAAATGATGGAACTGAGTTCAACACAGTTTGTTACTTAGTGCTCATTCCCACAGTGCAAGACCTGGATTTGACTCTAAAGTTTGCTCCAGGGAGAATATCCTCAATTTTTTAGACCTCTAAAATTAATTTAGCCACCAGCTATGTAATATTCCAGGGTGAACGTCTTAAACTCTGTTAATGCAACAGCATTTAAAAAATTAATTCCATGACACAATCTCTTCCAAAATTTAAAGCTTATGTTGCTCATCTGTAAGAAATGGATTCTAGGATCTGTTTGAATCATTATTTTTATATTTCTTGGGTAAGGATGAAAATGGGCTGCTGTGATCTCTAATGGCAAAATATCTACTCTGTTCATGTTCGTAGTATTTAAAAACAAGCTAGCTGTAGAATATTTCCAAGTTTTAAGCAGTACATATCTGATAACCTTGAATTGGGCAGGGAGGTTTGAATCCAGGGTATTCTAGGATTACCTGGCAATAGAACAAGTACTGAATTACTTAAAGATTGGATGCAGACACATGAAATGATCACAGTCAATGTCTACATTTTCTTATGGATTTCTTCCATAATTTATGTGCTTCAGTGTTTCATCTGTAAAAAGGAAGTAACAGTTCCTTAAGTTTAAAGACTTGAGGTGACCCATGCAGCACAGCTGATAAACTAGATAAAATTTTAGAGATTGCATTTGTTCCTAGAATATGATAAATATTAGGGCTTGAAGAACTATTGTCCAAACTATGCTGTGTATCTCAAATAGATGAGTAAAATCACTTCCTCATTAGGTCTGATGAAGCAAAACCTTGCAGTCTGTGTTATTGCAGAATAATAATCTCATATTATAGACTCACTGGAAAAAAATTGTACATTGGCTGTCACTGATAAGATTTGGTTTCAGAAGTAAGAACCCCAAAGACCTAACTCCTGACCCTGTATTAAATATTACAAACAAAATATTGTGAAATCGTGCAGTTCTTTATGGGTATTTTGAAGAGTTACTGCTTTACTTGCAGGAATACAGTGTTCTATATTAGTCCTTGCATTCCCATGCCAGTATCAAAGAATCACACATTCCTGATTTGTAGGTTGATGGCATTGATGTTATTACAAAGTTGTGAATGTGAATTCAGTTTTTAAATGTAGATTTTTATTATAGACACATACTTTTATGCATAGATTATTTTTTTTGTTCCTATGTGTTTGAGTTTTCAGCCACTTCTCTGTTATCTTGAAGGTTGATAACTTGCCTTCTATGAGAAATGGTTCATGTTGAGTATGTGGTGTAACTACTGTGATGCAGGAGCTGGGACTCTAGAACAAACAGCAGTGTCACAAAAGGACCAGATTTTAGCTCTGTTAGCAGTTGTGGCAGTATGATATGAGCAGCAGTGATTTTGGTCAAAAGCCTGGGAGGAAAGCTGGGGTTAGTAATTTCTTTATATATTCTGGTGAGCTTTGCAGAAACTTTGTTCAAGGTGTAAGCAAATCACGAGGCACTGTGGAACAAGAAGACAAATGGGCTTCATTGATTGCCACCCACAATCCTAGGACAAAGATAAATTAGTCAGAAAAGTATCTTTCTAGTCATGCTGCAGTATAAAATACTTACCTTCTTGTAATGGATAGAGGTGACTAAAATCTGATAAGCTTAATTTTCTTGTTAATTAATCTCAACTTTCAAAACTCAAGAAGACTTGGATACATTTGACTTCTGTAAAGGAATATTTTGATAATTTATTGGTGAAACTGAAATGCTGATTAATCCAACTGTAGGATAATTTACACCCTTAATTTTTTTTTTTCTGTTTTACTCTATAGAGTAAGTGTGTGTGTTAAAGATATATATTTCTCACAAGCAAAACCCAGACACACAGAGCTCACAGTCATGTTTGTTTGTGCAAGCCCAGCTGATGAAGATGCTTTGGAGGACTCTTGCTAATCAAATGTTGATGTGCTGCATTCAGGGTGTCCCAAAGCAGGCGTGGGGAGAGGGAAATGGGCTGTGAATGGGAAGCTTCCCACAGCTGCTGTAACGAAGCTGGTGCGTTTGTGCTTCTCTCATTATCAGCAGATCTGTTTTGTTTGTGTCATGAGTCTTCGCCAAGGAGCAACTGCAACCAAAACGCTGGACAGGAGCTGGAGAGCAATCCTGAGAAACTAAAAAATACTGAACAAACAAATGGCTGCTTTTGAAAACATCCGCATTTGCACTTGTGTGCACAGCTGTACTATCATATTAAGACAATTTTGTTAGAAAATATTTTTTCAGATGTTTTCTAAAACCTAATGCTGATATAAATACTAAAATCAGAATATGTGTATTTAAAATCCACACCCTGTTCCCCCTCACCACCCCAGCGGTTTTAGTACTGTTGCACTTTGTAGGAGCAAGCATCTATTTTGAACTAAGAATGGCACAATTTTTTGTCAAGTTTTTAACTTCTAAAGTGCTTTTACTGGTTTAGCTCTTACAGGACTAAAAAACCCCAATCTGTATTCAAGGAAGGACTTTCCTCCCCCCACCTGTATCATACTCTACTTGGATATCTCATTTAAGCACTGGGTAGCTGCTTGTCTCAATGGCCTTGGGAAACAGACTTTTTGAGCTGTCCTACATGTAGGAAACCTGAAATTGTGTGCTTGTCTGAGGTAAAATAATAAAGTTGCTGAATTGAAAGGGAAACTTGGGAATAAATTTTTCTGTAATTCTGTATTTGTCCTTATTTTGGGAAGACTGAACTGTCTTCAATTTGTACAGTTTTTTTCCTGCAAATCTACAATATCTGAAGTTTTGTTTTCTCAGAGACTTCTAATATGTAGCATAATTGGATACAAGAGAGAATATTAAATTTATTCATCTATATATAACTATAATATAGATATTCATAACTCAGGAGTTTTGTGATGGTATTTGAAATGGTGGACCCAGGACTTGAAAGATGGAATGAGTTTTTAGCTGATCTCTGGTTTGTATTTTTTTGAAGTGGTTGGAGACAGGGAACAAGCAACCCATAGCTTAATATATTACCTTGACAAAACATGTCCATAAACAGCAACGTTGCTGGATTATTTTATTTTAAATTTTATATACAACCTTGAAGTGTACCTACTGTATTTGTAGGGCTTCAGAAATCCATTCTCTGACATAAAACTCTGAAGTGACAGACAGCCGAATGTATGCAGAATATTCCTTTGAAGTTAATTTTGGGTTTTCCAACCAAGATTGGCCACATTTCTAGGTAGCAGTTGCACTGAGAAGCAGAGCCAGTGTGTGTTGGCTTCTCTTAGAATGGTGAAACCTTGCAATACTACACTGAAATGGAATTTGAGAACATCTTCCTCTGAATTTTTCCTTTGAGTTGCTGTGAGAGTTTTGAAGTGATGCTCAATAAAGATCTTAAAAAGCCCTACCTGTTATTAATGAAACCCACTGTGGTTGATCAGTTCATTTTCACACATCACCTGTTGCTCAGTTCAGTAATTTTTTTGAATCTTCCTGATAAATGTGTCCTGTTATTCCCATCTGCTAATGAAAACCAAAGCAGATGAAACACTTAATCTTAGTCCTCACTTTTAAGCACAGTAATTGAGCTTTAGTCTGGTTTTTGGTGATGATCCAGGAGAGCACTGCGCAATGTGATATTCCAGTTTCTGTTGTAACTTTGCAATCTACAACTTTCCGTATTGTCTTTATGTAGTTCACTGGGTATGGATATAAGTTATTGTGCTTCAAGGCTGAGAGAGTGACAAAAATAAATATGCTAGTTTTGATGGGTATGAGCATAGTCACACGTGATCTTTAGTGGATGAAATATTCTTTTTTGTTCTCATAATTATACTGTTGCAGGCCTAGACTTCAATGTATCACAGCTCTTGTTCTGGGGCTACTTGAAGGCATACTTTTAAAAATAAAACTACATTATTTGATGAAGGAAGCTTTCATGCATCCTGTGTTTAGAAATCTATAATTTTTAAAGTAGCAGCAGCTTTTGGGGTTTTCATCTCTTATAAGACCTTTTCTCTTTTTTTGTTTGTTTGTAACAGACCAGAAATACTGAGGAGGCTGAGTTGATGTCACACTATAAGATAGGATATTATGCACTCAGGAAGTGTGTGTATTCTGGTCATGCAGTTTAAATGATAGGCTGCCTTTGTGTCTTTCTGCTTTTAAGAATTACATTGATCACTCTTGTTGAATTCTCAGTTCTTTGCACATTACACTCTTCTTGGTAGGATGTACTTGTTTTATAGTTAGGTTCTTCTGCTCTGAAACATCTTGTCACTACTTCCACAGCAAAGTGGAAAATGCTGCGAAAAATCTGTATGGAAATGCCTGGGAGCCCGAAAACCATGACTCTGAAGGGAATTATGGCCTGAGGTTTAGCAGGTTTGTGTGTGGGGCTGCTGCAGGACAGGAAAAGCTGCACTTTCTGGTCAGCACACACAGGCATGACATGGTTCTTTCTGTGCACATTCTCAATGGAATTAGATGATGATGTAGTTCAGGGCATCTCTGTTCTTGATTTCTGTGGTGACTTGGGTACAAAGCGGCATAACTCTGACCTGCTTCTTGCTATGGACCTTAAACATCATCTTGTTCCCACCCCCTGCCATGGACCAGATGCTTCCCACCAGACCAGATTCCTCAGAGCTCCATCCAGCCTGGTCTTTAACACAGGGATGGGGAGTCCACAACTTCTCCTGGCAGCATTTGTCTCTGCTTAAGACTATCAGAAGGATTTTTGTTTTCCCTAATGTAGAATTGCACTTAGTTTCAGTTTGCATGCATAGTTCTTCAGGGTTTTGTGTGCACGTGTGATTTTTGACTCTTAAATTATTCACTCGAGCCACAAAGAGGAAATGGCATCGCTGTGTGTGTGTGCATGATGTCTGCAGATCAGAAATACTGTGTGTTTGCTCATCTAATTAATCATGTTGAGGTTTTGGGAGGGGGAAGTAGACTTCTTCAGAAAGTAATTTTCAGGAGCTGTGTGGATAATGAGCTTGGTTCAGAGTTCCACGTACCTGCTGAAGTATTTGCTTGAGGCAGGATTTGAAAGAAACATTCTCTAAGGTCACTCTGTGCAAACTAAGGAGTGTTCTGGAAACAGGTGAAATTTGAGGATGTCCACAAAATAGGATTTGAGGCTTGTAATTGATTCAGGATGGGAAACATCTCTTGGTTTTGTAGAGAGGTTAACTTTCATGAGGGCATACACCAGCATGGACTTAGCAGTAGTTGTAAGATGAAAAATTAATATAAATACTTTATT
Source organism: Bombycilla garrulus (assembly GCA_013400315.1). Taxonomy (NCBI): domain Eukaryota; kingdom Metazoa; phylum Chordata; class Aves; order Passeriformes; family Bombycillidae; genus Bombycilla; species Bombycilla garrulus. The sequence goes on along the minus strand of VXBU01018237.1, from coordinate 895,837 downwards.
AGTTACTTAATTATTAATAAGGTGGTTAATAATAATATATAAAGAACTAAAATTACATTAAATTTGTCTTCACTATTAAATTAATATTTATGGTATAAGAAGGAATAATGAGGCTGTTCATAATTTTGCACTTGAAGGTAGACTGTAGACCTGACTTTCAATTGCTATAATCTTAAGTTGTTGTATTTAATCTGTTTAGGATTTGTTCTTTAATATGAAGGTAAACTTCAGGCAGCTCATAGAATGAACTGGATAATCAGACTCTTAAAAATAATCAGACTCTTAAAAAAATGTGTATATGACAAAAGTGCATCCCTCATGTTTAGATGGTGAAATGATTGTTACCCTGCAGGTTTTTTTAATATATAATATGTGTGGGTATAAATATACCTTCCCTTATAGTTCAGAGTATTGAGGTTTTTTTACCTATTGTGTTTGATTTAATTTTCTTTTAAAAATACAGCAAACTGACTTAAAAAAAATTCCAGTGAATGTCAGGATCCCAGGGAAGAATGACATTGATAATCAGTATTTGTGATACTTTGTGCCATACGCTTTTGGAGTTTGTGTGGCTGGATACAATCAATCCTTGTAGAGAGGTTTTCAAATGATGTGAGTAAGTTGATGAAATAATATTTTCACCTAATGAGCTGTTGGGGACAGTATTTTTTTGTCTTGGTGCTTTTAGAATGGAGCTGTTAAGGTGTTGTCTCCTGCTAAAAATGTCTTTATATTACAAACAGTTCTCCTTTGAGTGAATTTAATTATGTTAGTATGGCACTCGGGAATTATTTCCTCTTCTGTCTGCTTTTAGTTAGGGTTGTGGTTTCAGATATTTTGCTTGAGTTATGGATGTCCAAGGGGATGTTCTCCTTAAGCATGTTTTATCATTGTGAAGAAAGAGAAATGCTAGCTTTTGTTCAAGTAGAATTCCCTATCCTATCTTAAAATATTTTTAGCTTATCCTTGTCAGAGGATTTTTGAGAAAAATAAGAAGAGATACTATTATGACATCTCTGGGAGCCTTACTGTGTTTGGATGCAGAAGAGAAATCAGAATCTTACTGTGGAGTGGGCACTTTGAAAGCAAAACATTACTGGACTACAGAATTATTTTGGAGTAGTTGGGTTTTGAATTTATGCTAAAGAGAACAGAGAAATTGTTCAGGGTGAATTTTTTTTTTGATATAGAGTTATATACTGAGAGGTAGGAGGAATAAATTGGATAAGTGTGGGATTTTTTTTTGTACAAAAAAATCTGGGTATTTGATTCCGTAGCTATCTAATTCTGTTTCTGTTGTTTCATTGAACTAATGCAGCATCTTAATAATTCGCTTTCTGTTTTCAATAAAAAACCCCAATGTCTGCATTACTCGGTAGTGGTGTATTTGTCAGGAATGTCTGAAGTTATTGGTGTCATGGGAGATACTTATTTCTCAACTAATATTTTCTGTTATTGGTACTAGACATACTTGATGCTGTAGGAATCGAGCAACACTCTTTTGTAAGTGTTCAAAAATGTTCTTTTTTTCTTTTCTGATCTGGGACCGTGTCTGAAGCAGATTTCTGTTGCTTGTGTTGGGTAGACTGAATTTGCATGATTGTATGAGCAGAAAGGCCTTTTGTATTTGGTAAATTGGCAAATGTGTCTGACCAACAACTCTCAGCAGTTAAAGCATGAAATCAGGAAGCTTTTAATTATAAGTAAAGGGGCATTTCTGATTGGAGTGTGTGGTCACTGAACATCTCCCAAGGATTTTAAGGATGTCTGTGTTGTGGTGAAAAACAACAGCAACTACAAATCAAACAAAACCCAAACAGGTAAAAAAGTGGTGTTTATGAAGACCAATAGATTTGTTCAGATTTCCTTTTTCATATATAAATTTTTACTTTAAATTCTGCTGTCTGTATAGTGGAACTGCCATCTTTGGCAGAAGGAGCCACCCAAGGAGCCTCGTTCTGTTTCTGGTTCTGGTTCTTGCTCAAAGGTGAGGGAAGGTCTTTGCAAGAGTCCTGTGACTCTGCACCAGCCAGCCCTTCAGAGTGATGGACTTTCCCCATCTGTGCCTCAGAAGAAGCTGTAGTTTATTTTATTCTGGACCAAAAGCTTCATGTGCTGGTTGTGTTTTGTTCCCATACACAACTGTGTTACTCTTTAAGCACTGCACAGATGAAGTGGCAATGGCTAGCACTCACTTGTGAGTCTGCATTAAATTCTGCTGCAAAATAATGATCATCAAATTGATTTTTTTTTTTTTTTGAAAGCTTTGGAGTGGATATTTAGTGATTGTCCCTGTTTAAAAGCTTCCCTGTGATAGGGAGTTGGAGAATTTAATTTCTATGAAAAATGCTCTAGAGGTTTTCTTACTGCCTTTACAATAAATTATATGCTCTCTTTTCCTATATCTTTTTACTGCTCTATAAATCAGCAGAGAGGTTATGAATTTGTTTCATATTGCTGTGTTGCACATTTGTTGATGAAACAGCTTATTAGATCATAAATAGATGTAATTGCATAATCTAATGGGAGAGGGGAGGTGGATTGAAGAAGGGGAGGAAACATAAATAGCACCAGAAATTAACAGACAGGAGGAGACAAAGTTTTGTTACTAAGCTATAAAAGCAATGGAGCGCTTATGAAACGCAGAATCAAATAGTTATTTTGTTTTCATTTTAACCTAAATAATATTTTTAAAGGGCAATTTATATATAAAGGGAAAAAAAGTATAAATGACAGAAGACTTGGTAGCACCTTCCATAGCACAGCTAAAACTTTATTGATCTTTGATGTTCATTTTCTGTCTCAACTACTGCAGTTTTGTGTTTTGGGTTGTGTCCTTCCCAGTGTTTGTATGTGCAGAAATAAAATGCTTTGCTTTGTTTATGATTTAGATTTCTGTGAATCACTTGTGAATCTCATATAAGGGCTCCTACTCACCTCCATTCTCTCCTAAATGGGAGAAAAAGAAACTGTGCAGTCACACTTGAGCTCTATTTTCATTTCAGTTCCTCACAATTTAGGAGACTGACAGTATTCTTTAGATTATTTCTAACCTCTAATCCTGGAGCTATGAGTTGAGTGTATGTGCTGTATTTTTTTTTTAATGAATGGCGTTCTGTGGTAGTGGAATGTGGTCACTCTGGATATGAGTTTGCAGGTCTGAATCACCACCTTACTGATGATGATCTTTCTCCCAGTGCACAGTTATTTGAGCCAAATGATATATTTAATTAATGGCTGAACTATTATTAGTAGTATGTTTAACATAAAATTAATTACTTAAATTATTAATAGGAAAAATAAATAGCATTTGTAAAATATATTTCAGACATAATGTTCCAGTTATCCTCAAAGTTCTGGTAATTTCATTTTAATGTTTTTTTTTGTCTCTAGATGAACGTTGTAGTTGTCTGAAACTGCTAAAATGTTACAGCTCTGAACAATGAGGTAAAGAGGTCTGGGCCTTTTGGAGGAGGGAGCAGGGAGTTCTAATTAATAAAAAAAAAAAAATTACCAACACTGAGGGTCAACATTAAACACTAGAACTGTGAAATTTAAATGAACATAAATGTTTAAGTTGCTTTTATTATTTCTATTATGTTTCAGCCTTCCTAGAACTTTATTTGGCCTTGCATTAGAAATTGCAAATAGCAATTACTGTTGCATTTCTTGTTAGATAAATGACAATTGAGTCCCCTGGTCTGTTAATTTACAGTTGTCATTTTTGGAGTATTGTAATTTCCTGTTATCTAAATATGAGTTTTTAGAATTGATATGAGCTTTTGCCTCAACTTATGAAATTTTATTTTAACATGAAACTTACTGATGATGTTCCTGAAGTATTGTAATTTTTTTTCTTTTTTCTTTTTTTTTTCCCTTTTCAAGTGCTTTGTTTTTTTTTTTTTTTTTTCCTAAGGACTTGCCTACCTCCAAATTCTGGCAAGTTGGGATTAATTAAGAAGGCGGGCAAGTTGGGATTAATTAAAAAGGCATGCTTGTAAAGCAGCAGGGATTTGTATGAGTTAAAGGTGAAGTCTTGCATTTTTTGAAACCAGACAGGTCTGTATATACATGTGAGTGTATGTATCTACTTTTATATCTATGTATATAAAAATATACTTGAAAATAGAAATATCCAGAGTCTGCATGAAAGTAGAGGCTCCGTGCTGATGGTTCTTTGACTTGAAGCAGCTACAGGATTGCTGCAACCCCTCCCTTATCTGGGGCTAGTGCCTCTATTCACTGTGCAGCTGAATGGCCATGGCAGTGAGGAGGAGGAAGAGTTTCATCTTCTCCTTATGGGCTCATATTTTAATATCAAATCACTGCCAGAGCATTGCTGTGAGCTGTGCTCCCAGATTGCCTATCAGGGCCTCTGAGGAGTTAGCTGGGTAGATTCATATGTCTGTGGAGAGGTGACATCCAGCTTCATCCAAGCAATTACAGCCTTTTATGAATGCCTGGAAGTGAGGCTGCTGGGGAGTTCATGCTGCAGTGTGGAGAAAAAAATTCAGGTTAGTGTGAAGAATAGCTACCTCAGGACTGGACAGGAAAACTGAGCATTTCGATCTGCAATTTAGGCTTGAATACTGCTTTTACTCTACTTCAGTCTACAAGTTACCATCATCTTCATTTCCCTCCAGATTTTTGTCTGATGTTACCAGACAGAGGGATTGAAATTGCTGGCTGGTTCATCTTTTCCCTGTTTTTCCTTTTTCAGTTCCCCAGCTCTCGAAGGATTACTACGCTAGTCCATGTACACTATTTGATAGGCAGAGGCATCAGTTGTTGATCTAAGAACTGTGAGAAAACATTGTATAATGCTTCTGGTGTTTTAATTATTGTGTTCAAAGAAATTCTTGGTTACCTGTATGTGGCAAACATATGGTTCCCCGTCATTCTGCTTAGGGGCATTTTTGTATGAGGGGGATATTTTACGTTTGAAAAAAAATAAATAAAGGACAAAACACCAGGAGAAACCCCTACAATCATCTCTGACAGAACAATTTGAAACTTGAGCTAATATCTCATAGAACCATGCTTTGTATACATGATTTAAAGAATATTTATTAAAGTCTTTATGCCATACTCTCAAACCCTGTGGAGAGAAATGGCAGTATTATGTAATGAAAAACGCTGTAAGTGCATTCAAGCTTCTTGAATCTCACCTTTGGGCATTGATATGGGCTGCCCAGGGAGGTGTTGGAGCCATGGTCCCTGGAGGTGTTCGAGGATGTGGCCCTCAGTGCCATGGTCTGGTTGACACGGTGGTGTTTGTCACAGGCTGGACTCGATGATCTCAGAGGTGTTTTCCAGCCTCACTTATACTGTGATTCTGTGATCTCTGACTGCCTGGCTTTAGACTGTCACTCTGAATTTGTTCATGCAGTCTCCTTTGTACATTTTTGTGTGCACAGTCGCTTAACCAGAAGAGCTGTTTCCTCCCCTTTTGCTTTTCTTTTTATTCTCCTTTTATGTACAGAGTCATATTTTTACCTCAGATTTCATTATGCTGGGATAAGCAAGCCTCTTCTTACTCGGCTCTTATTTCTTCTAGTCATTCAAATAGCATTCTCTGTTCCAGTTTAATCTTTCCTCTTCTGTTTCCTGGATATGGCTTTGCCTGGCTCCTGTGCTGTGATACTGTTTCTGCCTGCCTGCTTCTGGAAATCCCACATCTGGATCACTGCCTGATCTCTGGAAATCCCACACTGTAGGATCATTTTTCATTTTCTGGAAGTGTTCCATTGGTGGCATAGAGTCATTCTGTTGCTGTTTTAATTATCTCCCTTCTCCAGTGGAGTAGTTAAAATTATTCCACTCACTTCTAAGATCATGACTTTTCAGACTAAATTACTAAATTTGCTCTGTTCTTAGTGCAGCATTACCATCACCTAGCTCTCTGCAGGAGATATAATAACATGAACAATTTGATGCCATCAATAAAATGCAATAGCACATTTGTGCCATCATTATTAGGTGTATTTTTAAGGCCAGTTTTTGACTGCATTCATTATCCAGTGTTAATTCCCATACAGGGTTAAATTATTTTTTTTTCTTATGCACAACCTGTTGGTCCTATTTCTCTCCAACTTGTTACTTCCATTATGGTTCTCATATTAACTTTGTTTCCAAGTCTAATTGCACAGCTTATTATCGAGCCCTCTTATAATGGTAATTTTCTTTATAGTTGCTTTATCAAAGATAGTGTGATGTTAATAAATTGATGATGCATTTTGTTCTTCTTTTCGCTCTCATCCATATTTTTAGATTAAACTATGAATATAGAATAATGAAAAGCTAGACTAATAGGTTCTATTAATTCTCTCCTTTTTTGCATTAAATTTAGGTACAATATTTGCTAGAATATGACAAATGCTATAATTTAATAGATTTAATAAAGTGCCTGCTGCTTAATTTGTAAGTTAATGTATTGGTTCTTTTGTTTCCTAGGGCTCTTGTGTAGAGATTCTTGTCTTTGTTCTGGTAGGACAATAAGTTCTTTGAATTTTTTACTACCAAAAATGTGATATTATCCAACTCAATACACTTTGTTCCATGAGCTGTCTTGCTTTTGCAAGACGCAAAGCTAATGATTTATATCATCATCTTGAGTCAAAATGACTGAACATTTTCTTTGTTTTGTGCTATCTGCTATTTCTGTTGCCTCATGCTTCCTGATGTTTTTGCCATTTGTTTGACAAGTTTGTAGCCAAATAAATACGTACTCATAGAAGCCCATGATATAAAAAAATTCTTTGGCTAAAAACTCTATGAAAAAAAAAATTGAGCCTGAACTTGTTGTTCTAGTGCAAATGATGTTATACATTACAGCACAGATGTTTTGGTTTTCTGGTTGATTGCCTTGTCATGTATACGTTCCTTATAAAGCCAAAGTGGAATTGGAACAGGAGGTAATGCTGACCAACTTAAAGATTATATTCACATCAACTCAGTTTGTTTTCTAAGTTGTAATTAGATATTAAGTAATTTAATACTTGTTTGAATGCTTGGGCATTTTAACCTCACTTGGAGGTTGGTAGCATTTTAATTCTGACTTGAATTTCTACCTCCAAGTAACTTTCATGCTTTAAGGCAAATAGCAAAAGATTCATCCCCATTTTTTTCATGAATTTCCACTGTGTAGAAAATAAACTTAATTCTGCTGAATACTACTGGAACGCACATGTTCCATAGTCTCTATTTACCATTGAATTACAACATCAATTACCTTGATTATTAATTGCATAAATGAAGCTATGAAATCCTTCAGTTTATGTGAATACTGAATGTCACTCAGAGCACATTCTAACTGGCAACCACAAAGACATAATATCTACCTCTAGCAAGTTTATGATCCCATGGCATGTATTTTACAAAGCAGTTTGTAAAGATGAATTATTTCTGTGCTTGTCTAGTTAATAAAGGTAACAATTTAATCAGTGACTGATCTCCATCTCAAATCTGGAGTGATAATGAGTATGTACAGCTGCTTTGACTTTTCTGTAATGTCCATATGGATACTCAAATTGATAGCAGTACATAATGCATGTATAAAAAATAGTCTTGCCTCCTCTGTGTTCTGTTTTCCCTGCAGTAAAAAAGTAGTCAGTGATGAAAAAAAAATTAAATGGAAATATCTGAGGATTTAGGATCATGCATACTGGCTTAGGATGTGCTAATTAGTTGCTCTTGGTACCCAGAGTAATTATCCCATTTGCTCAGTATGAAAAGCTCTGGTGCTCTTCTGTGCTCCAGTGTGATGATTACTGTTAAATACTTAGCACAAGTTGGTACATCTGATTTAGCATCTCTGGTTGATATGGTGTCAAAATAAGTATTTTTCCTGTAATTGTGTGATGGAGGAAAGATTTATAATGAATTCCAGGACTTTGAGCAAATCCCTCCCTGAGCACCAGGAGAAGGTATTAAATCCTGTATGTATCCAAAAGTACTGCTCACAGGTACCTGATCTTTATGAATGTCCCTCTCTTGAAAATATAGCAGTGAAACAAAAATAAATTTGCATAATCCTTCCATACCCCAGGCTTTTTGTATAACTTAAGAGGTTTTTCAAGAGAGGTTCTTCTGTGTTTACTCACAACTAATTAAAAAAACCAAACAAACCAATATGCTTTGTAATCCAAATAAAATTGAAGTTTTTATATCAGTACTTCATATAAAGTACAAACTTGCCACTTTTTTTGTTTTTTTTATGTTGGTTTCAATCTTTATTTCTTGTCAAAAGCAAAGAGATCCGTTACTGCAGAAAGAACCCTTCATCCACATTCGTAAGGACAAAATAAATCAGCTTTGGAGAGTTTTGAAAATTTGCTATTGATGTAATTTGCATGCTTATTAATTGTCAAATAAAAATGAATAATTTAAAAATTAAAATTAATGGGTTAGTATTTTGTGGCTATTGTTTTTTGCTTGTTTTTTAAGACTAAGTCGTGTCACTTAGAGCTGTGCAGAGCAGGCAGTGTTCTGGATGATGATGATGACTGTGGCTTTGGTTCAGCAGCAATGTCTCTATGAGTCCTAAGATGTCTGTCATTCTGATAGTTCAAACTCATTTTAGAAGGGAAACCCCCAAAAATGCAGACCAGGATATTATGCTGTTATATTGTTTGTCTCCTTGGGAAAGCTGACTGCTTCTGCTGGGTGCCTGAGCCAGGGAAGAGTGTTCCTGATAAGTGTGAAATAAGCACAGCAGCTGGACATCCACTGGGAACTTAAAATTCTGAGCCTTGACAATTTTTGAATAGAGTGTGATCTGAATACAGCTGGATTAATTCTCATCAAATCTCTGTAGATAAAGTATCCCTCCATGATCAATTTATTGAAGTATTAGCAAGAATGTCCATCTTCTTCCCGAGATGAAAGGGCTGGGCTGACTGTACCACATTGCTTTTATAAAGCAGAGTGACTTCCCTTTCTGGACCCTTTTGGGGATAATAATTTGTCTGATTATATAATTTTTTGTTTGTTTGCTTGTTTTGCTTGCAACATACTTCCTGTGCAGAATGCCCTGTTGGAAATACCAGTGTTGTGTAGGAAATGCACAGTGTCCAGGTTAAGTATTGCCATATTAGCTTGGGATCAAAAGCACCTGCAAAGCTTTGCATCCTGTAAGTGATCTGTGCCATCATCTGCTTGTCACAGCCCCAACTAGGGACAAAACTTGAAGATTTCTGTAACTTCGTTGTATAGTCGAGTTCATTTTATAATTGTTTTGCTCTTAACGTTTTTTAGGAAGGCTTTGGTTTTGAAATGAGAAAAGCAAATGCGGACATATGGTTGTGTGAGTCAACAGGTACTTGATGCTGTATTTGGCACCTCTTTCCATGTTGATTCCTGCAGATCTTGGAGATGGGAACTTGTTGGCCTTTGTGCAACAGTCATGCAACTGGGACATGCAGTGTTGACCTAAATTACAGCATTCATCTTCTATTATGGTGGACATTTTATTTATCTGTCTTTGATGGTGCTCTTTGAAAAGAAGTCTTTGGGATGGTTTTGCTTGTTTTGTTTCCTTGAATGCTTTTTCTGCCTTGACTTTGACCAGTCTTTCTTAACTTGGAACTCTCAACTACTGTAACTGCTCCTCTGGTCTGGTTGATTTATTTTCCTCACTAAGGAGTAGAAAAACCTTTGGAACTCTTCATCCTTTTTAGCTGTCATTCTCAACTTTGATTGCTTGTCTGCAAACTGTCTCTTGTTGCTGATTTTAAAATATATTCTTCTAACTCACCCTGTTTTATTTCTTTAAATAACCTTGTTCATTCACCTCCTGAGATAATCAAACATTTTTAAAAGCCTCTGGGACCCTAAATGTCCAGCAATTCACTGGGTATTGAGCATTTCTTGCAACTCTCTTAGATGTCATTAAGATGGAGTCTTAGTTACTGTTTCTCCTGTAAATTAATCCAACTCTAGCATCTTTAAGACTAAAAAGTTATTTTTTTTTTTATTGTCCTATGAGTACACAGTTCAAGAGGCAAAACCCTGCATATAGACGTAGGAAAAACAAGCCATTTATATATTCTTTGTAAAAATAGCCTTCAAGAGATGTCCTTTGTGGTGAATGCTGAGGAGATGACTCCCTAATGAATGATTACCATACCTTAGCAACTAACTCGATTCATGTATAAGTTTTATTTTAAGATCAATGAGTGGAATACAGCTCCATTCAACCTTATTCATAGGAGACATAGCTGTGTCTTCTGGTCTGGTCTGTCACCAGGGACTGCTTAAAACTGTTCAATTCTTTTTATGCAGACACTTATGCAAGGTAACCTTAGACCTAACAATATGTAGCCCTCCTATTTTCTGATGGAATAGCAGGTGGCTACGTAGAGCTTCCATATGACTTATTCATATGTCCCAGTATTTGCTTGTGTCAAGACATTAAAGAGGGTTCTTTCCTGTTTTGAAGCAGGAGGATGTCACCGACCTCATTTGGGATGTTGCCTTAACTAGTGTGTGCAGCAAATGTACTCATCAAATCTACAAATGTACAAATCAGTCTTTTATGCAGTGTGATGCTGAGGAAATGCAGAAACAGATGAGAGATGAGTAGGACAGACCTGAATGGCTGTGAAAATACAAAAAAAAAGATTAAAAAAAAAGAGGAGAAACGTGGGAAAGTTCTAATCTATAAAAATTGCTTGGGAATCTTAACAAAGGCATGTTTCCTCCTCTCCCAGGCATATATTGGCTTGGTAGCTTGAAGTCACTTCTGTAGATTGATACTTTCTATCTTGAATATCTTTATTTGCAATTTAGCTACTTATTTAAGGGGCGAGTCATTCAGCTTAATTTTCTTAGTTTTCCCAGATGTTACCTAAAGGCTCCTTCTTCACCCTCCTGACATCTGCAAGGTCACTTTTGTGTTTACAGCACTCTTTTCTAATGACTGGTAAAAGCACTAATGAGAAGAATATGTGGAACTGCAGCTTAAAAGTGCTGAAAGCCTTCCAACAGGTTTCTGAAGCTGGGCTTTGCCCTCGCTTGCCCGTAATACCCAGTCCTGTATCCTGTTATATACAACAGGCAACTCTTGCAGATTTACACCAAAGCAACTTAGACAAGGACTGTGCCCATTTTTATGCTTAGTAAAATTTTTAGATCCCTTCAAGTTTTGGTGGTAGTATAGGGTATGTATTGAAATTGAAGAAATATGAGTAAATACTTCCTTAAAGCTCACTTATCAACTGAAAGCTTTTTAAAGCAGCCCTGTCAGTTTAAATTCCCTAAAAGTATCATATGTAAAATGATATAGATGTGCTCTATAATCCTATCTTTAGTAAATGGATTTGCAGCCTAAGAACTTCTATGAATTGGAACACTCAGGTCCTTAGGCTTATTCAAGAAAAAGCATTTAAAAATGTAAAGGGATTAAAAATTTGTATTCCTAGTGATTTTGTAAGCAAAGATTTAGCTTATTTTCTAACTAAATGCAAAATGCGACATTAGGCTTGTGATTCCCAGTCTCAGGCTGGAGAAGCCATCTCAGTCTTGTATATTCGGATAACTTTTAGAGTTGGTGTTTAAAAAGTCGTTATTTTATTAAGATAGATATTTTAGGGTGAGAAAGTGAGACAAAAATCACCCTGAAGCAGGATGTCTGAGATGGTCAGGAGATGGATCCTGGTGATTGTCACTCCAGATGTGGCTCCAAGCTCCCCAAGCTGCTGAGTGCTCGTTGATGGGAGGTGCAGCCACTTACAGCTGGCCAGCTCAGTGTGTTCACATCACAGCTCGTGCCTGGCTTTCATTTTGGACAGAAAACTCAATGGGAAAAGGGACTCTGCTCCATTTTTGGTTAGCTGGGAGGTAGAAATGGTGCAAAATAACCTCTCTACAAGACAGTGCCTTGTTGTGCCTCTGTGGCTGTTGGTGTTTCATGCAGCCTGATCTGTATCTGGCATTTATGTCGGAAGGGAATACATTTGGTAAAGTGTAGATGCGGGTGTGGATGAGCCAATTCACAGATCAAAATAAAACTCTTTCCACAAGCATATAGTTTATGTATTTTCTTTGGCTTAATTTTTACAGTTATTGGAGCTATGGTACCACATATTTTGATGAACATATTTTTGCCTTTCAATTCTTCCCCTAAATGATTTATCAAAGTAGCTGTATTTTTAAATCCTGAATCTTAAACCTTGTTCTTTTAAAGCAATGACTGAAACTTCCTAATTGTCTAGTTTGAGATGGTATAAAATATGTAATTCTCTTCTCTTTGGAATTTCTGTAAATTTTCTTTTCGTTTTGAGAGCATACATCCATTGAGGCATGCTTTAGGTTTTTTTCAATTTTAAATAAAAGCTTATTTTGGGGATGATTCAAGAAGCCCTTTGCCTCTTTTTAGGCTGATGATAACCCTCAGCTTCCTTACTGCAAAGCAAGCCCTGCTAGAATTAGTTTGAATTTTGCTTTAACTCTACTAGGTTCCAGTTTAGTCACCTACTAAGAGTCCTGGGCACAGTGCTGTCCTCAGAGAGCTGAGGTCAGGAGTGATTGAAGCTCAGATTAGTGATTTAAGAGCACCTTCTGGTGACTAATCAAAAGCCAAAAAACTGTTTATTTTGACTGTGGAGTGAACGTTTAGAGTTGTATCTAGAAATGTCCTGAAAACAGCTTTGATTCATTTTACAGCTGAATATAGCAGAATATTAGCCTTTCTACTCTTGAAGCTTACCCCCCTCCTCCCTCAGCTCTTAATCTCTTCTGTTTTTAAGCATTGCTGAACAGATGCTTATGCAGGATAAGATCTAACAAAAGAGTAGCAACAACCAGAAACTGTTAGAAACTGAGGTTCAGCTGTGGTCTTAGGTAATGCAGATTTTTCCTGAAACAGGGAATGTTTTTTGGTCCATACCTTCCCTTGCTCTTGTTTTGCTTTCTATCATCTTTGATTCTGGCGAGACCTTAGTGTAGAAATAGTCACATGTTGAAAGAAGGCTGTTTATTTATTGCAACAATGTTGAAAGCCTTTAAGGACAATGGAAAGTTTAAGGAAATTTGTTTCCTTTTCTGTGACTTGTTGCTGGTATTAAGCTGTTAATGTTGCAGGAGTTTATCTTTGAAAACAAGAGAAATTTTTCTTTACAAGAAAAATTATTTTTGCATTGATAAGCATAGAATCAGTTTTGTTCACCTAACATTGATTGAACTTTAGAGCCATAACTTATCTGAGACTGTGGCACAAATGTAAAATTCTAGTCCACAAATCGAGAACTGAATAAAAGCGGTATTAAGACTTCTGTTATTGTGAGGGGTTTCTTTTGATCTGGATTCTAAACCAGTTTTGAAATTCTTAATGAATACTGCTTTCAGACCATGTCAATAACAGAGTCTTTCAAGGAATATCTGATGAGTTCTCTCCAATAAAAATGAAGAATTTATTGCAGTTTGTGTGGCCTTCTAGGATTTAGAGGGAGAATTGATTTTGTTATTTTCATATCTACTCACTTATTTTTACGTGTAGTAAAACTTTCTGAAAAGCAAAACCAAGCACCCTAAACAGGTAAAAATGAAATTATGTTTGCTCAACATTAAAAGCAAACAAGCAAAAATGTTTGTTATGATTGAATTTATTATCTAGAAGGTTCTGCTTGTCAGTGCATGCCTGTTATTTGGAATAATGGATTGAAAAGGTACTCTAGGAACCATCCAGTAGAGCAGGTAGGGTCATGTAGGCAAGGAAAGTAAAATTTATTTAAACAGGATTAGTTTTAATTGGCATCCTTGCAATAATAATCTTCCTTCAGCTGAGTAAAGTAATATCCTTTCAAATGTCTCTTCTATATGCGAAGCAGTGCACTTCTTTCTGAATTTGCTTTGTTTTCCAGTTTTGTTTAAGCCAGTCAAATAAAGCAATAATTAATCTGTATTTGTTATATCTTTCAAAGGCCATTTGTAGGAATTCCACCATTTCCAGGAAATTTACTCTGCATTGACTGTTAAATAGCTTGTTGAGTGAGGTGACCAGAACCATTTAGATTTCTGTTTTGATACATTCCAAAAAAACAACTAAATTATAGTTGAAGCTTTGAAATGCTGACAGGAGTACTCAATGGCATGTTTGTAAACTGGCATATTAAATAACAGAAGTATCTGTTTGAATATTTCTGTATCTGTCTGTAGCTGCCAAGAGCTGGGAAGGCTTGTCCCACATCATGGCCCATGGGGAGCATGCTGCTTGTGCTCCTTTGGCTTGGGATTCACAGAATCTGAGAAGGAGCAGCACCAACCAACCAACCAACCAACCCCTCCTTCTCATTCTCCCTGACTGTGCAGCTGTGTTGTTTCAACAATTCCCTGCCCTAGTGCATCTGGCTACCTGAATCATCACTTCTTCTCTAAGCCTTAGGGTCACTGCCTTTTCCTGACCCTATTCCAGGGTGATTGGTTCCCTTCTTGTTTCTTTTCCTCTCCTTGTTTCCAACAAGTCCTAATTTATTGACTTTAGAATTCAGTGTATGGCTCTGTTGAATCCTGCTGGCTTTCGAGCACTGAGCTGCGTGCTGGTGTAATTTCTGTTTATACTGTCTTGGTACAGAGTGGGTCCTTGTTTCCAATCCATTCTGCTTTGTGTTTGACCTGAGTGGGAATAGATCAGCAGCAACTTTGAGAACTTCCCCTAAGAGAAGTTAGATCATCATCCTCTGAGAGCCTGTTATCCTGGGAGCAATCATAAGGATTCCTGCTCATCAGTGATGGCCCTGCACTTTGTGTGGCCTCTCACTGATGAGGCAGGCTGGCTGTGCCCTGCATGCTTTGCTCTGTCCCTGGAAGGATGGCATGAATGGGTCCGTGAGGATTCTGGGCTTGGAGGAGTTGCTGTTTACTCTGTTAAAGTGAGGCATTCCAGGCAATGTTCCCCTGCCCTGTATTCTCCTGGGGAGCAACAGTCCCATGAATTCTGTTTCCCTGTTCTGACTTTTTTTCTGAAATTGCTAAAAACTTTTGTTCGTCATTTTAAACATGACATCATTTAAATACAGAACAAATTACATGCCAGAGATATCCTCTGCCTGCCCCCCAGAAACCCCAAAACCAAAAAACGCACCTGTGCAAACAGAAACGCCCTCAAAGCCCTCTACCAATATATGAAATGATTGATTCTGGGCAACTGGGAGCTGTCATAGTTAAAACTAAAAATATCACAGTCTCTCTTCTTATACCTCTTCATCCACTTCTAGAGGGAGTGTTGGAAGTTGCTAACAGTGTTGTGACATACCCATAAATTATAAAGTCAAGCATAAAATATGAATGAAATGACACCTGCCATATGAATAAAATGTGTTCTGAAATGATGCTGTTTTATGACTAGTAAGAATCTTTCATATGCCCAAACAAAAATGCTTTGTAATACCCCAGAGACATGGATGCCATTATTCCATTTCTTTACAGCAAACAGAGGGATGTGCTTTGTATTTAAGGCAAATGTGTAATGCCTGCCCTGATAATTGCTACAGCCAGAGAAGTTGGAAGTAAGTGATTATCTATATAATTATCTGAGAGATGGTACTTGAAATCTACTCAGTAACCAGCTCTTTGAATTTATTAATCAATTAAGTTTTTTAAAAGAACTATTATTTCTTCTTATCTCAGCATTTATACTCAGGTTGTGTTTGAGACTGGGGACCTCTTATGAAGCTGTATGTCTGCTGATGGGAGAGGGGAGAGAGGAAAGAGGAGT
>VXBU01018237.1:696603-880054 GCA_013400315.1 Bombycilla garrulus | reverse complement strand
TTAGTCTTGAAAAGTCTTAGGACAGGATGCTAAGAGAAAATTATACATTTTTTTTTTCCCTTTGGAAAGTGTCTGTGTATCAAATTTTACTGCATTTTTATATTTTCAAAACTAATATAGGTTTTGGGAGCTGGTGCTTGCAGCCCTCTGCTATGAGGTAGTTTCCTGCCATAGGAATTCTGCCCTTAACAGACATGAAATCTAATGGTTAGATATTAATCACTCTAAATGATTGAAAGGCAGAAATAGTTGCCTCTTGGTGTGCTTAGAAACTTGATTTAAATAGTCAAGGAGAAATTTAGGAGTTGGTGACACACTGGATTTAGAGCATTTGCCTGTTACCTCAGGAAGCTTCAGTTAAAACCCTGAACTAGGTCACAAGTGAAAATGAGATTTATGGTGATGTACAGTGAAAAACTGGCACAGTGCATTACCTTGTTGCCAAGTACCTCAGCCTGCCTTGCCTATATGCTTTCTGCTCCACATTTAAAAATACTGTGACATTTTGATTAATTATAGAAGTCTGATAAAATATATATACATGGCTCAGTATATAAATATACACATATGTATGTTTGAAGTATATACACAAATGCATAAAAATTTATAAATAACTTCATTCTTCACTCATGTTAATCTTGTGATTAGATCAAAGCCTGTAGCCAATCTCACTTTAATGTAGAAATTACTGAGATTGAACTCTATTTAAAGGTAAGGGAAGTAGGTGGAATGAGAGACCCCCTTGGCTTAACTGTGAGCTTCTGAGTCTGCTGAAATGAGAACTGTACCAGAGATGGAAAAGCAGAGAAATACCTGGTGAGGACTACAAGGGCATTTCCAGGGTGTGCAGAAATGCAGTCAGGAAAGCAGAAGCTCGGCTTAAATTGAAATTGACCAGAGGTATTGAAAACTACAAGAAAAATGTTCTTCAGGTGTGTAAACAGGCAGAAACAGAGCACAAAATTGCCTGCTGTTAGACAGGAGAGGTGATTTAGTCACCAACAACGTGGAAAGACACAGGTTCTCAGCACTTGGTTCACATCTCTCTTTGCTGGTGCTGTTGAGACCCCGGCCCTGGAACAAAATTCCAGGTTGATGCCAACACAGACCCACCGTCAGCGAAGGAGTTGGTGTGGGAACTGTTACAGGAGACCGACCCCTACAAATCAGTGGGCGCTGACAAAATCCCCCTGAGGCTGCTCAAAAAGCTGGTTCATGTTGTGAGGCAGCTCTCTGTAATCTTTGAGAAGTCGTGGAGACTGGGGGATGTTCCAGAAGACTGGAAGGAAGTCATGGCAACTCCATCTATAAAGAGAGCTGAAAGGAGGGTCCAGGAAATTATAGGTCCATCAATGTTACTTTTGTTTTTGGGAAAGTTATGGAATGAATTCTTCTGGGCCTATCACAAGTCAGATGAAGAACGTGAGTGGGAAAAGTCAGCAGAGATTCACCAATGCCAAAATGTGCTTGACACACCTGATTGCTTTCTACAGCAAAGTAACCTGCTGGTTGATGTGGTGAGACATCATCTACCTGAATTTCTCCAAAGCTTTGGGTATGGGTTCCCACGCCCTCCTGCTACAGAAATGGGTGTGTTGGGGTCCAGACAAGGGATTCATGCAGTGGGTGAGGAGCTGTCTGCCTGGTCATGTGTACACAGCTCCTGTCCTGAGTGAGATCCCCCCGGATCGATATTGGGCCCAACAAGATCTGGAAGATGGGATGAAGTGTGCCCTGACTGAGTTTAGAGATGTTAACAGAATAATGCCAGAACATACACTTAACCCTGTTACTTTTGGAAATGGAGGCTGCCTTGTAGAAATTAAAGCCTAGGGGAAAAAAACCAAACTCTTGCTGTTAAAGAAACCTGAAGTATAACTTTTTGTTTGTTTGTGTTCAACAAGAGGAATAACATAAGGATAATGTGTTACTCCAAGTGATCTTAAAGAAACATAAGGGTGATCTTAAAGTAACACAATCTATGAAGGTACAGAACTTTTCTAAATGAAATAATAACAGTGTTAATGTGGAAGGAAAAAGTAAGTAATAGGACCACTTCAGTCTGGTGGAATGTGTTCTTTTTCCTTTAAAAAAAAAAAATTAAATTAATTTCTTCATTATCTTGGCAACATTTGGACATTAAAATAACTCTTGGCTGAAGCAAACATTGTAAAATGTTAGAGCAATGGGGTGTCTCCCTGCTTCCTGGCAGATTCTTTTCCAATTCCTATTTGCTTCCAATAGTAACTATCTGCATACATGAGAAAACTTTGGGATTACTGGTAATATTCTTCTGAATCAAGACTGAATTTTCAAACTTTGACTATTTCAAACATTGTTCTTTTTTTGAGAAAATGAGTTAACTGTGACAGGAAACTGAGTGCAAGAAGTTTGGTCAGTGGTTTGGGTAGATAGTCTGCCTCTTACTCAAAACAGGAATTATTTTTGCACAGCTTTTTGACCTTTGGGATTTTATATCCAGAGTAGTATTTACAGCCATACTTACATGAGATGGTGATATGGAGTGTTGTATCATGTTTTGCGTTTGTATCAAATGCCAACTTGATTTTCTATCAATTCTCAATTTTAGGCATGGTGCCAGACCTGTTTATAGGCAGAATTTTGGATGCTATCTATGAACTAGCCTGAGCTATTTCTAATAGCATATATGCTTGTCTCATATGATTTTGTCCAACCATGATATTAAAATAAGAAATATGAAATGTCTGTAGCATTCCAGATAAGAGAGGTGAAGTTACATTTCTTTCACTTCATTTCTTTTTACCAAATTTTTTCCAGGTCAGTGGAGGATATTGTGCTATTTGCAGTATCTTTTAAAAGGCACTGATCTCTAAGTTGAGATGGAGGACCACTGCCACCTGGAAAATATTGGCAAGATTTGAGCTGTTAATTGGTGTAGCGGTTCTGTGGAAAACAGAGTTTGCTGTTGAACTCAGTAGATTGACTCAACTCCACTCAATTTTATAGAAGTTTTCATAAATATTATGTGGAAATCCATCTGTGTAAAACTAAGTAGCATAAAAAGGTTTTTTTTATAACTTGTGAATGTTTGGGGGTGATGCAGTTCTTAGTAGTAGTGTATTTCTTTGCTTAGAGTCAAGGCAATCAGCATTTGGATTGGTGTTTTTAGATGATTGTGGCTTATACTCACGTATTTTAAGGAATATATATACATGTAATCTAAAAAAAATCTGAAGACAAAAGTCAGGATGGCTTTTTTCAAGATCCATTCTATGCAGCTACTTTGAGTTAGTATTATTTTCTCCCTCTCTGTATCAGGCTTTTAAATGAAAATACTCCAGTCGTTTGTGCAGTGGGAGAGATTACTGTGCCTGTTATTCAACTTATCTATTGGACTCTATTCATCTATAATTCTATGAATCATTTTTTGTCAAAAAAACTTGAAATGGATCATTCTGACATGTGCTATTACTGGAAACTAGAGGGGAAAATTTCTTTACATGAAGGAAAAGTAGAGGGCTCTTTATGCATCAGTACTTTGGACTTAATATTTAGAAACATGAGGAGGAAGAAAACTTTGTTTTAGTGCCTCTAATTCACAGTGCTGATGTCTGGCAACTTCTTAGTTTTAACCAGCACAAAAAATGGTGGCATGTTTTAATTGCTTGAGTGACTTCCATTATACAAAATTAATGCAACTGTCATGATGGAGACCATAGGTGCATGGGAATTTTAATTTTTGCCAATACTACCTTTATGCTGGTGTTGTTAGTGCTTTGTAAGGTGAATGAAAAATGAATATGAATGTTCAGAAACTGTTGACGTAGTTGAGTAGTAGAAAAAGGGCAGTTATGAAAAATGCAGGAGCTTTTTGAGGACCTTTATCACAAATATACACAAACAGAATTTTTTCTTTTCCTGTGGAGTTCATTGCTGTTTAAGTAGGGTTCCTCACTATGCAGTGTGACCAGAAGTTGCTGTCTTTCAAGTGAATGCTTATATCAGAGAAAGAAAAAAGGGTTTTCCTACGGAGCAAGTGATTATAAATGAAGTTTTCCATGCAGCAATTTCCAGCTGATGCAAGCTGCATTGATCCCATATAATACTGCCTGATACTGGCAGAATTGGTTTGAATTCCTACACTTGAGTGGGCATGATTAACCTCAGTAAGATGAACTAGAGTAATACCATTTAGTTCCTCCTGTGGAGGAAGCTGGCAATCTTGGGGAATTACTGGTTGTACACAAATCAGCATAAAAGCAGTTCTTCTACTACTTGCCTGAGCATTCAGGAGAACTGGCCACATTATGTATTTTAAATAAACCTCTGGTTGCTATGCTGCTCAGACTACAGCTGGAGAAGTAGGTACCATTTTGAGGTGCAGATGACTTGGAAAAGTTCTAGAAGGAATTCTAGAAAATGACTCATGAGGATTGCTAGATTAAATTGCTTTATTCAGAGAAGAAAAGGCTGAAGGTAGATGATTGTAAAAGATGAGCAGAAAGAGGGAGAATGTTACCTGATTTCCAGGTCTGTGTTCAGGAAATACATGTAAGTAAGGAAAAAAGGTGAATTAGACATTAAGAAATGCTTTCTAATAATAAGTCATTACTAAAATAGGTTGCCTAAGAAGATTGTAGACTTCTGTCATTGGAATTATTAAGATCAGATTAGACAAATAACTGAAGAAAGATTTCAGTGTAGTTGGGATAAGTGTTACGGCATGTTGTAACTGAAATGGGAATTTAAGGGCTTTTTGGTAAAAAATGTCAGATACTACGTTGTGGGGGGGGTAGAAAATTCTTGAGTAGTTAAATGCAGTATTTTCACATTTTATTTTAAAATAGAATAAATATTACATTTAATATTATAATACAATTATAATATTATCTTCTGCATCTGGTTTATTTACCAGGTCTTGGTAAAACTGTACCCACATTTCAGGTCACTTTGTAGATTCCCTCAGAGTCACACATTCAGATATCCTGTTCTAAACAACCTGTCCTGGTCTGTGTTCTGTGAGTTTATATAATGTTGTTCAGCCTAAGCAAGGAAACAGATTTCATTTATGTAAATGAAAATACATTGCATAAGTAAGATGCCATAAAAGTTTGGACTCTGAAAGCAACATCTACTCCTATGCAGAATCCTTTCAGTTGTTGTGGGGACTATTGCAAAAATGTGCTATAGAATGACAATCTTTCAAAAACAGAACACCTGCCAGAGTAAACATTAAATTAATGTTTTGAACCAATCAGAGTTTATATCCCAACTAATTTTTTTTTTTTTAACACAAGTAGTAAGCTTTTTGAAGTACAGGATATACCCTCATGCAGAAAATTGTTTGTGTTCTAATCTTGATTTTACTTGATTTTTTGGATTGTTTAAAATAATTTAAAAAATGAACTCAGGATGAACTGAATTAATCACTAGGGTTTGCACTTTGCAACAGGAACTGCTGCTTTGTCAATGAATAAACTGTAACTTATTAAAGAGCAGACCTGTGATTACTTGGCATGTGAGAACTTGTCGTGAATGTCTTTTGTGTTTCTAAATATAACTTCTATTACTGCAAAGCAGTATGTAACAAGTAGAGGAGTGTGATTGGCATATGCAAATATTTCCTTAATGTATTAAATATTTATTCCTCTTGAAAAGTCATTGAAGAAAAATTAGAGCTACAGGATGTTCAGTATATCCTGTTTTCATATGTGAAAAAAAAACCCAGCAGCAAGTTGTACAATAAATGTAAAAACATGGGAAAATCAAATGCAAGTTCTTTGAATTTTTGTAAGGTGCTAGTCAATGCTTTATGCCTGGAAAAGAAAAATCTATCTCTGTGGGTTTTTCAGAACATACTGTTTTTCAGATATTCCTTTGAAAAAAAAATACTGGAAAACCTTCTTAGTCTGTCTCTCAATATTGTGGTATGAGAAATGGCCTCTTGTTCACTTCTGCATTTCTTTCTCACTGATTCAGGCTTGTGCTGTCAAGTGGTCTGAAGTTTTTTCCCCTTCTTTATTAATATATTCAGCTGATCTCAGATCTGTGCAATTTCTTTCCCTGCTGTAAATTTTAGGCACAAAGTCTCAACTAGAAAGGTTGCCAGTGCTCCTATTTATGAAGAACTCGATCTTGTAACTTTGAAGCACAGTTATTGATTTTTATTTCTTTTTAATAAAGCATATTTTCATAAAAGATGAAAAGGAAATGGAGCAAAATTTTTCAGCAATGGAGAGAATAGCTCTTGATTGACATGCCAGTACTGATATTGGGATGGATCTGTGAAGCAGAATATGCTCTATATTGTATATTCAGATACATCTGAAGTAGGAATTGCAAAGTAATCCAACATTTCTTAATATTATTGGTAGAAGCATGACACTAAGTAATAGACATAAGCGAAATTCTTTATAATTCTTTATTTAGCAGTGAATATTTTTAATATTATGAATGTAGCTTATGCTTTGTTTCTCCTAAAACACCGATATTAGTAAATTAGAGCTCTATGCATCTACCAGCAGTTTTGTGGATCTTCGTGTTCTGCTGATGACAGGAAATAGCCAATGCCTTTTCTGGTTTAAATTAGTGCCCCTCTCTGAAGGATTTGGTGATATTATTTTTTGCAGGAAGATACAGGAGATGACAAGACTGCGTTTTTCACAGCTCTATAAATATTGCAGCAGGAAAGGCCTTTTTAATAACCTGCTCTGACGTCTTATGTATTGCAGGGCGTAGATTTCATCTGACTGCTCCTTCACTTTGGACCAATAATTTCTGGCTGAACTAGAATGTACTTGTTTCTTTAAGTGCATCAGTCTGGGTTTAAAGTCTCTGCAGTGGTAAATGCTGCCACTGTACATTCTAACTTAGCTATGTTTGCCATTATTTTGTGGCAGTGGTAATATTCCAGGTGAATGTAGATATCCATTTATTGCATGTTTTGGTTGCCCTGCGTTGCCTTTAGCCCTTGCATTTCTGGTGTATCTATCTGGTGAGGAAAGCCCTGTAGTGTCACACATCTTTCATGGAATCTGTTGCTGACTGATTACCTTGGTGAGTGACTGAACTGTCACGGGTGCTTCTGAATGCCTTTAAATCTGCAGCATCCTGACGTCTTTCCATTGTTTGGTAGATCTGTTTTACATTATAGTGAGATGGGAAATGTTCTCTTGGCATGCAGCCTCTAATTCTTTACAGGCTTTGATTATAACCCTGCCAACCGGGAAAAAATATTGTTGAAAATATTATGAAAGCTGAAGTGCAATTTCAAATGACAATACACAGCATCCCTGTGTTCTGTTATGAAGGTTGGAGTCTGGGTGTGATAAACCAGTGGTGCCTGGGCAGGCCACACAAATTGTTCTGACTTCCTCTCATCACTGAGGCTTTCTCAGTGCTGAGCAAGGAGTGGGGGGCGGTGCAGGCACCTGTGTGTCTAATGAGTGCGTAGTCAGGGTGACTCACCTGCATTGTGGTTATTGGACAGAATCACTGTTAGTCACTGAGGAAAACTGCTTATGGATGCCTGGCTTTATATGAAAAACAATATTGCCCTTGATTGGGCAAGGGGTTACCTGAAAGTGGTCCTGCTTATCTTTGTGAGTTATGGGATTTGGTATTTGATAACACTTGGAAAGAAAAATAATACAGAAAAGTTCTTGGTACGACTCGAGGAACTTAAAGTAATTTCCATCTGTCTTGTTATGTATTTATTTTAAATAGAACAAGCCCTTATCTTACCATTTTCTACAAACATTATTGCAAAGCAATGTCATGCTCTTATTTATTTAGTTTTTGTTCCACACAGTGAAATGGCTGTTTCAAAGGCTATCTACTCTTCCAAAAGAAACTACTTATCAAAAAATTATCATCCGAGGGGACAAGGGAAATTGTTTGTTCTTTGCTAGTACCAAAGGGCTGATCTAGTAAAAACAACTCTTGTAAGTTGTTTTGCACTATACAACTACTAAGAAGGCAATTGTCATGATTACAAATGAGTACTTGTAATACTTCACACTTCCTCCAGGAAAATACATGTTCTATGGATTGCTAAATAAGACTTCTGTATATAAATCATATGACTGCCCTTAAATTATTTTGATTGGAATATTATGTATTATTGCCTTATATTAAAAATAAACAACCCACAAAACAGATGAACAAAGCTTTTATTTAGTGATTTAGTTTTTCTTAATGATTCTCTTTCAACAATGTAGTGAAAGAAATGAGTGTTTCTGAGGATGTATGTATATTTGTTGTTATTTGTTAATAGAGTGGGATGGTCTGCTTCCTCAGTGGAGTAAGGCCACTGGAGATATGTGTTATGGCCTGAACATAATCATAAAGGATGCAGAAAATAGAATGGATTAGTGAAGGTACAATGTGCTGAAGATGCCAGGCTCTTTCAGAAAGCTTTTATGTCAATAGATTATTGAAATTCATCTTCTGTTTTATCACTGCATAGATTAATACAAAGTAATATATATGAATGTATGAAAAAGGTTCTCTTTCTACATAAAAGGAATTTCTATATGTGATGAATATTGAGCTATTATCACTCAAAAAAAGTTACAGCAGATATTTCTGTTTCAAATGTCAGAATAGTAGTTGTTGAAAGAGCAAATAAAATCTTAAATGGGAATAGAGAATAAAATGAAAATAATATTACTACTGTACAGATTCATGGTTCACTTGCATCTTGAATACAATATACTGATCTCTGTTGCATCTCAGGCTCTAGGAGCAAAAGATTTATTAAAAGCAGTGAGCAAGCATCTCTCAGGTTGGAAAAGGGGCAGAGGAGGGAAAGAAGGGAAATAAACCACAGATCATTACATTTGGAGTGGTATAAAGCATGAACCCAAAGGCACAGCTGTGGACTGAAGGTGTCCCTGAGCTGCAAGTCATTGAAGGTTGTGTGGAGAATTGTTGTGGTGAACTATATCTGATGTTTACACGGGGTTCTCTAGTTGCACTGGGTTTATATAAGGGTTGCACTAAGTAGCTGTATTTCCCCCACACTACCCGTGGTGGTCGGCCCCTTTTCCCCCCACCCCTCTCCCTGAAAGGTAGTTTGTTCCTGTAGTCCCATTGGCCAGGGGTCCCTTCCCAGGGTCCCATCCCAGGGTCCCCCTGTCCCTGGGGACAAAAACCCAGGACTCACCTGGGCCCGCGCTCTTTCCTTTCTGCTGCTAGGCGAGCTACCTGCACCCTTCCCTTCCCCCACGCTCTGCCTAAGAATGGACTTGGATTAAACAGAATTCAGCAGAAAGAATTGAGCATCCTTTTGTTCCTCATCCTTGTATCACCCCAATAAACCGAGGGCTTTCGAAGTATAGCCCCCGAGATTTATAGGGTCAGGTACAGTTGGCGCCAGGTACAGTGAATCTGCAGGGATTTACTCCTTCCT
This sequence comes from Bombycilla garrulus, assembly GCA_013400315.1. NCBI lineage: Eukaryota > Metazoa > Chordata > Aves > Passeriformes > Bombycillidae > Bombycilla > Bombycilla garrulus. Next base: position 870,660 of record VXBU01018237.1, on the reverse strand, counting down.
GGGTAATCACTGGAGACCACTGTGCAGAGCCAGGGTACTGACTAGGAATAACAGAGCAGCGAGCTGACAGATGTGCTTATTCAAATTTATATCTTAATTTGTCTTCATCTGGAAGAGTTTTTGTGTGGCTGGTGTTGTCTAATTTCAGAAGTAAGTTGTAAGGCAATGGCAAAGCAAATAAGCAAAGCAAACCAAAATGCTCTTAAACAAACCCCCCTTACATTGGTTTGGATCTATTTCATGTGAAGGATTATTTGCTACTGAACTAGAAAAAATACAATTTTTTTAATGGAATTCCTGGGGGAAGAGAGCAAATCAATGATATAGAACAATCACAATTCAAGTTTTTATGAGCACAAATAGTGTGATGAGAAATAAGAAGAGAGACTTGACTGTTTTCTGTTGGCATGTTGATTCATGTTCTGTTGTCTCTGATTTATTACAGCCCTGTTTTTCCTCTTGTAGGTTAACAGAACCTTCTGGATATTTAACAGATGGACCTATAAATTACAAATATAAAACTAAATGCACATGGTTAATTGAAGGATAGTAAGTATCTATTTTCATAGCTTAAATTTTCTGAACAGCTTGGCACTATGTGCTCTAGAGATCAAGAGAACTCATGTAGAGACTGCATGAGGATACAATATGAACAGTTTGGTGTTTTGTCAGTTTGTTTTGGTTTTGTTTAAATATTATATAGAATAAAAAAAATGGTATTGGGATTTTCAGGATTGCTTGGAGTTGGTCAAATTCCATTCCCAATGAAATTGCTGACAAAAATTAGGCTGACATCGGTATTTGGCCAGTGCTGTACTTCATTAAAACCTAGTGATAAATCTGTTGCATATTTCAGTACCTTTTCATAAGTCCCAAAAGTAATTACAGAATCCCTTTATTTAACTCATTGCCTGACTTATCTTATTTAACACATATCAGTGATAAATCGGGAATGGCCTCAAGTACAGAATGCTTATTCAGTTTCGTGTTCCTCACAAGTTAGTCCTTCTATAAGCTATTTTCGTTTGCATTCTACAGTTCCTCATGTACTTAGTTTTGAAACAGTTTTATGCCTAGAGTTCAGATACCTCATGCCTGTTGCTAATTTTTCAGTTTATGCAGCACAGAAACACACAGACATGCGTGAAGAAATAAGGAGACACATAAGTTAGTATGGCTAAGTGTTAATGGCACAAATTGGTTACATTTCAGTAGGACCCCCCCCACCCCCCCCAGGATATGGGTCAGGATTTTGCTGGTCTGGTTCACAGTTCTACTAACATTCTAGAAGAAAATTAACTCATCCTGTATTTCCTTTTTGTCATATCTCAATTACCTTGGATGTCTGCTCTGCTGCTGCAGTTCAAAAATGAGTTGTCTGATATAACTTTGGTCTGCTTACATGCAGGCAGTAATTTAAAAAAAGCAGCAGTGAAGTTATGGGTGTTTGTGAAATAATTTAAATGGAATCTTTATTATCTAGGAGACCAGGCTATAGCTGAATATGAGTCTGACCTAGCTAGACTTCTCTTTTTACTCAGGCAGGCTAGCTCAGGAATATTTGCACTGCACTGCACTGAAGTGGAAACACACCTCAGTACAAGAGGCAAACTCCGCTTTGAAGCTGTTCCCCACTCCATTCCTCCTGTTCTCAGGAGGTGGCAGAGTGGGTGGCTGGAGGAATCAATGTGCTGCACAGTCTGGGGAGGAGTAAAGCAACCAGTAACCCCGTGCCAAATGCCAGCACACTGGGAAGTCACATATGTGTGTAATACTCTGTCTTCAAAAATGAACAAAGAGCTCTCTCCAAAGGATCTGTCACCAAACCCCGCATGTTTTCCAAACTGACAAATTGCACTCCAGCCTGTCGGTAGCAAAGAGGACTACAAGAAAAATAATCATTATGTTTCATGGAATATATGTAGGTATTCATATGTATGTATGTATGGCTGGTAATTCTGTGATATATGAAAATTCCCCTTTCAGAAAGTTTACAGATCCGTTTGGACCTCAGCCAAAATCTGGTGACATTTCCCACATGTTGGCAGAGGGGAGGAGGCAGGCAATTGCGCGAATATTGGTTGCAATTTTAGGTTTGTGTTTTAAGATTTTTATTTTCAATGATTAGTGTATTACTGGGAAGAGGATGTGTAGGTGATTTTATCTTGAAAGATTCTTTAAAGTTCATAGTCCTGACATTGTAAAGTAAATTAAAATTAGATATTTTAATTGCTCTAAATTTGTGGTTATGAACACTGGTAAAATCTGGTGAATTTAAGCCTCTTATTAATTTTAGGGATTATTAGCTGTTGACTGAATAAGTTATTTTTGAATTTTGTAAAATAAAGGGAAATATTTGCTTGCCCTGGCTTTTGTTATTTGACGCTTTGAAATATTTAATTACTACTCAAAATTTTTTAACAGAGTTATCAATGATCAATTCTACTGTGAGTTCTTGATCTTATGATCTCAGTAATTCCGTAAATAATGCGTTACATCAATGTTCTTTTTTTTCAGCCCAAATGCAATACTGAGATTAAGATTTAATCACTTTGCCACAGAATGTAGCTGGGACCATATGTATGTATATGATGGAGATTCAATATATGCACCTTTAATAGCTGTATTTAGGTGAGTATATTTACTGATCTTTCTGTCCATGTTGTCATGTATGGACATTTTCAGTTACTGGGGAAAAAAGGAACATTAGAGGCTTTACTATGTTGACTAGCTTGCTAACTTATCTTTATATTGTGGGAACATGTATGTAAAGTTGTATTAGAATGCATTCCGAAATGTTACGGTTTTGGTTAGATAATCATAGCAGAAATCCATTGTTTGGAGACTTACTGCTGACATTGCATGGAATGTTAATGCTTATACACGAGCACTTCCCTGGAAACCCCCCACTGACCTTGCAGATACATGGACAACTTTTATATACCTTGTATATCTTAAAAAAAAAAAGTTTTAAAATCATATTTATGAGTCATCTTGTTTATATAGATAACCAGCAGAATACTGACATCTCTCTTTCCTTTTTTTTCCCTAAATATGCCAAAGGTTACTTAAAAACATTATTTCCTTCTCTTTTCCAGTGGTCTAATAGTCCCTGAAGTGCGTGGAAATGAAACTGTTCCTGAAGTGGTTACTACGTCTGGCTATGCATTGCTACACTTCTTTAGTGATGCTGCTTATAACCTTACGGGATTTAACATTTTTTATTCGTAAGTATTTTTGTACTAAGTAATTACCTTTGTTTCTTTTCAATAGCATAAGAGTCATGCTCGGTGGTGTGTCTAAAACCAGGGGGCTGGGCTTGTAATAAATTATTAAGTTATGAGTTAGGGAAAAAAAACTCCTGGAGACAGGATATGGTTTTTCTGAGTAAAGTCACATGGCCATTCCCAGAGTATGTTTTTCCTGAGCCATATGGAACTAGAATGTATCCCCTCCAGTGTTTATCCAACACATATAGTTGTCATATGGACTAGAAGGGAGATTATATCTGCTGTCATATAAATTCCCTTCTCTTGAACTGGGATCATCTGTTGCTTGGTTTTTCTTGCTGAATATATACTATGGCTTTTGAAACCTTCTGAGCAATTCCACTTGGGATTTTTGTGCCAGCCACAAAGATTTTATTCCATTTCTTTTCCTCTTCTTGGGTATTTTGCCTCCTATTTTCCATCCCAGTCTACACTCTGCCTTTGTGTCTGCACTGTGTGCCTTTTAGTTTCTCTGATATTAAAGTCTAATCTGATATGACCATGACTGCTTTTGTCCAGATTCCTTTTCTGTGTCAGCATCTCCAACGATGCATCCAGCAGACCTGAGCCTTTTCCTTTTTATATGCAAAAGTTGTTTGCAACTTCTGTCTCATTTGGGATGTGCATGTGACACAATGCAACATCTCTTCATATTGCATGCCTTGGTTCAAGACGGAATTGCTTGGACCTGTTGGCCCTGTTTCTTCATGTGACAGTTTTTCCATGATTGAAGATATGTCTGTTCCTTTCTCTCAATCCCTTCAGATTCTGAAATACCAGTTACTGGAATGTGATGGCCAGTACTGCATTTCTTATGTTGAAGCACATGTAATATTTTTGTCATATTCTTCATTAGTTTAAAATTCCTATTTGTGTTTCTAATCATAGCTTTGCTCATGGCACAGTACTTGGTACATTGTCCATGGAAAGATTTTTGCTGTAATTTGCAGCAAATTGCCTACCTTTGACCAGATAATAAATAACTATTCAAAGTTTGGGAAAGCTCACTATATATAGTTTGCATTGGAAATGGTAGCCTAGAAGACTGGGCATTTTTGTCAGTTGACATCAGTAAAATGCAGTCACCTGGCAGACTTTCTATTGTAATTAGTTACATTTTTCAGTTATCCCTAAAGCTTTTATTACACTTTTTTATTTATCTTGGGAGCAAATGGCAATATGACTTGGCATTCTTAAGAAATGAATTTATGTGCATTCTTTCATTACTTGGTGCTGTGTTGCATGCTGCATATACCTAAATTTTTTTTGGTAGATTTAAACAAATGAAAAAACTTGCCAGGTTTTAATTCCATTACATATATAACTCATTCGATGTACTCTGTTCTTCTGTGTCTTTTATTGAGATGGATACTTTTAAAACAGTTTTTAATGAACAACAGTAATGCTTTTTATGATAAAGAAGTACCTACAACTATTTTTTGTGGCTGCATTAACTTTACTTCTGTCACTGGTCTATTACACTCTGCTTCTGTTACCCTCTTCCTTATTTTTTGACTTCATCTTGAAGCACCACTTGTGTTCCTTTATTTTGGGAAGGACACAAACACAAAATCTGTGACTCAAGTGCCATTTCAGTTGCAAACAACTGTAATTACTCCACAACAGTCTGAGTAAATTTTCTGTTCCTTGGAGTCAGGCAATTTTTTTCCAATTTTGCTGATACAGTTTTTCTCATTTTGTTTGAATCCTTAATGAACCAGTTGGAGTGGGAAATGGTCTGCTGATGGAAAAACTTAAATGTTCACCTTCCTGCAGAACACTCCTTGTGGGTGGGGGCAGGTTCCTCACAGCTGTAGCATACAGCTCTTAATGCCATCAATGGTTTTGATGCCATGTGTGTTACCAGGTAAAACCCTCAGGAGATTTGGAATCAGAGTCAGATGTGGAATTTTCTATTTTAGCAGTATAACAGAATAAGTCCTTTGAGAAGTGAGTCTCTACAGTACAAAAACGTGTCTCCTCACTGTCCGACCACAATTACAAATTATCAAAGGCCAGGCTTGAACAATTCTTTGCTAACCTTTAACAGCTCTTTCTTCAGTCAGTAAGGAAGATTCAGAACAGTATTCATCTCTCACATCTGCAGGGAGTGGTCTGTATTATCATCAGAGGTTTGTAGTAACTTTATTCTGAGTATGCTGTGAGTCATCAAATCGTATTTGGACTTCATCACGCACATACTGCCTGAGTTCATGGAAACTCTTGGACCCACCTATTTCCATGTCCTCCATCTTCCCTCATTTCAAGGAGTTGACTGCATTTCTGGAACCACTTTGCTTAGTTTTGTACTCCAGTTGCCTGTGATCTCAGTGTTTGGTAGGGTGTATCACTAAATACTAATTCCCAGAACAGTCACAGACTTCTTTCAGCCTAGGCTCTCCTGTTTTTACATCTTGGACTGCAGAGTTAAGGTGGCTCTTTTATTAAGGATTTAAAGCATGAAGTGCTATGTGTAAGTAGTTTCAGGGCATTAGCCAGGATATTAAATATATCTTGTATTTTTCCTTACTTGTTTTCCCTCTTTTATTCTCCCTGGATATTAGGCATACTGTTTATAGTATAGACCAAAGCTACTCAGGAAAACCCTTCTGCTGTATGCCTATGGTGGAGAGTTTAAGCTCAATTACTTCCAATGTGGTTGTTTCTAGGGATAACAAGAATTTGAAGGGACTGAGTGCTAACACTGGAATATTGGAGAAAAATAGGTAGTGATCTGTCCAGGCAGGGCCTGTCCTTCTGCTTAATGTCAATATTTTTTGCAGTGCAAGGTATTTGTGGTCCTGAGTGCACTTACAGATTTTGTATGTAAGATTAGATAAACACTTTTTGGGCTCATTTGCCTGTAAAATCATAATTAAACTTGTGTTTTATCAATACGTAGAAATTTTTCATGTTAGAAATTTATCTAACAAATACTGCTGGAGTACTGTCAGATGAAACCACTGTCATCAGCTCATGGGTCATCATTTCCCTTGTCTTACGTATTTATTGTTTTTCAGAATTAACTCTTGCCCTAATAACTGCTCAGAACATGGCAAGTGCACGACCAGTGTGTCTGTCCCGAGCCGGGTGTACTGTGAGTGTGACAAGTACTGGAAGGGAGAGGCCTGTGACATTCCCTACTGCAAAGCCAACTGTGGCAGCCCGGATCATGGCTACTGTGACCTGACAGGAGAGAAACTCTGTGTTTGCAATGACAGCTGGCAAGGTAACGTTTGCTTACTTTAGTGTCTTGGTAATTTGATTTTCTCCCTGCCTGCCTTTTAATGTCACATCATTGCATTGTATTTTTAGTGTTTCCTGAAGTAAAGTATCCACTGTCTGCTTTTTGTTGGGTATTATTTGTAGCAGCCTCTCAATAAAAAGGAAGGTGCTTTGTTATAGTGGTACAAGAGTGTCTGTGTGGGCTAATGGATGTACTGTAAGCATGTGGTGCAGGTTTACTCCCAGTACCATAAATCATTGTTTCTCATTACAGATAAATTATTTAAGATCCTAAATGTTTAATTCACTTACTATAATTATGCTAGATGCTTGTGGATTTTTGTTTTTATTGTTTACCACTTTTGTTACAAGTCTCAATTGGCTTAGCTTGCTATGCTTAGAAATTGCCACTCTCTTAACAGAAATATTTAAATCCCTCCAGATTACTTAGCTGGTATGCCCTCTTCCCATGACTTCCTGCCTCTGTTCTGTTTTATTGCTGTTTCTTTTGGCATGTCAAAGGAAATGACTTTGTAACTCCTATTAGCTGTCACACCTATTGCTCCACAGTCATGATGAGATCTAATACATTTCACTTCTTAATAATTAATGAGCTGTTCATTCAAAGGCAGGCAGTGCACCCATGGAAGGGAAGTGGTTTAGCAATATGGTTATTGAATGGAGATAGTGTAGGCTTATTACTGAGTCCTTTAAAACCTTCCAGCACTGGAGTGCTCAAAAAGATCCTGAAGGCTTGATCTCTGCCCAGAAGTTGTGAATAGAATTTGCAGCAGGATTATCACCCTTGTAGTTGTGCATGGATTCCTTGCAATGTCAAATTGCTGAGTGCAGAATGGGGAAATGTCACAGATCTTTGGAAATGCTTTTTAGGCTATACCTTCAGATATAGTGCTATGAACTTAGTTAGAAGTTTTAATCACAAAAACTTAAGAATCTGACTACCACTGCTAGTTCCTTCCTTTCACCTCGCATTTCTGTACGTACTAGCTTCTCACTCTTTCCTACAGACAGTATAAATATAATTTGCTGCATTGTTCCTTGGATTTTCACTGAACCTGCATAGATTTCAATTTTCTTTTTCTTTTAATTCTGTCACAGATGAGCTGGCTTGGATATATAATTGTTTTCCCTTATTAAATACCAAACTTTCCTTAAGCTCTCTGGGAGACCACTTTCTTCTTTGTTTTATTTCTATTTATACTTTCATTCTCAGTAGTTTCTATACTGATACTGTCTTCAGTGCAGATTATTTGTAATGCTGGCATCATAATTTTTTTTCTTCCTGTCCGACAAGTTTTCCTTGTGTTTGGTAATTCAAACCAAGTGGCTGAAGGATCTTGATTTGTATGCTTCAGGAGAGAATTTCATGTTTCATTTTTTATTACTATTTTCTTTTTATCGTCTTTTGAGTAACTTCTGTGCCTGTATTGAAAAAAATCATTGAAGTGCATTGATTTGGATGTATAATAATTAGAACCCCTGATTCAGAATATAAATACCAGAATTTCCTATTTCACTGCGTGGAGTTTTTCTTTTGTAATGGTGACATCTTGTGGTTACTGTTGAAGGAGCAGCTCTGAGGAACATCACACATTTAAAACAAGTATTCTCAGAAAAGAAAATACTTTTGGGGGTTCTTTGGGATAGAATAACTTCTTTGAGTAAAAAATAGGATCCTCTGATTAGTAGGTATAATAATAATGGAATTTAATATAAGGATCTTGTAGATACTTGCAGCTGGCTGTTGGTTGTACAAATATAGAACAAAACTTCCATAAAAACTTTTAGGCTTTGAAGACAAATAATTGGCACAGTTTTTATTTTTAACAGATGTTGCATTTAGCAAAACATGCACTAGTTAAATGTATTTTCTTTAAATCGAAGTATTTTTATTAGTGCTAGTAATCTTAAATATTTCTGAGGTGGTTGGTGTAAGAAAAAAATTTAGTATTTACAGAAAATCTGGTTAATTTAAAATATTCACCCAACTTAAGGGAGGCTGAACTTTTTCCTAAGGAGTATTTTCTTTATGAGTTCTGTACCATATTATCCTGTCCCATTCCTGGCTAATCTATCTTGATATTAACTAACAGAATGTGCCGATTCCTGCTGATAAAAGGCTGTGGATGTAATTCAGGAGGGAATAAAATATGCCTTAAACTACTGACTTGCTCTCTCTTTCTTTGCTAGGCACATGTAAAAGAGAAATGGGGACGTGGCTGAGGCCAAAGTGGTGGGTCTTGCACAATTTGACCTATATAAGAATTTTGTACAAAGATGCTTTTGCTGCATATGTTTTCACAGCCAGAAGATTCTCTTTGATACCAGGAACAACATGTCTTGGATTGTTTCTGGCTATAAAGGAGCAGAGAGATTTCCGTACAGTTAAAAACTTCTGTCACAGGTGAAAAAATTCAGGATGACTGGTAGGATAGCAAACAGTTCCCCATTTTTAAGAGGGTTAAGTGGACTATCTTTGAAAATGCTGAAAACATTGCTGACTCCTGGGTGTAGACAGGGAAAAAAAGAGTTGAAGGCTCTCTTGAAGTTGAGAAACTTTATTGATACTTTTGATCATTGAACATTAGCACTGCAAACAAAAGGGGAATCTGTTGGAGAGGAATTACAGGGTGTGTTTAAATTAGTCTTTAAGAGGATCAGTAGGGTGGTACCTTCAAAGAAAATCTGATCCTTCACGTTTATTGTGCTTTTGATTGCATTGTGAGATGGTTTGGAAATGGAGGAAGTGCATTCCTTTTATAAGGAACTGCACCAAAAATGGACTCTAGGGTTGCACATAATGCACAGCAGCCCTAACCAAAGTTAAAACACCAATAAAATTTCTGGAATATGTATAGTTAGTTGGCTCTCCCTACAGAGCTGCTCCTAGCAGATAGAGATGTAGCAGAAGACCAGATTCTGAAATTAAACTAATTAACTTTGAAATAAATCCATTAGCAATTCAGGCAGCTTGAATTTTATGACATCTCTCTAGGGAAAAATGAGTCTTTCTCTAAGGAGAAGAGTAAACAATGGAAGTATAAAAGGAGCTACGACTAATGCAGTGTAAAATCAGTGTTTTGCTTGCTTGGTACTATGGCATTTATTCTAACAGCATCTTGAGTGTGGCCAGAACAACTCTGTCAATATCTGTTGAACTCATCCTGAAAGGACTCACTGGATTTGGGCTTGTACCCACTTTTCAGTGGAAGGCTTTGATGTCAAACTCTTGCTTGGCCTGCCTTATTCCCCAGCGTTGGGGTTTAGCAAAGCTGTGCTTCTGTGGTGCTGGTTTATTGAAACTGGTGGGGAAGGTTTGAGGTGAGGGCTCAGGCAGCAGCAGGTGAAATGCAGCACTGGGAGGAGCTTGTGCCAAATACCTGGAGGTCTGAAATCTGAGATTTTGGCCCTCAGTGCCTGGATGTTCTTGAACAGAAAGCGCACAAGTCCGTCTTGAGAGATGAGGACCTGTGATGTAACATTTGCTTTGGACAGGCCCGTTTTTGGAAGCAAAAAGAAAATAGAAGCAGGTTTCTTATAACTGTTCTGCCCTGTGATAATGCCCTCTTTGTCTCAGTTTTACTTTTCAGGTTGTCTCCCAGCCAAAAAGCAACTCAGAAAGGCAATGCTCTGGTTTTACGGTCTGGGAAATGTCCTCTTACATACATGTGCATTTATACTGTGTATGCATATAGAGACATGTATCCAAGGAACCTTTTTGTCCCTAAATTTTAAGTTAAAATCCTATTTCAATGCTCCATATTTGTAGATTTTTTTCTGTTCATAGAAATGAAAGTTGTCTGAAAAAAGTTTACATCTATAGAATTGGTAGGAAGGAATTGTCTTGTAATGAATGGTTATTTCATACGTACTGGAAATGTTCTTCAGATTTATCTTCAGTTGGAATTTAACAATTTGACAGGCATCCTTGGAGGACTGTGGTATTTGTAAGCAAAATATAGCTATTGTAATTAGAAATTTAGTGTCTGAAAATTGTGTGACAAAAATCAAGTACACTTCTTGCAAGAGAAAGAGCATCACAGGTAAATGAAGAGCCAGCTCCAGTTTTAAATACCTTTATGGCATCTTTTGACAATTAGTGAAAGCAAGTTTAGCAGAGTTTATTTGATTTGCCTCACTAAATGGCTGCATTAAAGGGGTTGATAATGCTATCTGTGTCTAATTAGGATGTTATTTAGGAAGGGAGTCCCCTGCTATTTGTGGGTTTTAATGAAAAGTGTAATTCATTTAGAATAGATCTATGACCTAAATATTTATTTGAAAAGCATACACTTAAATGAATAAAATAGAACTTGATGAAAATAATGATCCCAAGCAATACTCTGCCCTGAATACAAGAAGTAGATAGTTCTGATCTCACTGATAAGGTATGATACTAAATTTACATTATTATCTGTAGCATCTTCATTTAAGATTAGGAAGAAAGTGCTTCATTTCATCACCACTTAGAGTTCTAGACCATAACTTGAGGAAAGAAATAATGAAACATATTTTGTGATTAATAACAAAACAGTTGAAATCTGAATTTATCAATGTAGTTCATACGAAGATAGTCTGTAAGAAAATTGACATGAAAATGCAAGATATTTATCTGAACCTCGGCATTTGATGACAGGAAATCATTGAAAGTGAAGAGTGCAGTGCATACATAAGGAAAAAGTAAGGGGAACTCATCTGCTTCACCATGAAATGTGAGTGGGTATGCTGAACACACATAGAAAGGCATCAGTGCTCCTTAAAGGCTGCCCTTGGGACTGATATTGTTACATATTTTTTTTAATCTACCTATAAGGCTTCTAATGAAATCTGGTAATACAAAGGTGGAAGGTACTTTAAATATGAAGGAGAGCCAGGATATCCTGCAAATAAAGATTGCAAGTAATGTGTAGGATTTAATTACTTCAGTATAAATAGTAAATTAATACATTTAGAGACTAAGAGTGTTAAGAATTTGTCTTATAGTCTTGGATTGAAATGTGGAAAGTGACATGGGAGACAACTTGCTTGTCTATCTCAATTAGAACATGAACTAATTGACATAATTAATTTTGTCTACTCTGCAAACTCCAAAGTACCATGTGCACTGGTATGGTGATCAGTCACAGAAATTCCACTTAAAGATATGAAAGCATTGGTAGTATGCTTCATATTTTGTTATTACAGTTTTATGAATACAAATAGAAACAGAGTGAGAACCATTAGGATGGACAGGGCTTTGGAAGGCACTAACAGAGCATAGTTTGTTTAAACAAGTAAAATCAAGGCTGGGAGGGAAGAGTGTTGCTGTTTATAAACATTTGTGGGGTGTATAGACAGATCAGGTCTTTAAGTACACTGATAGCAGCACTTGTAGAATTAAAATTGGGATAAACTGGTCATCACTACAGCCTTTGGAAATTGGAAGGAGGCTTTTGTCTTAGAGCTGTGAAGTTTTGTAGAAGTTGTTAGCAGAGATACTTTAGCTTGGTGCCTTGCTGCCATTAGGATGGGAGTCTCAGAGTCTCTAATCCAGTGGGTATTGTCAACTACAGGTGATCTGAAAGTCCCTGCTTGTTCTAGAGAGTGAGAAACAAAACCTGGTTTTGTTTAAGATGACAAATCTCATGTGATGTCTACCAGAGACTGTACTTGTTCTCAGTCACGGAAAGCTAGGAAAGCTTTCCCTGCTTCTAGTGCTGTGACATCTGGCCTTATCTTCTGTGCCTGCCTTGTTGATCTCGAGTGTGGGATCTGGAGCTGAGCAGTTCAAGGATGCTGATCCACCCTTCCTGCCTGGGGAGACAAACGGGGCTGAGAAACAGCACCCAGGGGGCATTTCAACAACTGCATCAGCTCCTGTGCAGTGGGGTTTCTGTCATTCCTGGGGGAGCTTGAGTCCTGGCACAGCTTGCTGCCCTGCTGCCTTAACTGGACACCTCACCAGGATCTCTCTGCCCACCACTGAGTCTCATTTTCAGCGAGACTACCTGCAGGATAGGATAAATAATTGCACCCAGTACGGGTGTGGCAGAGCTGTGCAGGGGCAGTGTGGGGATACATGGGCACACCTACTGCTAGAATGCCTGGAAGAAATTGCTGAGCCATTGCAGCTCAACAACTGGTCTGACTGTAGGACTGCTTTCAACCGCTGTGTTGCGGTGGTTGAAAAATTATGCTTAAGTAATAATTCTCAACTCAAATGATCAGACAATAAAACCAGAATAAACAAATCCTTTTAAAATCGCTTGGGTTAGACTGCATGAAGAGCACTGTGAAATTTATATTCAATACCTCAATACTTCTGTTTTTTTCTCCTGTGCTCCCAAAGGAAAAGATTTGGTTTGAAGACTGTAGATGATGTTTAGTCATTAAGGTGGAAATTGAGCTTATGACTTAAACTACTGGAACAGATTATTACTTTGGCTTTTCATGAAACTCCTCAATAAATAGAAATTAGATTCTTTCCTTTGTGTTGTGGGGATAAATCACTTTTTTAAACCTATAGAATTTTTTTCTACCTTAGAGGATAACATAATTGACTTCAAGTTCAGGTTTATAAAGTTGTTTGCTGCTTTTAAAGCATTTCCCCCTTCTCCCAGTGGATTGACTGACACATTAGGAAGATAATAAAGAAACTCAATTTTAAGTGAATGGAGAAAAAGCATATTTGCATAAAACATAACAAAACGTATTTTTCATTATCTTTGTTCTGCAGCTGTAGTTCTCTTTGTTGCACAGAAGGTATATATTTAGTGAATGTAATGTTTCTGAAGATAATATGTATTTTTGCTAAAATAATGGTGTATGTATTCAAGTAGGAAAATCTGTAAATGATATTTATAAGTCCTACATTTACCTTGCTTTTACAAAGCAATAGCCACACAAAAGAATTTGCTTTTTAAATGATGTTTTGGTAGAGGCCAGTACTAGTCTATTGTTTTGAATTTTTGCAGCTATCTATTCCATTTTTGCCCTGATCGCTACATAATGTGGTCAGCCCTTGCCCTTGGCAGTGGGGTTGGAGCTGGATGATCCGGGAGGCTCCTTCCAGCCCAAGACTTTCTAGGACTCAGTGGCACAGTGGTGTTTCGCTCTCCCTATTCCTGTCGCTCAGTCCTGACGAAGCACTGAGGCTGTCTGTGGGCTGTCTGTGACATTCTTTCCGTCACTGGTCTGGCTAAAATTTTTCCGTTCTTAACTTAGTATGGGGCAGTTTTCTTGCGTTCCTTTTATTGCGGGCGGTGGCAGGTGTCTGTGTCTGGATGTGCGGCAGGAATTGCGGCTCTGATCGCCACTCGCCACCAGGGGTCCCTGCTGGCCGCGACATCTCGGGGCCCGGCGGCTCGTGGCGACACCCGGCAGAGATGTGGCTTCTCCTGTTCTGCAGGCACCGTTTCCATCATTTTAACCTCTTCCCTGATCAAATAATACTAAATCAATTGTTTATTTTAACGCCCTTTTATATTCAAATTGAGTGTTTCCTCCAGTGGTTCACCAAAATCCCGATTTTGCTGTGGTTACAACTCTGTTACTGTATCAATTATTAATGCTTAAGAAATAATATACTGAATTGTTCATACTCTCATTAGACCTCATTCAAATGCCATTAATCTTTTCTGAGTGGAAGGTATGATGAACTATGGGAATTGAATGTCTCTATTGTTTAGTGAATGGAAGGTAATTTGGATACAAGTGAACATAATTCTTCTGTAGTAAATTAAAAGTTGACTGCTGGTTATGTACACTTTGGATGCCTGGTTGTTGTGTATATGAAGTAACTCTAGCAAGTTGTCCCTGAAATTACAGTAAATATTGGAAAAACATAATCTCTGCTGTCATTCCCCTAAGATAATGTTTTAAAATCATTGTAAACTTGATGTATTTTACTTACTTAGCTTACTTAGTAAACTTCAGCAGCTCTCTCCTCTAAAACTATGTCTGGTCTCTTCTTGACCCATGTAAATCTTTGCATCCAGAGCATCTTTTGCCAGGGGAGTATCCTTGCCAAAGAAATCTGATACTTTTTACACAAGAACTGTCTGCTCTTGTTTGCTTTGAACATGGCTTCTTCAAACTGCATTTCATAAAACTCAGCTCTTTATATTCAGAGACTGTGGACTCTACATATTCACCCTCTCTGTCACTTATTTTATAGACATTTATAATTCACTTCCAAATTATTTTTTTTCCAAGTGAAAAAGTCACTAGTTCAAAGGAATTCAGAGGTTTCTGTAATTGGAATCACCTGTAAACAGTCTCCAGCATTAGTATCTTCTTTGTCAGTAGGACACTGTTTTCTGAGGTTACACAAGCCACTGAATTATGCAGTGAGGTAAAGAATTCTCAGTTGTGTCATGATTCTTTATTTTGACCATTGTTGAGTAGTGATGTAATAGTTTCATGAGCTATCCTGAGACGTTCCTAAAATGTACCTTACTTAGTTTTTAATTTCACTGTGTTGAATTTTGTGTATTGTTCAGTCACATGATCAGACAGGAACTTGTTCTGTGGTTCTTCAAAGGCTCTGCAATAATAGCCTTTATCAGAAATATATATATATATATACACACACACATATATATTCAGGTTTTTAATAGGATCTAGAGCATAAACTGATGATTAAGAAATCAAGTGATTTTTGTTATTACAGAACAAAATATTTATTTTGCTGTTCATGATTGTAATAGTCCTATAACTAAAGAATTGATGCATTTTGCTGACTTTTCCTACTTTGGCAAAGATGTTTGGCTGAAATACATTTGAAAATAATATGTAGTAGTTGTGAATTTGGTGACTTTGTAGAATGGTCTGTAAAATGTTATAAAATTTAAATATTCAAATGATTCTTTTGATAAAACATTTGATAGTGTATTTTCCTCTTGAAAAATGATACAGAATGGCATTCACGAAATGCAAATTTTTATCTCTAAAATTTAATATAGCGTAATGCATATTGTAACCTAATTTACTGTAATATTTACTTTGATACACACTTATTCTGGTTCAAATACAGAATAGTTTTTCTCCAAAGGTAGCATACGGTGCTAAAAATTTTAGATCTGAATGATAGGTCATTTAAAAATGTGATGCTTTGTGCCTTTCTTTCAATTTGTGACTCACAGTCTGCGTTCTGAGAAGAATGCGGAAATGAATTGTTATTATTTGAGCTAATCTAATGTTTTCAATTAGATTGACATCCCATGTTGTCAATTTTTTCATTGAGCATCTGTTAAACATAAAAGCGTACACCATATTTTATCAGAATGAGCAATCCTGACATCTGTAATTAAGCCTCCCCGTTTCTGCTTTATTGCCTTTAACGTCCCCATCTAACAGATTGTACAAATTGCACATTTGTTTCCAAAACAGGTCCAGATTGTTCTTTGAACGTCCCCTCCACGGAGTCTTACTGGATCCTGCCCAACGTGAAGCCCTTCAGCCCCTCTGTGGGCCGTGCTTCCCACAAGGCCGTCCTCCACGGCAAGTTCATGTGGGTTATTGGTGGATACACCTTTAACTACAGCTCCTTCCAGATGGTGTTGAAGTGAGTGATTTTTCCTTTCTCATGCCCTTTCTGGTGGGACTTAGGGAAAACAGATCCTACCGGGGGGGAGCTTCTATCTTCTAATTTAGCTAAAGGGTTTATATTTCTTTTAGATTCTTTATTAATAGTCTTATTTTATGCTTGCAATTTTCTTATGATTGTAGAAAGTGGAAAATACGGGCAACATCAAACTGTAGGTGATATTTATATGTACTTCAGTTTGGTGAAAAACTGCACAACATAAAAAGCTTTGTGGTGATAAAGCAGTGAAAGAAATTCACTGCTGATATTTTCACACAGTACATTTTGAAAGCCGTGTGAATTGTTGATGTTAATTTTTGGTTACAGAACATTTGTATTTAGTGCTTGCACTTTGCCTGCTGGTGCCATGCCAGTAGGATCTGTCACTTTTTTATACTTATGGCAGTTTTTGTGTGTGTGTATTTGACCACCTATTGAAAACAAAGTTGAAACAGCTGTAAATAGGACCCAGGTGATTTGGATGGTAACTTCATATGTAGAGGCCCTAAATGTGGCAAATGCAAGTGTTAGCATATCTTTATTAGCATATTATTAATATGTTTACTTCTGTTTTTGTCTACCTGTTGCTTTCCACGTATTTGCAATTATCCAAAACAAGTCCCATCATCTTTTGGATTTTTCTTTTTTACCTTTGTAATTTATTTTTTACCTCCCTTATGTAATGTTGTGCATTGGTTAATTAATTAAAATATAATGGAAATTAAAATCAACCATAGTTAAGAGGGTGCCCAACAGTAAATCTTCAGAGTAGTGCAAAAACATGGGGCATGAGCAGTTTGGTGGGGTGGGGTTTTTTATGTGACTGATAACAGAACAAGTGTTGTGATTTTTGTTAGCTACTCCTATTTTCTGAGATTGTTTATGGGTCTCTTAATGAGCTGCTCCTGTTCTGCTTGAGGAATATTTAGTGCACTGTCATTAGTTAGTGCTCTGTTGGAATAGTACGAAGGACCATGTTGCCCCACTAAAAAATTACCGTGTCAGAGTTAGTTTGAACATACAAGCCCTTCGATTTCCTCTGCAGGTTGACAATGCTTCTTTTTCTGTTTCTCTTCTAGCTACAATTTGGAAAGCAGTATATGGAATGTTGTGCCTGTATCCAAAGGACCACTCCAGAGATATGGACACACTCTTGCTTTGTATCAGGTTTGGACTCTTCAGTGTGTTCTGTGTGATAAATTTAGATGTGTGTGCTGTTAGTGATCTTAAAATGAGTCCCCATGAACAGAGACTTGTGAGGATAATTTAATTTCTAAATATTTTGTATTAATGTTTTCTTCAGTATTTAGGTGTATTGTGTGGTTTTTGGAGCAGAAATTGTGCAATACTTCTCAATCACTTTGCTGACCATAAAACTTTTGAGCTAAACCTGCCAATAAAAGACAGAGGTGTGTGTGTGAGATATAACTGGAGTTGTGAGCAGTGCTCTTGCTCACCAGGCACCATTCCCAGGGGCTGAACCCTGCAGGTTCCAATGGAATTCCAATTCCAGAGCTAATTGCTGGCAGCAGGGTCCTTTGGCAGGCGATGGGCCAGGTGTGGGCACTGTTTGGGGAATCCAGGAGCACAAGAGACAGGAATGGAGTCCAACGTGCCTGGGGAGGCTATCAGGGGGATGAGCTACAGTGGGTGACAGACTTGTTAACTGTGACAGAGAAATACAGAATTGATGTTGCAAATTTTCATTTGTTTGCATGAAGCACTGCCAGCAGGGCAGGACAAACAGGATTGTATCAAGTCACCAAAGTGTTCATCTTACCTGGTAACACCTCTTGAATAATGGGTAACAGTGAATGCCTAGGGAAGAATATAAGGAAAATATGACAGATACTTACAGAAGCTTCCTCAGCTTCCTGTCCTACTTTGCAGCTGTGATTTCCTAAAATAGGACAGTATTTTTGTGGAAAAATTATGAATCTCTGTTGTTTATTTATTTTCAATTTTTGGACCATGTATTTATTTTAACATTGACATCATCCTATGCCTAAGAACTCTAGATTTTTTTTTAAGAAATAAAACCTTTTCAGAAACTGGTACTAGCTGGTTTAATTTTGATAATCCCTACTTCTTATTCTCCATTTATTTCTTCATACTACTCAAGATTTTCTAGGTAAGGCCATCACCCTCTATAATTTCTTTTTCATACTGAAAAGTCCGTGTGTTTTTAATAATCCTCTATTTGGAAGATATTTCATACCTTGGATAATGTCATACCATTACCTTTACCTCTTCTGATTCTGCTATATTCCTCTTTAATTTCTTCAAAACTGATTCCAGAGACTTTCTTTGCCAGGTTTGGTTTTGTTTCCCTACTGTAACTTTCTGTTTTTAGTTTTTGCTATGGGAAAGTTAACCTTATTTTACTGCTGTGGCTTTCACTTCTCAGAGTACTCCTTCAGACAGTCTACTGGCACCACAAAGTATCTACTTAGGTGTATTGCTAATACATTTGAGAAGTGATGTCTTAGCGCTTCATATATAAATTTTGCAAGCATCTTATTAAGGTGTTTCATAGCTTGCCTTGGTGTGAGTGTCTGTTTTAACCTGGTGGAGTTTCTGAACTTTGTTTTGAACTCTACTTTTTTTTCTAAGGTTCTATTATCTTTCTGTTAAGTTAAACTTCATTTTGTTATTTGTAATGGAAAGTTTTGTTTTCTTTTTCAAATAGGAAGCGTTCTTGTAATCTGAGCAAAAATGTCTTACAATGTCTTAGAATTATTTTTTTTCACATTTTTTCATACTTTTAAGTATTTTACACTTTTAGTTGTACATTTTAGTTTCTTTTTTATGTTTGGGGGTTTTTTGTATAGTGAGTGCTTCATCTAAGTTAAGAAGAATTGAAGGCATGGGCTGATATTTTGTTTTGTCTTGTTTTCCTGCCACCTGTTCTTACCGAGATGTTGGATTTATGTGTGGCGTGATGAATATCGTAGAGGTGTTTTCAGAAGTAATATGAACTAGGTTTTGTGCATGCCCTAAGCTCAACTCAAGGCTTGCTTTTCTTCTTGTCACTTGTCTGATACATTGCTAATGTATTATCTGTTCTTTGAAAGGTCAGATCTTTTTGACCAGTGGCTTGGATTATTACAATTCTTGTAGAATTTTTAGTCAAGAAACATTTGTGTAATGTATCATTTAGCTGTTCAGAATAAAGGCTTAAAATATAATTGAACCTTTTTATTTGACAGTGCTAATATTTTCTCAAGACATTCCAAACTAAAGGGAATGGAAAGGGTAACAGTTTTAGAAGTCTTTTCACTAGCAAATATTAAATATGATAGATCTGTGTTAATTCAGACATCTCTTTGGCTCTCAGTGAAGAAATGCAACTCATGTTAAATAATAATGAAAGCTGCAAGCAAAGGTACAGTGAAGAAACTGTGGCTGTTGTTGAATCATATGTTAATTAGCAATTAGGATTCACTAATAATGAACCTATATGAAATTAACTGCTATGCTGCTTGTGCTAGTGATTATGTTAAATGTCAGAAGTTACATGGGCCAAAAAGGAGCTGATCATGCAAGTCAAAGAAATTTCAAGGGGAAAAAAGTACACCCTTCTGGAGTAATTTCTCACATTAACTTGTTAGGATAAAGTTCTGATATTTTTCCTTTTAGATCTTCAGTGCCTTGAAAAAAAAACCAGAAAAAATAATTTAGAGTGAAGAGCAGTAGAACATAATACCTAGAGATGGCAGCTTTGAGCTGTGTTTTCATCCCTGTACCAGTAATTGTGTAATGTTTCCTTTATGGTTGATAGGAAAAAAATATCCACAGAGAAGAAATTAGATTAAGTTTTTGACTTGAGCTCCTGGGATTTCAAAGCCTAGTGCTGGGCTGGAGTGAGCACAGAGCCAGCGTTGCCCGACTGGCGCAAGGTAAATTGCAGCTGTGTGATTGACTCTGTGGAGAATGAAGCAAGTTACTGTGCCATTTCCCTCAGAAAGCTTCTTTGGTAAAAACTGATGTACTGCTCTTTATTCTGAAGAAAAAAAGATCTGAGAACTCCCACTGATGTATAGTTATTACAAATCCTCAAGACTTTTTATGAATTTATAGAGGAGAGAGCACAAAAGAGGTTTTGCTTTTAGACCAACTAAACTGTTAAGTAGTGTTCAGGCTGGTTATTGGAAAAGTGCTGTAAGCAAGTGG
Source organism: Bombycilla garrulus (assembly GCA_013400315.1). NCBI lineage: Eukaryota > Metazoa > Chordata > Aves > Passeriformes > Bombycillidae > Bombycilla > Bombycilla garrulus. Next base: position 850,407 of record VXBU01018237.1, on the reverse strand, counting down.
TTCTACTGCAACTCAGAAATTGTGTGTAGTTTCTGGCACCTTAATACTGAAAATATCAATGTACTTTGAAATAATTTATATAAGAAATAGGCTTATAAAGAGACTGGAGGAAATGACTTGTGAAGTTTTTAGCGTAGGTACATATAGTTTTGATAAACATGAGTAGGTAGGGAGTTAGAGAAATTCTGAAATACTAGATTCCTGGAATGAAGGAGAAAGGGAGTTGCCTTCAAGGTGTATATGTGGTCACTACTGGGACTTTACTCAGTTTTTGGTGGTATCACCTAAAGTCATTGAATTTGGCCTCGTAATTGAAGTGTTGGTGCTGGTCCCAAGGCAGTGGAAGGATGGCTGGGCTTTGGGGTTTGTTTCCTTTAATATTGGCAATAGAGATAAAGCAGGCACGCTGATGTAGCAGCAACCATAAAGTACACAGACCATTTTATATGTAGTCAAATCTAATTTAACTCAATAGAGTTTTATGAATGTTACTTCCACTTTTAAAACTTTATTAAGAAAGGGTAATTGTTTTGATTCATTTTACAAATTAATTGGTATTGATGTTGAGTCTGTATATATCTTCTGGTATTTTTATTAGTCTCATCAAAAGCTAGCGTTAACAAAGCAAAAAAGAGTAAAAACTTTTCCTACTTTATTATGAACGAGATAAAATCACCAGTTGGTTTATTGTTATTCTTTTAATGCCTATTTTTGTTGGCTATTTTAGTATAATTTGAATAGCACTGGAAATACAGAAGTATTTTCTAACTATTCTATTAAGTAGCTATTGGTAGGTGGTATCAGCAATTTCTGTAGTTTTATTGTTCTGTGAATTTGAATTACATCTTATGCACAACTTGCTCTCTTATTCTGATTTGCAGATCTCAGAAGTGTGGGAAGTAGATGAGATGAGCTGCCCTACACTTTTTGCATGTAGTTTTGAGAAAAGCCTGTTCAGAGTTCCCTTCTATGAAGTGGTCCTAATTCGTTAAGAGATTGGCTCTTTATGTGGAAGTGTCTTATTTTTCACTCCTCATTTCAATGTTATATTCCGGTTGGTTTGAAAGTGAAGTCCAAGTAAGGTCACCTTAATTAAAACCTTTGACTGAACACAGCAGCCATTGGAAAACCGCAAATAATGAAGAAATGAAGTGACAGCATTGGTGACAGCGTGACCTCCAATGTGGTGCAGTATTGTCGTCACCTTGAATTTGGTCCTGTTGGGAACATGAGTTAAAATGTTCCTCTCCTATAACTTATTTAGTTTCTTATTCAGAGAGGATATAGTCCCACTACAAATTAAGAATTAATAAATCAGGCTTCAGGAGGAAGAGTTAGGTGAAGACCGCTTCCCAGTGTGTCAGACCTGGTCTAATGGGAGGATTACTGGATCAAGTAGAAATGTAACTGATTTTAAATTTGGTATCACCTAAAGAAATCATCTTGATACTGTTAACCACATTAAAGGGGATAACTGTTTTTGAAAAGGAAGAGGCGGTATTAGACAGTCCTATACCAGATAGTACCTGTTGAATGCAAAAAACAGGCTTGTGGTGGATAAATTATTGCTGGATGACATTTTGTGAGGAGACTTGCTTCGGGGAAAAAAAATCGAGAATTTCTTTAATGATGTGCTGATTTGGCTAAACTTTGAGCAATTTCAGGTAGCAGTGCAGAGAACAAAAATCCTAATAAATGTTTGAGTTCTGTTAGTTTACATAAAGTTAATTTCAATACCAAGGCAAGGGGAGAAAAAAGATTGATGATCTTGTTTCAAGAAAGTATGACTACATGACTATTCATGTAGTTTGCGAGTAGCATTTCTTTGGCCAATTCTTCAGGAACAGTTTAGATTTATATAAGAAGTAAGACAGAAAACTAATTTCTGAGAAATTTTTCTGTGTGGCCATGATATAGTTAAGAAATACAAAATTAAAATTATGTGGTTATTATAATGTGATTACCTTCCTTCCACTTTATTAGAAATAGATTATAAATTGCCCCTTTGTTGCATGGGGTCTTTTTTAACACTTTTTTTAGTGATGTCTACCAGATAAGATTCTTTTGGAATGCAGGCAGGATTTGCATAAGAGTGTGTCATTCCAAGATACAGCCTGAGCAGCTAAGTATTGTTCCTTTAGGAAAAAGAACAATTGTGAAGTCTTAGGAATAAAAATATGACAGGTTTTGGAAGCCTTGAATTACTGCATTTATATAAAATATAAAATCACTGTTAACACTGAGATAAGGTGTAGGGAAGAGAACATGTCCAAGGTCAATGGAACAAATGATTTTGGCTGTTTGTTCAGGATTCAGTGTGAAGCGTGTATGAGTGTTGTTCCGCTCTGCTGTACGCTCTATTGATTGGGACTCAAAGGACAAGTGAGTGCTCTTGGTCTTTTGGTGGTCTTTTAAAATATCCTCCTTTATCTGATTCATTTTTCCTCACTCTAAAATGCTCCTTAGTCAAGGATCTTTGAGCAACCTCTTCCAGTCTTGACCATTCTCAATGAGAAAAGAGAAATGTTTATTCTTATATTTAAATTGAATTTCTTGTAATCCAAATTGTGTGCATCACGTGCATTATTTCCTGGATTACCTTGGGAAGAGTGGCTCACTCTTTTTTAACCTCTCTCACTGGGCATTTAATTTTATTTGAATACTTGGTAAATTAACAAACATCTCCAAAGATGATGATGGTATCAATGAAGAAGTTAACAGGAATTGTATGGCAGTAAGTTGATTCTTAGTACTGATTCTTCCAACATTCAAGTTGTGACAGTTTACTTTTTCTCCTATATTTGAGTTATTCTCTTGGTCTTATTTTGTCCGGTCAAAAATATGCTTGTCATTCATTACTCTATAAGAGAAATCCTAGATCAAAGGAATGATTTCTTCTCTAGAGAAATGTGATTTAACTGTTTTGTTCAAATCCTGGCTTTCGTCTTATCATTCCTGCCTTCTGCTGTCATCCTGTCTGTCCAATATGCACACTTAAATATTTACAGATCATATACTCTTTGTCATCTTTTTTATCATTGAAGTTCATCAAAATTTTCCACTGAAGTAGTTTTTTCAGGGGAAAAATGCGGTTTGATAAAATGGAAACATTTATTGGAAAGTTTTGGTTCCATTGAACCAAGCAAACAGAAGCTGCACTGACTTTTGTTGGCTTGGACCTGAGCACCTGCCAAGAAACCAACTGATGTGATCTGTAGGTGGGAATGTCATGATTGAGTGAGCTGTCAGCCTGCTCTGTTTACAGGAAGAAATTTCTCATTTTTCTGGAGTTCCCTACTGAGCAGGAACTCTGAACTTCAATAAACAATGTACTTTTCTATACTTCAATTTGCATAAAGTAATAGTTATATGGAATTTTTGTTTAAAACCCACCAGATCTTTCAAGGTTGCCATAACTTCTTGGAGAATGTTAGAGACAGGATGGCCAAGTTTAATTTATTGAGTAAATGCTCAACTTTTCTATCTCATACTGTAATTCAAGGTGTTGGTTTTGATACCTGGTATCAGAAACTTGAAATACAAATGTGTTGGAGGCCTTGTATCCTCTTGTTGCTTATCCACTTGTTTTGTTATCTCTGCCATGGTAAAATCTGCTTCCTGTCCTTCTCTCTCCTCTAGACTGAGGACAGTTTTAAGATCTTTAATTTGGGCCAAATTCTTCACTATTTTATTTTTGCACTATTTTCACAAAGACTCTCAAATTTATATTTTTTGTTGCCTTTAAAGAAAATATGTTATTTTACTTTGCAGTCCTGCTTGGTTTGCTATCTTATAAACAAATATCTACTGCACTTAATTCAGGTGAAGCTCAGCAGAGTTTGTGTATTAGCAAACTTTAAACTCTGTGTCTTATGTTGTGTCTTCCAGAAAGCCTCACCTTTAGCATATACCTTGATTTATTTTTAGTACATAAGTAATTTATAAAGGTAGTATGAAGTTTATAAAGGGATTCCTTCTTTTCTGTCACAATTTTTATGCTGCATAGGACCATTTGCACTCGTATCATTCCTACAATCCATTCCTGTTGAGGCTTTCCAAATAAATGTCTGTCTTCGTGTGCTTAGGACGTTGGGTTTTGCCTTGTACAAGTATGCATAGAACATTTTTAAATTTCAGTTCTATATTTCTTCCATTGACTTTGGTCTCTCAGCTTGTTTTTCTCTGTGTTCAGCTGATCATCACTTACTTTCAAAGCGTTTTTCACCGGCGCTAGGAGTTTCTTAATCTCAGAAATAGCCCTTAGCAAAGCTTAGTTAAATCTGGTTTTGTGGCTGATAAAGCAGTTGTCATGACCTTCTTGTCTTTTTCTCTGTGAATATTCTTGTACACAGGATCTGCTGTGTCACCTAAAAGATTGCTCCTCACAGAAGTGATTTTATCTGAACTTTGAATCATTTAAGCAGAACTGTGAGGAGGACTTTGCTATTGTCAGCTGTCTGAGAAATAATTTCAAAGTTCATGCAGCTCTTTAGGTCACCTTTTTTTTTTTTTAAGTGACTTTCTTCAGTTCAGAAATACTTTTTTTATTTTTTCAAATACTGTTTTACAGCCCCTGCAGTGCCCTAATTAGCTCTCTCTTTATGCCATACTCAGTTACCAGCATTTGAAAATAAGAGTTCACAATTTCAGTGATGCTGATATGACTTTGGAGATTTATGTGGTATTGTAAGGAGTGAACCATATAGGATACTTTCAAGAATATTTGTTCAAGCCATTCCTGTGGATCAGTGCACATTCTTCAGTTTTTGTGGGTCTTCACCAAGCTCTTTGAAATGTTTTATCTCCTAGGAGAAGAATGGGTTCAGATACATATTTCTCTAATCCTATACAGATTCCTTCTGAGAACATCTTTTGTTCAAACACCACCAGTAGCACGGAGAATCCCTGTATAGGAATGTTTTAAGTTCTAAATTAAGAAGTGTTCACCTGCCTCAAATGAAAAAAAATATAGTTGAAAATTTACAGAAATTTCAAGTGTACTGTTGAAGATATATCGGACAGTTTGTTCAGTCATTTGCTGATTAATCTCACTGGGTAATGAGGAGTCTTTCCTTCCTGTTCTGGATTCTGTTCCTTACCATCAGCCACAGGTGTATGGGACAGCATTATAAGTCTCTAAAGCCTTTGTTTTGCTGGACTGAAAACAGTTGTCATTCTACTGATCACCTGTATTTGCAATGCCTACCCATTCATAGAGTTCAGAGTTCGTCTTTCTTATGTGTACGATGATGATAACCTGAAATTTACATACCTATGTTTAGAAATCCATCAACTCCTTTTACAGTGTCTGAAATTTCTGTATGATTGATGCAGAAACTTCTTTGGTAGTTTCCTTATCTTCCAGCTTTCTTTTCTGAGTATTTTCTGCAAAGTCGAATTTTGCCAAGTGTGCTAAACCTGCAGCTTCCTTGTTTTATTTATTTATTTATTCTTAATTTAAACCTGGTAAGGCTGAGTTTAGGGTAAGCTTCGGAATATTACATTGCAGAATGCAAAAGAGAACTCCCAACCGTAAAGCATGCAAATGGGATGCAGAAGTGTGTGGGGTGGTTATGTCCTAGCAAAGACTGAGTATCAATCTCAGAACCAGAAGAAGTTTCTTCCACCCAGTATAAACTGTCCTTGAGCAAGTATGTGGAGCCAACAATCTGGAATTTGTTCTGTGACTTTGCATACCTTGGCTTGCAAATACGGATGAAGTGAAATTCAGTAGGATTTGCTTTCAGTCAATATTTAAGTAAATCACTCATTACTTACCAGAACAGATGGCTCTGCTGTTTGAGGTGTGTGCTTCGTGATGGCTGGAATATCTGTTTTGCATTCCTTAAAAAGAACTCGGAGTACTCCCCGATGGGACTTGATTTTAATAAATGTGCTCAAGAGGAGCCAGCCACATCCTGGGCTGCATCAAAAGCAGCACGACCAGCAGGTTGAGGGAGGTGATTCTGCCCCTCTGCTCTCATGGAGCCTCGTGTCCAGCTCTGTGTCCAGCATAAGCAGCACTGTTGGAGCAGGTCCTGAGGAGGTGTCACTGAGGTGATCAGATGTCTGAAGCACCTCTCCAAGAGGACAGGCTGGAGGAGCTGGGTTTGTTCAGCCTGGAGAAGAGAAGGCTCTGGTGTCACCTTACAGCACCTTCCTGTGCATAAAAAGGTGACACCTTAGAGCACCTTCCTCTACCTAAAGAGGTGACACCTTACAGCACCTTCCTGTACCTAAAGAGCTACAGGAGAGCTGGAGGGTGGTGATTTACAAGGGCATGGAGTGGCAGGACAAGGGGAGATGGCCTCAAACTGTGTGAGGGCAGGCTTGGTTTAGGTACTGGTAAGAAGTTCCTCAGTGTGAGGGTGCTGGGGTCCTGGCTTCCCAGAGGAACTGCGGCTGCCCCATCCCTGGAAGTGTCCAAAATGAGTTTGGACAACCTGGGATAGTGGAAACTGTCCCTGTCCAGGGTGCTGGGGGTGGAAGAAGATGATCTTTAGGGCACCTTCCGACCCATATCATCTATGATTCCATATATGCATTATCCCTTTTATTTTTTGGGTTCTGGTGACTGCATTTTCTCAGAACTTAAATTACTTTGCTAGTAGAAGTTGTGTTCTCTTGTGCACGTGCTGAATGAAATCCCCATAGACTGAGTGTGTGGAAAATCACATTTTAATTCTGTGAATTGTTCCTTAAGAAAATAATATAATATCCTTTCTGTTTAGCTTTTTTAAAAATAGAATGCTGCAGTATGGATTAGAAGAGCCATGTAATTAAAGGTTTTCTGGTTGAAATAATCTCTTTGAGATTCATTTTGGTGTCATTTTCATGGCTAGGTTTATTTTTCAGAGAAATAGACTCCTTATCATTGTTGGTTTAGTTTAAGTATCATTGTCTGGGATTAGTGTCTGATATTGAGCTGGTTAATGTAAGATTAAATATGAAGATTAAAGTCAGATTGCTCAGTTATGAAATATTGCTCCATAGAGGAGTATGCAGTTCAGATGTTATCTTTGTGTAATCCATTATTTGCTTTCTCCTCTCTCCCCTCCCATTTTTACAGGAAGACATCTACATGTATGGAGGCAAAATTGAAACAAGTTTTGGCAATGTCACTGATGAGCTGTGGGTTTTCAACATACCCAGTCAAACGTGGAGCACCAGAATTCCTGCAGTGCTTGTCCATGGACAGCAGTATGCTGTGGAAGGTCATTCAGCACACATTGTGGAGCTGGACAGCAGAGATGTGGTGATGATTGTAATTTTTGGATATTCTTCCATATACGGTTACACAAGCATTGTGCAAGAATACTACATCAGTAAGTCACTTCCAAATCATTTTGATCTCGTACTCATGCAAAAAGGTGCCGGGGTTTTTTAAAGTGAAAAAAAGTGATTTTTCTTTTTTCAGAAAGAAAAATGTGTATTTTCCAAAATAAATAAAGCCTCACCTTTTTTCCTTCAAGTTCTCTATGTAAGGTTTCTTGTCAAGTAATAGCATTTCGTGTGTGTTCGGAGCACTATGACTTTTTCTATTTTTGTACATGGTTGTGGTACCCTAAAGAAGATAAAAATTGAAACCAGAAGTTCCTCACTGTGGTAATTGTGATGAAACATAGTTTTTAAACACAGATTTGCTGTTTTTATCAGGCAGTAGAAGGGCAAAACTAACAGTAATTGAATTATTTTAAAGGTTCTTTAATGTTGGTGTATTATTTTCATTATATTGTATTCTTTTTAAATGTATTAACTTCATCATTATATATAGGGTTCTCTCTTGAAGATATGCATGTTGCTGTTAGAGGTAATAATTGAAAATGAACTCTAATTTTCTGTAAATAACCTACCACGTCTGTCTGGGTTTCCCCTTGTGAAGTGCAAGCTGTTCCTAGGGATGGTTTTAAATGCTGAAATTAAAAAAACCAAAATAAATCTTTTTATCATAAACATGGTACAGCTAAGATACAATTTCAGTGGAATAATACTGAAAATCTACACCTGATAAATTCTTGGGAATATTTATATGCCTACTACTTAAACTGACAGTCTTCTACAAAATTGCAAAGCAATACCTACATGTTAAAGGATAATAATTGTTTTTAATCGTTCAATTTAACTATCTTTTATATATGCATATTTATATAAACACTGTTTAAAGAGATTTATAGTTTGGGGAAATCCCTTCAAGACTCAGATGGTTTTTATGCTCTCTGGCATATTATCTCTGATGGCAGTGTCAAAATTATATAACGGTGTTGAAAAAGGATAAAAGTGAATGGCAGTAAGAAGGAGAGCACAAAAATGTGCTTTATTTACACTGAAAAATTCCAGTTTAACTGCATAAAAGCCACTATAAAACTCTGGTCTTAGAATGATATTTCACAATAATATTCTAAGATTTGTTAAGCATTAAAGGCCATTTTTTTTGAGAAACTTACTTTCAGAAAGTTTTCTTTTGACCTGTTGGAGATGATTTTTTTTCTGTGAAGGAAACAATGTTGTTCTAGCTTTCTGCATGCTTGTTCACTGTAATGTCTGTTGGAAAACTTTAAATTATTTGCTTCTTCTGTTGAAACTTTAAATGATTTGCTTCTTTGGTTGGTGCTTTAAATTATTTGCTTCTTCACATGCTGTTAATTTAATATGGAGTAGAAGTACCAATTTTATTCTTACCTATTACTGTTAGTTTAATTAGGAAGAAGGGAACATGATTTGTAGTGTAAAATTTTCTGCCTGGCTGATTTTATTGATGGCCTTATGGTTGAAATGGACAGCTTGTTCCTGTTTTAATTTTTTTTTAATGTTACAGCTACGTTTGTGGAGGATTAATAAAGCAGTGTAGTTAAGCATACATAACAAACAGAAACAAAGAAAAAACCCCAAACCTTCTCTACCATGGTGATAAGCTTGGACTAAGAGAAAGCAGCTGTGTGTCAGTTATTCTCAAGTTTTAATGTCTCCTTTTAAAAGTATATTGTTATATTATAGTGAGAAATTTAGTTTATTAGAGAAAATGTGCTTCACTTGCATCAAATGCAAAGGCAACTTGTAACAGTATAGGGTATTACTGTGGAAACCCATTGAGTTCATCGAGTCTCCTCATCTGATGGAGGATTGATTACTGGGGCTTTCCAGAACAGGTTGTACCTGAACCACTGCTGCCACAGAGGATTCTCATGTTTCATTTCACCTCCCTGCATCTCCCTCCTTTCCCTCCCCTCTAAGTTAAATGAATTTTGTAGTAAATTTTCCTGAATTCTGTGTTGGCCGTGGCGTTTATCTACAGTATTGCAGCTGCAGGAACACATTTTATTTTCTAATAAAATTCCAGCTGGTGGTTTGAATTAAGAATGTGTTTTTTGGGAAGACTTTAGCCATTCAGGATCCAAACTTAAAAGATGCAGGAAGTGAGAGTTATTCCTGTGAACTCACCTGAATAGGAAAGGAAATTTCATAAAAATAAGGGCTTCTGATAAAGGAAAAATAAGTAAGAGCCCAAATTTTTCTTTCCTTGCTTGCTTTAAAAACACATTGCGTTAACATTTCAAACTGTACTGTGTTATTGTTTCTACATGTTATCATTAATGGTTTTAGTCCTAATGAAGGCTATTTTTCATGCATTTACCACATGCCTACTGAAAGAAAGAGACAGATGCAGTTTATCCTTTGGTTCATATGAACTGAAACCTCTAGGATCCAGTGTTTCTACGAACTCTGATGAACTCTGATGTACTTGGTTCATGGAATTCTGGTGCTAAAGCCTTCTTTAGTTGCTGTGACCGTGATTTCCATGGGGTTTTCTGAGTTAAGAGACACTTGAAGAGGTTTTAAATAATTGTGGAAATTGCTAGCTGTTCATGTAGGTGTGTAGTTCTTGTTAATAAAACATGCCAATCAAAGATGTACTCGGTCTCGAAATGTCTCTGGCATTGTCAGATTAGGGGAGAAAATAATTTCTATCAGAGTAAAATAAATTCTGGAATAATTGGATGGTGTTTGAAGGCAGATTTTCACAATGCAAAGGCACGTGAATTTATCTCCCCTCCAAAGGTGTGGTGGTTGCTGCAGGAGAATAGAGCTTCCTGTTGTCATTTCTTGCTGCACCCAGACTTACGACTTCTGAGGAGCCCGTAAATCCTGATATGGGAAATATGTGAATGATTTTACTAACTTGAACCATAAAGCTTTTCTGGGTTACTCCCCAGGGAAATTTATTTCCCTTTAGGTTAGCAATACCTCATAAACCTTCTAAGAATCTCAATGTGAGTCTCAAGGTGAATATAATAATGTTGTTTTGTTTTAGCTGAGGTTTATAAAGGTTCCTTATATATTAAGAAACTTCTGAATAAGTCTTCTGTGATTTTATTTTATGTCTTTTACAAGACAGAGATTTCTTTGGATTAACATAATATCACTGTATTTTAGACTGATTTTTTTTTTGTATGGCCTTACAAGTGGCTTATAGATTGTTTTTGATTAAAAGTTATTTTTATTTTTTTAATAATGTAAAAAGAAATGGCCCTGTGATATAACATGCCTCCTCTTTTTTGTTAAAGTTAGGAAGAGCTTCCCGGTTGCTTGTAAAATTTTCAAGTTTATCACTGTGATACAATGAAGGTGGCACACCAAGATGCTTCTTGGACAATTTGTTCTTTTTACATGGTCTGTCTGAAGGCTGTATTATGATAATGACAGATCAGACCAATGTATTTTCCTTATTTTTACACTGTGTGCTAGACTTGAGATTTAAATCTTGAAAAAAAAATTTAAACACTCCTAATTTCCTTATTTCTGCCTTGTTTGTTCATGAACCTCTTTCTGCATTTGACTTTTTAAGATGTTGAGAATGCAGTTTCACATAACTAATTTGGTCAATCAAATATTTCTTATTCCTATAAATATATTTCTATATTCTTATGACATAATGATAGAAAGAGGGGGATCTCTGAGTATGAGAAGGGTTATGTAAACACCTTCAATAAAAATAGAATTTTTATTTAAAAAAGGTGGGTTTAGATTCATGCCATTAAGCTGCTTCAAAAGTCAGATCATATGCATGGTATTGTCTTTAGATATAGACAGGATTGTATTTTTGTCTGCATGATGCGATATTCAAGATGCTGAAGCGTGAATGATATCAAAATTGTATGTACATATTTCACTATTTAAAGTTCAGGCAACTCAGCTAAATCTTGTAATGGGAAGTGGAAGGAGCAACTGTAACACTGCTTTTAACTCAGAAGGATGTTGCTGGACTTCTTTTCTTAAATTTAGGTAGTTATTCATAGCACTTTTTTTTTATTTATTCAAGAAGGAACAAGTTTTCATATTTCTGCCCAAGTCATGTAAAGTGATGCAATATGCAGTGTTACTGTGATAGTGTTCTAAATGCTACCCAGAACCATAGACCCATTTAGGTAGGAAAAGATCTCAGAATCATCAAATATGACCATTGCTACATAAATTGTAATGCTCCATAAATGCTGCATGAACCAGTCAGATAAAAATGCAAAATATTCTGTTATGCATAGTATCAACAGCATTGTGCCAATTTATGTGGAGGAATAGTTCTTTTTCCCCAGAAAAGCATATAAGCCAGTCTCTAGGACTGATCATTAAATAAATAAATGAAGATACTGTTGGTGATAGAAGGGTGTATCTGCAGGCTGACTCCTCAGCAGCCCTCTTCCAGAAATTGTATCAAGTAAATCTATTCATTATCTAAGTAATGTGTACATAATACAAAGTGTTATCAGTACAAATCTGATATTTGTGTTCAGAGTTGCACTTCATAGCTTGGTAATATGCAATGCAGAGATTGAAATAAAATACTGCTTACATTACACTACACATAAATGCTGTTCTGTATAGGCTGACTTGTGCAGGAAATACCTCCTGACTTTGCTCTTTACATCATCAGGAGGGGGGAAAAAGACATTTTGGGGCTACAGGCAGCAAGAACTCACTTAACTTTTTTTTGCTATGGTAAAATATTTTCCAGTTGTGTTCTCTTCTTCAGTCATACCGACTATTGTGGCTGGTTTTATTTGGTGTCTCTTTGCAGTTATTAATCAAGTGATGTAAAATGTGGATTTAAATGCCAATTTAATGAGCTGCTATCAAATTATTCTTTTGTGAGCGTTCTGCAACTGAATGGGTATATTTGCTGTTAAACAACTAAGAAACAGTGGTTGGAAATGGATTTTAGCTCAGTAATTTTATGGTTGCTCCCAAAGTGTCTGCTGGTATCCATGCACACTTGGAGCTGCCTTATGTTACGTGCTTCTCACGACTCACTGCAGTTCAATCTCTGCCAGGCTCCTCCAGACTCCCCATGACTGAGCACAGGTGTTCCTAATGAATCTGAAGGAGCTGGAGCACTGAATTCTCATCAGCCATCTCTGGCAAGAATTAATCATAACTCCTAATTTCATATTTTCAAAAAGCTTTGGGTTTTTTTGTTTGTTTAGTGTGAGTGCTGAAGTCACATGTGGGAGAGGGTGAGATACTGCCTGGCAGCTGTAACAATGATGTATTTGTGATTTGATTATCTAATTGCAAATATTTTGATACATTGGTATAAAACTATTTCTTAGAACAAACCCCCAAAGTAATTGTATATTTTGAATTATATTGGAAATTATTTTATATACTTAAAACTCCTAGAACTGTGATTTAGCAGTAGTAGGCCTTTAAATTAATTTTTTTTAATGTCTCTTCAAGGGTCTAACTCTTGGCTTGTACCAGAAACGAAAGGAGCAATTGTTCAAGGTGGATATGGCCATACCAGTGTCTACGATGAACTGACAAAATCTATTTATGTCCATGGTGGATACAAAGCATTACCTGGCAATAAATATGGATTGGTGGATGATCTTTACAGATACGAAGTTAATACTCGGACATGGTAAGTTTGATTTATATTGTAGGACACCAAGTTATAGGTTACTGAAGAAAACAGAAGTGTAGAGTAAGGTTCTAGCAAAGTCATGCAGGTACTTCTACATTCTTTGCAGGTTTCAGAACAACATGTTCCCTGCAACAAAATGGAAGAGTTGTGGTGAGGGACTAGACTTGAGTCAATGCATTAGTAGAGATCTTCAATGCAAGGATGGCAGGGAGGAAGCTTTGTGCATGTTCTACAAATTAGGAAAAGGTTCTCCTTTCCAGACACAGCCACTGTGCAGAAATAGCACATGTGAACTGTTTCCTTGAGGTGTGAATATACTGCTGCTGTACGGTGCAGTGGCTGTTACCTAAAGTAGAAAATCCTAAGAACTGTGGAAAGTTATTTTTCACAAAACTATCAGAAATAAGAGAGAAGACCTCTGGTATTATGCAGGAATCCCTAGTTATGAATGCTCTTGGTGTTTCCATTTCTATCAGTTCCTTGTTCCTCAAGTTTATTGTAACTTATGAAGGCTACTTTTATGTTATGTACAGAAAGGGACCTTGAATGTTTTTTCTTACCTTGGAGATTATTTGAGATCAAGAACTATTTCTTTGTACATTTTATTCTTGTAATTTAATATTTGTTTAGAGTACTAATGGTTTCACTTTAAGCACCCAAAACTTGCTCTCAGATGTTGGAAATATGAGTTTGATTTCACTGAAGCTCTTAATACCATTAACTCATGGCATTTGGAAACATTAATACAAGAATTTTTTTTTTTCTTTTAATGTATTTATAAGTTCCTGGAATTTTAATGCTTTCTTATTCTATTTTTGGAACAAGGTGATATTTTTTCCTTTGATGGTCTGTTCAACAATAAAATAATAATAGTTGCTGGAATATTTTTATGTATTATTCATATAAAAACTAATAAAGAATACTTTGGTTGACTCTATACTAATGTAGCATTCTCTGCAGCTTGTAAAGAACTTAAATCTTGGGTTTTTTGAGATTTACACTGGGAGTGAATTTTACTTTGGGACTGAAAATGGCCTCAGAGGATGGAGTAATGACACATAGTAATAAAATTGAATCTTTGTTTGCTGTATCTGTGACACCTTATGATTAGCATTCAAGGCACTCAGTGGGGTAAGAGACTGAATGTGGCACTGGGTAGGTGTGATGTGAGGAAGAGTTGGAGTTTTGATGGCTCTCTCAATGCCCACGTCCATGGCATTTGTTGGTCCTCACTGTTTCTCTGGCACTCATTCCATTTCTGTGGCTGATCTGGCAGAGCTTCATAGGCTTCAGTAAGTTGAGGTATACAAATCTGATTACCTGTTCAACTCAGTTGCATGTAGCTTTTCATTTCTTAATATCAATTGAACAAGCTTTATGTTTCTTGGAGCATGAGGGGGCAATATTTTAATTCCTGCTATGAACTATATTCCTAATACACAATGGGAAATCACAGTATTGGTAATACCTGCATTGCTTTGCATTACTGCCCTGCTGCTGCAGCTGGGGCACGAGGTGGATTTGGGCTTGGATAGTGGCCTGAAGCAGTGGAAGCACCTGCTGGCTCCTGGGATTTTCTGTTACCATTACAGAGTTCTGCACTTGGCACTGAAGTGTGTTTGCAGATACACAAATATCTGCATAAATAATGGATTCAGGAGAAAGCCTGCTGAGACTCTCTCAGAGCTTGCAAGGGGTTGATATGTGTTGAAGAGTTCTCTGGATTGCCCTCATTAACAAAAGAATAGCGAAAATCATGGCCAAGTTAGCAAACTTCCAGTTCTGCTGAATCTTCAGGAAAAATTGCTGTTACTCAGAGGGAGGAAACTCAGCACACAATATGCAAAGATCGTAGGGAAATAAACCCCACACAATGGTAGGGACCAGAAATGGGGCAACACAGTTGAAAAGTGAATAGCCCAAAAAAGAAAACCTGTGGAGATTTTTTTATATCCACTGTGTAGAGGAGAGTCCTGAGTTTTCCCCAGATCAGCGATGTCTCTTCAAGCCTTTAGTGATCAACACAACTATTTGTAGGCAGCTGTGAGGCAGGATCATCAAGGCAGAGCCTAGTGTATAGCAATTAGTGTAAATTAGGCAATCGGGGCTGTGGAAAACTGGAGAAGTGAAAGACAGAACGGTATCTGTAGTCTGAATGGATGAAGAGAACATGTTCTTATAATATTATCATTCTTTCAAGTCATAGCAGCAGAATTCCACTTTTTCCAGTCAAAAATAAAATAATGTCTTGTTCTCATTCCTTGTAATTCTGATTGTCTGTGTTGCTAACTGATGAGTTGAACCCAAATACCACATTTATCTGGGGATACTGTAAGTATCCTGTGTCAAGCCAGTTCATGGTTAGAAAACAAACTTATGTGGTGCTATGTTTTCAAATATGTTAATCAGAAATACAGAAGAAAAAATGAGTTACTTAATAGGACAAAAGAAAAAAAGGGGTCAAAAGCAGAAGCACATGCATGGGTATATAAGTGGATTGAAGGAATTGTCACATTTTTAAACAATTAAAAAGCTCATTTATTTTAATTTAGTCTTTGATATTTCTTTTGATGTTACTTTCCAGGGCTAGGGGGAATTTAATTCAATAAAAAGATGAGAATTCAGGTTTGATGCCTTCCTTTCAAATAGTTTAAATGTGCAATATTTTATCACTTAAAATATTTCAAATTTGTTGATTGATTTATGCTGTTAGGTAAGAAAACTGAGATGTACTTTAAACCCTCTCCCTCTACCATGATGATAATGATGTAAAAATACTGAACAAATATTATGAGAGTGATTCAAGAGAGATAGTATTAGTCAATCATAAGGAAAGATTGAGTCAGTTTGTTACAGGAAACAAATGACAAACACTTTAATTGTAGATTTGAGTAGTGTGTGGTAACATAAATGAAAATGAGAGTCTCAACTTGTAAACTTTTATTACTGAGACAATGGAAGTAGATTAGGAGGATGTAAAAGGTATTTTGTACTGGTGATCTAATCAGCTCTTCACAAACCAGTCTACAGCTGGTCTGCTTAACTCATTCATGTGGCAAAACCCACAAATGGTTCCTCTCTTCCTTGGTAAGATTTATTTGCTGGGATTGAATCAAGTTTGTATTCTGTTCTTTCTACTGGCCCCACATCTGCCACTTTGAAACCGTGGCATTGATAGCTCTTGGCTCCTGTTGGGGCCGTGCCATTGCTCTGGCACAAAGCAGACCACACACACAGACGCTGAAGTGAATAAAGAGGGAGATCAAAGCCTCAATGTGCCTGAACACTTTGTTTTAGCACTGAAGTTCGCTATGTTTGAGTCTGAATGAGTTTATGAAGCAGTGCAAGTGTTTTCATCATACCTAGAATACCTTCTACCATTTCCTTTTCAGGACTGAGTGTTCAATTAATTAGGAAAAAAAAAGTTTTTCCTTTTGCAATATTTAGGATGATCTAAAGATTATTTTAGCCTTCTAAAGAATTTTTCATTACATTTCTTGAGAAAAAAACTAACATGGCTAAGACTATATAGGAATATAGGAATTAATACTATGAATGATTTTTCATTCAATTTGGAGTAAAATTTACCATATCAGTAATCATTTCTAAAGAATGTAAACATGTTAAAATTAATCTCTAAATCTCTAAAATTAATCTCTAGCTACATTATTTGGCAAACTGTTATATTTTAACTAAAAGTGTGATATTTTAAATAAATATGTATTTTTTTGTACCATGACAAAATGGATAATCCTAGAAACAATCTGATTAAATTTCATTTTATTTAGTGAGTTATAGCTACAGTTTACTATTTTCTTGTTTTGTGCTGTTTTTTCACATGTTAGTATGTATTTGTTCTTATGTTTTGTAGGACTATTTTGAAAGAGAGTGGCTTTGCAAGGTACCTCCATTCAGCTGTCCTAATCAATGGAGCCATGCTCATTTTTGGTGGAAACACTCATAACGATACTTCCCTGAGCAACGGTGCAAAGTGTTTTTCTGCTGACTTTCTTGCATATGATATAGGTATGTATTATACTGGGTTTTTTTCATTTTAGTTTTAAATACCACCGTTTTGCTTTCTCAAGTTCAGATAAGGTGATTCCTTAAAATTTTTATCCCAAACACCTTCAGGTTATTCATAAATTTTACAGATTTTTGTTCCATTTTGTCTAAAGATTTTGATTTGTGGCGCAAGGCATAGCAGCATCCATGCCATTCTCAAAGGCCTGGATATTTTTGTAGTATTTTGCAACACAACATTTTTGTCTTTTAAGCAAAACAAGCTCAAAAAGGGCTCTATGTTGCAAGTGGTATTAAGGCTGAGTGAAGCTCGAGGAGCCTTTAGGAGATGATAAAAGGATGTGGTATATTTAATTCACAAGAGCGTGGCTGAGAGCAGAAAAGATTGTTGTTTGTAAATATTTGATAAGAATACAGTTTGGAGGAAAACTGATAAGACAAGACTAGGTGGGTGTCAGTTTTCATTCTGGTGAGTGGTTCCAACCCTTTGAGCTGTACACTTATGGAAAAGCCTCCCTATAGGATTGTGGAGGCTATAAATAGAAGAGAATTTAATGAGTCCATAATATTTTTCCTATCTTGTGCCACTGCTGTTCTTACCATAAATAGTTTTTCCCTTCCCTGCTGTTCGTGTCCATATTTTATGCATAGCCTTTAACTATAAGCATATAGCTCATATTTGGGCTTTAGATATAATCATACAGCTCTCACTGGGGCCAAAAAGCACAGTCACTTGTCCTGGGAGCCAAAAAATGGGAAATCTGTCAGAGCAGCCTGGGAATTGGACTCATGCATGCTGCTGGTGAGATAGCCTGTGGCTATTGCCTGCATCTACTTCTGGCAAGTGTTTATCAGCTGCCTGCAGTGGTAGAGGAGGCTGAGACATGATCCTTCTTTTAGGACTAGTTCATGGCTCTTTATGGCATTCACTGTAGATATCGATGCAATGTTTTTGCTATAGCACAGAAATAATGTAATTTCAGTACATGGAACATATAGGGGTTATTTCCTGCCAGTTTTAATAGGTGTGCAAATAATACATTTGTGAAACAGTTGAATTTTTTTACTGTGTCCCTGTATTGCATATTCCATAGCTTCTTATAGGCACCTGATGGTGTGAGCTATTGATTTTGTTCTCACTTCAGTTTACATGTGGATTAAATTTTTAATGAAACAGAGCTCCTTTCTCATTTTGGAGCATAATATTATTTATTGGTCTACATATATTTGTAGAATGTGCACTTACAGATCAATAGTGTGAGTTCTAAGATCTGAATTCATGTAACTTTCTGACTTCCACACACCAGCAGTTTTTTATCCTCTTTCATGAAAATGTTTTATACCTTTTTTTTCTTAAGTAGAATAATATTTTGGTTTGTCTACTTGGTTATAACATTTGATTTAGTGTTTGTATTCTCTGCAAGTCACATTCCCCACGTATTATGAAACTGATGAAGTACAAAAGAAGTGGATGTAGTAATTACTCTTTGGATGTAGTAATTAATCTTAAAAAATGGAATATATGAAGATTGATTTGATTCAGACTCATTCTTCTGTAATATTCATTTCACCGACTTAGAAACAAATCTCAAAGCACACATTCGATAAAGACATATTTTTCAGAAAACTTGAAATATTTTACGAAGAATTAAATAATTACACAATAGGTATATTTCAGAATCTTATTTACTTTGTATCATGAGTTTTTGAACAATGCTTGGAAGAAAAAATATACGATGCTATCAGCATCACATTTCCTAGATACCTTGTAAGTGATGGAGTGTTATGCCTTGTCTTGTAAAAAATGGGTGCTGTCTGGAAACCAGCTGAATCCTGCAGATAGAGCCTGTGCTATTTATGTTCAAGTTGGGCTAGAGAGTACTTTTGATTATCTCCCTTATTATATGTGACATAGTCCTCTGGATAGATTGCTTCAGCTTTTTATTACCCGTGGAAACACTGTTTTTCATATTAACGTGGAATAACTGCTCATGTGGCTTCATCTCAGTTAAGCTTAGCTTTCTGAAAGGCTGGTTTCTAATGCAGTTTGCTAATCCACACTCCTGCTCTAGTCCAGGCACAGAGGAATCTCCAGAGAGCAATTCGTTCTACCAAGCTTAGGACAGAGTTACCTTTCTCCCCTGCTTTTCTGAATCAGTCATTGCTCTAGAAGTTCTGAGCTTAGCCTGTAACTAAAGTTTTAGGCATTTAAATGTGTCATGAGCCAAGAGCTCAGTTCAGTAATTTGAAATACCTGCTGCATATTTGTTCAGGGTGAAGACAGAGAGATGGGGAGATGTTATAAAAACTCCTATGGTGCTGTAATTTTTATAATTTAATATTGCTTGATGCATTTACTTATAGCAGTAAATATAGGATGATATATGCTGCTTAAAAAAAAAAAAAAAGAGCTTTAGAAATCTGGCCTTGGTATACTTCTGTTCTGCTTTGATATTTTACCACCAGGTTTCCCCTGGGTTGCTCTGGAAGCCCCTTAAATATTCACAGAGGGTCATTCTAGTAGAGGTCAGGTATTTTCCAGCTGTGCTGCTGTTATTTCTTCATTAATCTGAAAGAGAAACCTTGGCAGTGGGTACAGTCTTGAGTGCTGTGGCTGACCTGCAGTTTTCTAAATGATGTTGGTTATGGCTTTTCTTTACAAGGGCCCCCAAATGTTTAAAACTTACATTTCTGTTCCAATCAGATCTGAGAAAAGTAATTTAGATTATATTTTATGATTGTTCACATGCAAAATTCGCAGATAAAAATAAAGTAGATCCACAGAATCAGAGTTTAAAGCAGATTCTAACTACTGAGACCAGTATTAAAATACAATTAAATATGAGTTTTTTTTCTTTTTTTAAGGGTAAGGATATTTATTTTAGTTTCTGGCCAAATGTTGCAGTTAGGAAATACATCTCTGCATGCCTAAGTTCCTTAAATTTGAGTTTATGAAGTATTCAATCTCTGTCCTTTTGTTCCACATTTGACAGTTGCTAAGGTGTCTGGAAACCCCTGATATGTACAGAGAATTATTGACAGAGAATCTTTATAAAAGCCAAAACCTGAAATCCTGGGAACATGGCAGCTGTTTCTGTGCTCTCTCCTAGTGCTGCTTGGAGTTCTGCATTGTTTGGATCTGTGGGAGAAGTGCAATAACCCATATGTTTACACTAATAATATACTCCACAATATTTCTTTTGTTACTATCTGGATTTCAGTTTATTATTATGGATTAAATAGTATGCAAATCTAATTGCTTATGAAAGACAATATTGCTTGCGAAGTATTAAATTTCTCCTAGGATATTCAAACAAAGCTTAAAAACATTCTCCTTTTTGGAAAAAAATTCAAAATTGTCTCATGAGATTGACTTTAGTTCCACTTGTAATCAAACACATTGCTTGTGTTTTGTAATAAAATGAATTGTTTATTCATAAATTGTTTCCTTGTAAAGTAAATTGTTTCACTTCTAGTCTTTGCCATTAACAAAATGAAGTAGTTTAAATATCTGTAATTTTTTTCCAATATGAACACATCTATTTTACCACTTCTCTCTGTTTTTGGAGTTAAAAATGCATTATCAATGTGCCATCACAAAGAAAATGTAAAGCAGTGCCTGTGAAAGATTAAGTTTTATGTGTTCCTGAGCACTTAAGTTATAAATGCAGTTTTGGTGCAGTCTGTAACAGCAATTACCTCCATATTGCTGTGCTATTAGAAGAGCAAAGCCATAATAATATAATGCACTAATTGCTCCCTTTAATAGCAAAGCTTAAGGTTGTTGATTTCTTTCTATTGCTTGGGGAGTCACTGTTATGTGTACAGGCTCTGTTGTAGATGTTAGTTCTATAGTTTAAATTCAATTCATGCTGTTTTGAGCGTACTTGCCATTGTGTTTTTCTGAGCGTAAGGAGATTTTTATTATCTGATTAAAGAAAAATATTTATGCAGTGTGGAAAGACTCAGAAAATAAGTTTTCTGCTAGTACATAACTTCCATGATGTTTTAGTTGTTTATGGTCAGTGTTTAGTAGTCTGGAGTCATAAATGAGAACCAGACAGAAATGTAATGGTGTCCATATGTTGTGAACCAGCATTATTTCTTTTACCAAAGAGAAATGAACTTAGTAATTATTAGAAATATGAGAAGAGAAAATAGAAGCATAAGCTGGCATTGGATTCTGTGTAGCACATAAGGCTGCCCTGCAGTGCTGCAGAGTGTGATTGAGCAGAATAAATACATTGGCATTTCAAATCTATTTAAATAGTTTGAAATTTAGAAATTTAGAAGTTATTTGATAAATGTAAAGCAGGTAGTTTCATATACCTACTGTTAAAACAAAGCTCCGATGCAGTAAGAGGTTGTTGCTAAATCAGGCTGCCAGTGCAGAAATACAAATGTGATCCTGAAGGTGAAGTATGGAATATTGGTTGCCTCTTTTTTAAAGACTGTCCAAACAACTTTTGCTTCCTTTTTTTAACAATACTATAATTTTCCCTCTGTTCTGTCGCATTTTGGTAAGCCTAATCTAATTCTGTGTTCGACTATTTTACTGACATGACAATGATGATTAGAAAAATTATTTGGTTGTTTTCTGCTTGGGGTTTATTTTTTTTCTATGAAATGATACTGGGAAACCTTCCAGTAGTGTATGAGTACTGTTGCTGCATTGAGAACTTTCCTATGAAATGTCCAGGTCATTGTCTCTGATATCAGTAATGCAGTGCTGCCAGTAGGTTGTAGATGGGATGTGCTGAGCCTGTTGGAGTGAAGGCTCTGGAGAGCAATACTCTGTGCAAAGTTCAAGTGGAGATTTTGTCTGCCACCATCAGCTGCATTGCTTCAAATCCAGTGCATTTCTGTGGTGTTTCATGACAGAAATGTGTGTGACTGGCGGTTCACTGTCAGAGCCACCTCTGTATCCCCTAGTAGCCATTTAATCTACTCCAGGGAGGAGGATGAAACTTTTTCTTTTGATGCTATAATGTGGTACAGCTTGTTCTTAAAGCAGAAGCTTTAGTAATAGAAAGGAAAAAAAAACCACCAAAAAACCACAATCCTTTATTTCTCCTTGAACTTTTCAGTGGCTGAAAATTCTGCTAATCAGTTTGGAATGAATAGTATTGTTTCATCATCTGCTCAGTAACTGGTTCTGTTAAAAGCAGAATGTGCTTCTATGTGCCATGTGCTTTACCTGGTTACGGATAGAACAGATACAACTACTACGGTAACTTCCACTATCAGTGTAATGCCTTGAGGGCATAGCATTTGATGGAGGAAAATACTTCTTACTGCACAGGGTTTGCCATAATTATTAGACTTAATATAACACACACAACATGCAGAATGCTGTACTATTGATAAATTGTGTTGTAAATTGTATTACATTTGCCATTTGTCATTTTTTTCTTGAAATAATGTGAAGTCTGGAAATTTGGGTGCTTAGAGGTTCAAAAGAAGTTTGGAGGTGATGGGCAGGGATAAATTCTATTTGATTCATTACTGAAAAACACCAGGAATCAATTGGAAAGCTATCTGTATTTTGTATTAATCAACTGTACAATAAAACATCAGGGATTGAAAGCTGAGCAAAAGTATTATTCTTGCACAGTGCTCTGTTCAGTGTTCAGTAGTCATTGAGAAGACTAGGAGGAGATAAGAGGGGAGGCTATTTGTAATAAGCTTCCCTCCCTCCCTCTTTTTTCTTGTACTCTATTGAAAAGACCTGCCAGTTTGAAAAATACCATCAGTAAGAAAGGAATTATTATATCTCCAGCCCTCAGGGGTTCCTCATCTGGAAACCAGCCTTTATTATGGTTTTATGGTTTTCTCTTGGTGTTAAATCCCACTTTTTCTAAAATAAATTTCTAAGTACAGGAAAGACTACATATTTATGTTCATAATGTGTATGTTTGTAAAAATAAGAAAATTGATGTCATCACTTCCCAAGATCAGATGAAAATTTAGTGTGAGTTCTAAAATCAGATGGAAATTTAGTGTGGGTTTTCTAAAGGGCACACAAGCTCATGCACGTTCTCTGTTAATGTGCAGTGACTTAACAGCAGCAAGAACTTGATTGTAGAGTATAACAGTAAGATCTTGATGGTCAATTGTTAAAATACTTGTTTTTTATAGCTTTTAAAATGGAAATATTTTCTTGAATTAGAATTTGAATTCATGATTGGGCTGTTGATCCCTTATTTCTAATAAATAATATTGCTCTTGTTCTGAGTTTCTTTCATAAGTCAAACACTCTGGAGGCATCAAATGCCAGTGTTATGGATGGATATGGATAATACACAATTTCTATATTTAATACTACTCACAGCTTCATCAGAAACTTATGATCATAAGTAGGTAGTTGGTGTCCTAGTGCTGTGATCTTTCTGGTTGAAACTGTTTCAGGAACATCTCTCTGGCATGTACCTGTTTTCACCACTCTATTTAAGTAGAGAAAATAAGATAAGGACAATTGTAACTGATGAAGTGTATGAATAATTCCATAATGCTATGATGATATAATGTTAACAACGATAGTGACAGAAGGTAGAAGTTGAGAAAGAAGTAAGAATTTTGGGACGTGTTACTTCCATAAGACAGTGAGTTAAACTTGCTATACTTTCTTCACACTGCTAATTCCATTGAGTTCACCACCTGATGGCAAAATTATTATTGTTTGAGCCATCTTCGTTACTCTGGTAATAACGTGCTTTTAGTTTCTGTTTCCAATTTATAAAGAGGTGTAATTGATTTATTTATCACAGCCAGGTCTCACACTGGCTCTGTGTATGGGCTCAGGCAGTGACTCGGTGGAAGCCCGAGCTGATTTCGCGGCGTTGCTGCTGTAGCTGTGCTGGCCTCTCCCCTCCTGTGTACCGAGTCCATCCTCGTGTCTCCTGCACCAAGGTGCTCCAGTGTGCTTTGCTAACAGATGCTGACTGCACATGGTGTTGCTGTCAGTAATTTTCTGCTGTGAATAATTTTCTGCATTAGAAGTGCCAGAACAGCAGCACTGGTGGAGTTGAACAGTTCTGACAGTGGGAACGAGACCAGCCAGGAAGTTTGTTCCTCCTGGATTTACTAATATCCATTTCTGGGTTTTTTTAAGTTGAGGAGTGAGGTGTTATGATCTGACTATTGAGAGATGCCTCTACCCAAATTAAGGTGCCAAAAGACCATCTGCCCAAGCCAATAGCACAGATTTTATTTATCAGTTAATGTTAGGGAAGGAGAGATGAAAAGAAGCAGGGGAGAAACAGGGAGAGTAACAAGACGGAGAGAAAGACAGATCTTTCTTTGCCACAGTGGGAATTTTTGTCTGGATGCATTTCCCAGGACGTGCTACCCAGACTTTGCCAGGCTGTGAGCATATCTGTGATTATCTTCAAGGCAAAGTCCTTCCATGATCTTAGTAGTAATTGAGGCAATTGTGATCTCTGAGTCTCTTATAGGAAGGAAGATGATTTTTGGGGCTTTTCTTTTAATATATTTAATATTTTTTTAAAAATATGTGCTCTGAGGGTGATATTTCTTTATTTTTTAACTATATCTGTAATTTGCATAAATTATCCCAAATTTTAATATTAAGTACATATACCTTCTGTCATTGGAATCTTAGAGGTAAATGAGCTCAGCACCATTATGTAAAACTTCTCTTGCATTAAGACTCTAGAAACAGAAGTTTCAGATGTGTTCCCAACAGTCTTGCAGTCTGCCAGCAACTTTTTCTAATCGTTGATCTTTTTAGGACACTTCTGCTTCCTTGTGTTACTGACTCTGACTCTGCAGCTTCTACAGGCAGGACTCTGTCCACTTCTCTGTATTATGGAGACTGTGCTAAGCAAATAGAGATTTTTTTTTTTGGTCTTAGTGCCCAACTTGATAGCTTTGCCTCTGGCTTAAAATGAAGTGTCTCTGTGTGTAAATAAATACAGACTTCTTTTATTTTGAAGAAATTGGAGAGGCCTCTTTCCCTTCAACTCCTTTTGAACTTTGGATATAATCCTTATTTTTGTGTGTACAGCAGATTTTTTTTTTTAATAAGAAAACTCTCACGTTAGGGTTACAGTTTTCCTGCAAGTTTGCCCTTCCTCTCTCCAAAACCTGTAATGATGATAAATTCTAGGAATGTTTTGCTTGCTCTGTAGAAAAGTACTTTCCCTACTCCACTTGATAGGGATTTCCTTGAAGTTTCAATCTGTAGGTGCTCCCTGTTTCTGTTACTGTGGGATTTGAATATATGAAGTCAGTAAAGTTTAAGTAGGAAATAGTGAAGAAAGGACTAATTTTTCTAAAGAACTAAAGCCCTAGTCAGGAAAGAAAAATTAAACCACACCAAAACCACATTTGTGCTCAGCGGTTCTAAAAGAGATGTGCTCAAATAACTAATTTGACGTGGAGATCCTGATACAACATTCCTCTCAAATATGTGGAAAGTAATTAGTAGCATACTTAAATAAAAATACCAAAAGTAAGACAATGATGAAAGGGGTTGCACAGCTGGAGGAGTGGTGGTTTATCTTAAAACACTTGAGCAAAGAGCTAAGTTCACTGCCAGAGATATTCCATGAAATACTTGTAAATTGAAACCCTTTAGCTAATTTGAGAGCGTGCAAACATGAGGACAGTCTTACTGATCCCTTGATAACAACAATGGCAGGGCTTGCTGCTGTGGGTGTTGAAACTGACTGTGAAGGCAGACAACTGTATGTATAATAATGTGACTCTTCTATCAAAGTCCTGTGGTCTTGATTACTGTTGGGATAGATCAGTGTTGCTGACAGGTTCTTGGAGCATCTACTCACAAATGCATCTGAAAGAAGTAGCCTGTTGATTTATCCTTGAGTAGTTAAAATATGCTTCACATGTATTTTGCTGAAAACTTTTCAAATTCTTTGATTTATGCCTGGTGTTTTGTTTTTCAGCTTGTGATGATTGGAAGATTTTGCCAAAACCTAATCTGCATCGAGATGTCAACAGATTTGGTCACACTGCTGTTGTCAGTAATGGGTAAATGAAGTGTCCCTTAAATTTTCCTTGCCGTTTTTCTGAAGGAAAAAACTGTAGCAGAAATCACACTTAAGTGAACTATGGTTCAATAGCAGGACTGATGTAATTTATTAAAAGGGAAAGTGGTGCTCATCAGGTAATCAGTACAGCTAATCCCCAGTCTGCCAGGCTGTGGGATCTGTTCAGTGACATTTTAGGTGAATGTTCCAGTGTACTGAGGTGTTTTCTCAGTATTGTAGGCTATACTGAATTTGATATTTGGTACCAACTATAACCCTCACTTATGGTGAGAAATCTTTTTCTCTTCACAGTATGCTATAATTCTTCGTTCTTCTACAATTACAAAATAACCATGTAACTAAAATTTGCTGGGAAAAATGGAAGATTTTGATGATACTGATACAGTTATCATCTTTGCCACCTGATGGAAGAAAAGCCTACCAGCAACTAGATGGTATTAAGTTGGAAAAGATGTAGAAAATAATAGTCAGGGTTAAAGAAATGTTTAAACAAGTTATTTACTTGTCTCAGCTTCTGTTTTGTTGATTGCCAGCTGGCCTAGTATCTGAAATTGCAGTACTATAGATCATTGTACCTCTTCTACATCACTCATCACTCTAATTAAGTCAGTACTCCAGTATTTGTGGACAACTTATGGATCCTCTATATAAGGATGCTGTATAGGTCAGAAATGAGGTAATGAATGATGCTACAAGTAAGAGTGTGGCTGCTTTTAACAAAAATAGCACTAAATTGTAAGTATGTACACAGAGCACTTGACATTAATCAATGAACAGATTTATTTATTAAGATAAAATTGCTTGTGATAATTAATTCAGCAACTGATAGTTTTTCATTATGATTTATGTGATTTTTATGCCATCTAAGCCATTTCTGATACTTTGAGATCTGTCACTTTCTATGAATTACATTCAATTTTTTTTTTTTTAAAGAACTTAGTGGTATTTTTGATAGGGTTTTTGGAACCAAAACAGTGCAGTACAAGACACTCTCCAGATTTCTGCTATTGGTAACTCTGTGATTAATTTTCTTAGTTTTAATGAGAAGGGTGAGCACTCAGGTTTAGTGTTTTGGTTCCTGTGTCAGCAGCTACTGCATCAGAAATGTTACCAAGAAGAAATATCCATCTTCCCAATTGTTGCTGCCTGTCTTGAAAAGAATGTTCTTGTTTTCTGCAGGCCAGTATTTCATGCTCTGTTCTCAATATCTAGCTGCAAAAATGAGTGCCTTCTTCCAAAGCTCTTGATTCTTTTTTTTCAGACATTTGGGATATGCCACTCCATAATACATACAGCACAGGGAGCTTTCAGCAGTTTTTTGTTACTCTCAGCTTCCATGGAGAAATAAATTGAAAAAGTAATCAATAAAGGAACCACTGATAGAGTCTATATTAGAGAAAGAATAAGATTTATTTTTTTTATAATACTATGTGGGTTTAAATTGTACGTCAAGACAGATAAGAAATCAAGAAAATGTGTCTACAATAACAGTTAAATTTCCTTGCTTTTTCCTAATAGGTCCATGTATATATTTGGGGGTTTTTCAAGTGTTCTATTGAATGACATCCTCGTGTACAAGCCTCCCAACTGTGAAGCATTCAGAGATGAAGAGCTGTGCAAAAATGCCCGTCCAGGAATAAGATGTCTGTGGAACAAGAAACATTGTGAATCTTGGGAGTCTGGACATGTCAATAATATCCTTAGAGCAAAATGTCCCAAGAAAGCCGGTAAGTGAATTCTAGTCAGGTTTGTAATGCAATGCAGGAGGTGGGGATGGGCAACCCCCAAAGAAGGAACCAGGTGCAAGTGGTGACTGGAATGTTAAGAGTGTTCCCCTGTGAGAAAACCCAGTGCAAGAGATCTATAGACTATCTTGTAAAAAAAAATCTTTCAGTTGTGGGACCTGTTTGTATTTTATATGGAGGGAAGTAGATGCAAGAGAGCACAAGTTTAAGGTGCTGAGGGAGAGCAGAACAGCAGTGAGAGCACAAATGGGCACTGCAAGTGTTACCTGGTGCTGTGGGCACATGGCACTCCTGTGTCTGTAGGTGCCAGTAAGAGAGGAAAGCATCGCTGCTTCAGGCTGATAACCTATGGAACAGCAGCTTTTGTACAGAAGAATATGTACAGGAACAGCTGGGAAAAACCTGAGGCAAACAAGCCCTTTGCAGAGTGTCAGATGGGTTCAAGTTTGTCATATGAATTTCTCTGTGGCATTGTGATGCCTGTGTTGTTTGAAACAGCAATTTACTGTTATGAATAACTGTTCCAACCTATTCCTAAGCATTTTGGCTTGTCACAAATAAATAGCTTGTGAAAGTGTTCTTCTATGTCACATGAACAGAATATTTATCCCTGCTACACGCACCTTCTATTTTTTCTGTGCATTTTTCCTTTCAGCACAGTGTAAAATTGCTTCCCAAACTTTGGCTGTGTGCTGTGTGTACAAACTGCCATACAATTAAACTGCCAGTCTGTGTTTACTGTTTGTTGAAAAGTTACTAGCACTGCTATTAATCAACACTTCTAGACATTTTATTGTTCTGATAGCTTTTACTTGTTTCTAGACTGGCTATAAAGTCCTAAACTCAGAAAAAAAAAATTGTACATGATATAACAAAAACATTATCCAGGTAAAGTTTTCTGGAAAATGGCTTTTGTACAGTTTCAGAACTTTTAGAGATCTACAGTCTTGAAATTTTCATCTATATAGAAAAAGAAAAAAATCTTGTGCCAATAAATTCAAAAGTAATACAGATAAAAATAGATTTTATAAAGAGCTGATCAAAGCAACAGGTGTTTATAAAAGCCAAACAAAACAAAGCACAGACAGGATGAAGGAAAATAAAAAAGTTAGAGTGGTTTCTAAAATACAAGTGCTGCAGTGGAAGTAAAGTACAACTCAGCTTGGAAAAGATGAGGTCTGCATAATTGCAGTTCTGAAGAAGTTGTGTGAACACCACTGTTTCACTGCTGTCAAATTCTTCCAGTTTCAGGTGGTAATTTTTTGCCAAGAGCCAATTTTTCATGTATTCTTTTACATTACTTGGCTCAGTTAACTGGTTGAGAGTATCATCTGAGAAACTGCTGATGGTCAATATTAAAGGATAAGCAGAAATTTTACAGATTCTCCTATTTTGCATCATGGTGTTATTTAAAACCTTTGCCTCTTTTAAACAGAAGTAATAATTTTTGTCCTAAATCATTTTACATAACCTAAATTTTAGTCCAAGTTCCATTATTAAGAATATAACATTAACTGTTTTTCAAATACTTTTTGTAGATAAAGGACAGAGCTTTACCTTCCTAGTCATTATTAGGTTTAAAAATTAATTTACAAAGATTTAAAATGTCCATGTGTTGCTTATATCTGTCTTATATTGTTTTATTTACCACTTTTATCTCATCTTCTTGCAAAACCATCTAATATTTTTCTAGAATCCTACATTTGAAGAGAATCTTTCTTCCATGTTAAAAGTGAAGGAAAATAATCGAAAAAAGTTTTTCATACTCTTAATTTTTGTATTGTGCTAAGAGAGCTTGCATGCTGTGAGTCAGTGAATATTCCTTTAGTTGATATGAGACTTATGAACCTTCAAATATAGTTGTTACTAAAGGAATTTTTAAAGGAGTAAATCCTATTAACTGAATAGAATTAATTTCCTACGGTAACTTAAGCCCTTATGAATGGCTAGAGTTCAAATGAAGGCTGTAACAGAGAAAGCTCTGAGGAAGTGTTTAAAATGTGGCGTTATCCTCCTTGTGCGGGACGTTTCTGTTTGATTTGTGCGGCAGCTGCTGCGGACGACAGATGTTACCGCTACGCGGATTGCGCCAGCTGCACCGCCAACACCAACGGCTGCCAGTGGTGCGACGACAAGAAGTGCATTTCAGCAAACAGTAACTGTAGCATGGTGAGTCCTGCAAATCTGAGTGTGTTATCGCTGCTTCTTTCCTAGGTTCAGTAGTTGCTTGTTTTCAACACAAACTTGTTTGCCAGGCTTTTGAAGTAAAAATGCTGCAGAAGGCAGTTGGACTGCAGCAAAATAAATCTGTTTCAGGGTAAAACAAGTATTCTTCAGGGTTGTGTTGCCTACTATGTATTTAAGACAAATACCATCATCCCCTAATTAATGACATTCAAAAAGGTCCAGAGTCATTATTTACTTGGATTTTGTGCATATGTGGTGTACAGTAGACAGGCAGAAACCATGGAATCCCATTAAGGGTGCTGTTAGTTTTTTTTCCCTTTCAAACAGGACCAGGCCAGTCTCATTAGTCATGGTCTTCTGATCATTGATCATCATAGAAACTATTTTCTTTGTCATGGAGTCACTTGTCATCTCATAAAAGGAATATGAGCTTGTAACCATGAGGTCCACTGGCTTGTGATTATTTGGTTCTGATCTTTAAGCAATCAGATCACACACCTTTATTCAAGTTTATAGTTTTCTCTTTTTAATATTGCCTAGTACCTATGTTTTATACTTTGTTGTTGTAGACCAGCTGCTGCATCTTTTGCTTGTTATTTGATTTTTGTCAAGCTTACAATAGTATTTCAGCTTGATAAATTTTGCCTCCTTACACTTTTCAGCTATCCACAGACACCTGGCTGTACTTGAGTTCAAAATCCTTTCTTTACACACTTTCATTAGTAAAAGTATCTTGTTCTCTGGCTTGAACCTGATGCAAATCAATCTTGTTCTCCAGACAAATTAAGGTGTGAGTTGGATTGACTGTGACTCAAATCTTGCCCGTTCAGAGTGAGCACAGCCAGCTCTAATCACTGACATTTGTAGCTAGTCACTACTAATAAAAGCAATGCAGACACAAATTCATCAGTAGCCATGTTATAAGTCTGTCAGAGGGATTTCAAATTCCAGGCACTAATGGTCAGTTTCTTTTGTGATCTTCAAGGGCCCTTCTTTTTCTGACACATTGCTCTCCATTAGGTGCTAATTTTCTAACCATGGTTTTCAGCTCTTGAACAAGGAATAGTTGCTAAGGAGCAGACCATGTTCATTCCTAATAAATGATCTCTAATAAATGTGGAGCACTAGGTATTTTAGCACAAGCTTCTTGGTTCGGTGTCCTTCTTTGACAACCTTTCATGACTAAGATTGCCAGCTTAATTAGCAAATGATGCACCAATCTGCTCTGTATAATTTCCTGTCTTTTATTTGGGGTTTGAAGTGGATAGGAAAGGCTGTTAGTGTAGTTACTGAAGAATGGGGTAGAAAAAATTAATCAAAATCATTTCTGGAAAGAGGTGCTCTCATAAATGGAAGGTGGCTGTTGCAAAAGAAGTCTATTAACCGTGAGATGATGGAGGCAGAGTTTTGCAGCTTTGATATAAACCCACCAAAATAGCGTCACCAGAATGGCACCATGTGGAAAACCAGAATGGATCAGGCTGCTTATCCATTTTCATAGACTACTACTTCTGGACTAGGCCCACAAACAAAAATGTTGGGACAGCACTGTGATGGTGATGTGGGATAACAAGCTGTAGACCTTTGATTTATGACTTGGATCATAGAGCTCCGATGAGACAGACAGTAAAGTTTTAGAATCTGCTGCTGTGGCCTCGTGGAAACTGCCCAGTTTACCAAAGATGTGCTGTCAACCAGTTTGGCATTGGCCTCATCGTCACAGATATCTGCAAAGCAGTGGCTGCTCTGCTGATTGGAAGGCCTGTAAAATATGAACATTTTCCTGAAATAATTCTAGCTGGACAGATGGACTTGATGAGTAGTGCTAATGCATTGATGATGCACATTCACCTGCCTGTGCTCACCCTCTGATGTGAGCCAGAACATTAACAGTGCACTCTGTTCCCCTGCTGTGGAGACGCGTGCATCATCAAGGTATAGATCATATCGATCATCTATATCATACTCGTCTCTGATGTCATTGCAAGCACAGGCTTGCAATGCCTGGTTGATCTGGATCTGCTTAATATGTTTATGAAACTGTGTTCACTTTCTATGTCTGCACATCAAATGCTTTATCTTGCATCCTATGAAAATGATACTCCCTTGCTGCAGATCATGTTGTGCAGAAAATTGACTATATTTTGTAATGGAAACAAGTCTTTATTCTCAAAAGGAGGGGAAAAAAAGGAAAAAAATGAAACTGTTTTGTGGGAGAGATTAATTTCATTTTAGATTGTTGCACCTTTACAAGATGTCATTTTTCATGAACTAGTACCATGGAAGAGTAAGCTCCTCCATGAAAGCAAAATCTTCTTGTACTTTACCAAATAAAATGCTAAATTGCTAGAGAGGGCTGACTGATTGCAACAAAATGCAGTTTTCTTTACTGAGGTAGACCAGAGAGAGATTGAATTTCGGAGTAAAAAAATTTACTTTGTCAATTTTGTTCAATTTCTAAAGAGAAAAAAAGAATTGATGAAGTAGCCTTAAAGAGAGCCTTAGTACACTGAGGCACAGCTGAATTGTTTTATTTCTGCCTCCACCCAGTTCTGCATTTCTGAAAATGTCATTGCCTTCAGAAGCTCCAAGGGGGTGTGTTCCTAGAACAGGTACACGTTTCCTCTCTGACTGAGACCAGCCACGCTCTTACTGCCGGGAGCAGTCTCTGGATTTCTTGTGTGTTGGTCTCCATGTGTGCGATACAATAAAGCCCCAGCTGATGACAGCTACCTAAATACAGCCCAGATTGGTGTGTGATTTAAAAGTGTTCTTTGCCTGAGTGTGGCAACATTAAACAAACCTTGTCAAATCTGTGAAGGGGATGATAAAGAGCCTTTTGCTGAGGAAATGGGTTACTAGAGAAGGTTTCAAAGAGACCCATAGTGCTAAATTTTAAAATATTTTTGCACTTTATAATATTTTCTTATCTTTAAGTGCCTTAAAGACAAAAATCCTTGGTTTTTTTGTGATGTTTTCATCACTTCCAGAAAGCTCCATCTTTCACAAAGAGAATCCTTGGATGATACACTAATACCAATAATGGTAATCATGGCAATCTGCCTACATTTGAGGAATTCAAAGAATAGTCAAGAGGAAATATACAAAGTAGTACAAGGAAATGTGAATAGAATCAAATTTATCTTGGAGGAAATAAAGAAAATTTACGAGTAAGAAGTACCCAGTAGCAAGTTTTGGGAATGGCTTTAGGGAAATAATAGCAAATCTATAAATTAATAATTTACATTTACACTGGGCAAACTAGACAAGGTTATACTGTTAACATGAAAAATCCAAGAGGAGGAGAGAGGTGCATAATCTAATAGCAATTTCTGAAATTCTAAGATAAACTACTGTAGTATTTTCATTCTCCAGTAAATATTCAGAAAATCACTGCAATTCTTATGTCTGTCTATATAATACTGTATCAGGATCACTACTTTAAAAAATCCAAGTAAATCAGACATGAGGGAGGCTTTATACATAACATGATTTACTCATGCTTTGGTGTGTAAACATTATAAATATCCTACAGCAATATGGAACTTCTGTAACAGATGGACTGTCATCTTTCTGAATTTCGTTGAGTTTGGTAGTTTAAGTTATAACCTTAATATTGTGTTAATATGAATTACCTATTGGATTCACATCTACATTGAACTAATGAGATTTTCAGGCAAGCAGTGTTTAAATTGGATTTAAGGGAAATAAATGCTGGGAATAAGGGAATACAACAAAGAACATTATTATAGAACAGTCACTAGTACTTTGAATTTTATTTTAAACATTAAATAACCAGCACACAACAAGCTTCATGATTAGAAAGTAATAGAACAAATATCTCAGCTTAGGTGGAAAATTGTAATCTGTATGTAATACCATTGAAGAGTATATAATTTAAAAAAGGAATCTGAATGCTTAAGGGTATGTCAAAATGAAGTGTTAAAAGTGAGTATTAGTTGAGCTATTGTAAATGAGCAGATGGTGGTTACTTGTGCTCTAAAATTCACTTTGAAGCATCTCTCAGGCAGTTTTGTGAATATGTTTCATGACTGAGTGAAACGAAATGTGGGTTTGTACTAAAGATATTTTTTTGTGCTTTCCTGTTTTATGCATTTTTGGCCTAGAAAGACAGCCTGTTATGTGCTGGCATTGCCTTGGGCTCTGTTTCGTGTTGTGGTGTAGGTGCCAGACCTAGACCTGCTTCTCTGGCCCTTCACAGTAGCCTTTCCTATAGAATAGAAAAAAGTCAGGACCTCTTATAATAAACTTACTGCTAGGCATCTGATCCAATAAAGGCAAAAATTAAAATAAAATGCCTCAACAGCAGCACTGTTCAGTGGGAATGAAGCTGGTTCTGTGTGAGATTGAGAATTCACTCCCACAAATGCATTATTTCAGGACTTTAATAAAAAACAGAAATAAAAGGAGACAGCTTTTCTCCCCCTTGCCCTATCACTGCCATATTCCAGACCAACCACTGTGTAGCTTATTGTCATGCAGTCTCTTTCTAAGTTGTTTAATCATACTCCAGGAGTCTATTAGAAAGGAAAGCAACCAACATTGTCAATAAATCATGCATTTGCTATCCAAGTGCAATCCATTTTTGCTGCCATGTGTTAATCTAATCTTTTGTTGTTAGAGAGAGACAAGACTTGTTAGGGTTTGACAAGAGGGACTCCCAGAGGTCCCTTCCAATCTTGGCTGTTCTGTGACTATAAAGCTGTCTTGCATTAGGACTTACTTTTAATTATTACCTTGAAATTAAGTTGGTGGAGAGAGCCTTCTAGGTGAGCTGATGAATTGGCTGAGGATTTAGGGCAGTTCATTAAATAAGGTATCAATACAATGTTTTAATTAAAAGTACCATGCAGAGGGAAGAAAGATTTGTATTCAAAGTGTCTAACTTGGAAGGCCTCAGTTTTTAGGAAAAAAAAAACCAAACGCAGACCAAACCCAATAAAAGCCCCTAGATAATAATTCCTTCAGTGTTTACTGCTTTTCTTGTATACTAAGGTACCAAAGGAATAAAGTCATCCCTGGATTTATGTCATTTGTGGAGCATATCCTTCCACCCTCAGTCAGTTATGTGTAATTATTTTGCACCTTATGCCATTTTTTATGTTCTGTTTGACTATTTTTCTTGCTTTAACCTGCATAGGATGAAATAATTTAGTGAAAGTATAACCCTAAGCTATCTAAGAAATAAATATTTAGTTTAGTTTTTTAAGCTCTTCCTGCTCTTTGTACAGGGAATTGGCCTCTTCAATTTGACACTCACAGTTGTGTAGAACAAGTGGAGTGATTTATGCTCCAGTGTTGCATTCTGCATCTAGTAAGGGATTCTAGATAAGGAGCTGAAATTCAGCCTAGCTTTTAGGTGGCCAAGACTTTCTGGGTGGGACCTACCTGCACTGTATTTCAGTTTTGACTTCTGTTTTTTTTAAAATATTTGTATGCTTGAGGTGCCGCTTTGTCTGTTTGCTTTTACAGTCGGTTAAAAACTACACGAAATGTCACGTGAGGAACGAGCAGATCTGCAATAAACTGACGAGCTGCAAGAGCTGCTCCCTGCACCTGAACTGCCAGTGGGACCAGCGG
This sequence comes from Bombycilla garrulus, assembly GCA_013400315.1. Taxonomy (NCBI): domain Eukaryota; kingdom Metazoa; phylum Chordata; class Aves; order Passeriformes; family Bombycillidae; genus Bombycilla; species Bombycilla garrulus. The sequence continues at coordinate 814,903 of VXBU01018237.1, read as the reverse complement.
CAGCAGGAGTGCCAGGCCCTGCCTGGTAAGGGGACACAGCTGCTCGCAGCTGCTTTCCAAACTGAGGGCATCCCCCTGTCCCTGCCCCTGAACGTTTGCTCATGAGCAGACACGGATTTGTTTGATTCGTGTCGCTCCACTTGCCTGCCTATGCCTGGGCAGGTGAACCCAGATGTGATTACAGCCCTGAGTGGGGTATCAGTGCTGCCTTTAATCGTGTTAGGGGACATAATGACATCAGTGAAGGCACGATGGCGTGTGCCTCTGCACGAGGCAGTGCTGAGCTCTGGCCTGAGGGGAACACTGAGCACAGAGCCAAATGGCCACTGGGCTTTTACTGTTACACGTGCACTGACATTGCTACTTCTGCTAGCTGGGGTTTCACCTTCAAAGTTCTAATTCAATTTTACTTCAATTTTCCTGTGCAGATAGGGCCCAAGATCTAGTTTCTTGATTGTCTAATGTTGGTACTGCTATGAAAGCGCTGAATATTAAAATGCCAATATGAAATATTCTCAGAAGGTGACTGTTAACATTCTGAAATTATATTTATTTTGGAGTTTGTATTCATGACTACATATATGCAGTTAAATGTCAGAACCTTTTCCATTTGATCTTTATGTCCAGATGAAGTTAATGAATGCTTTTTTTTTTTCAGAGATGATTCATTTAAATAACTTAATTTATTCTCTGCAGTTCAAAACTGTATTTATGTAATATGTGTAGATTGACTATAACAGTTGCTCTTATCTTTTAATAGTTATCTGAGTCTGAGTAATGCTGTAAAATGTTGAAGAGAAATGTTTTCTGAGATGTTACCTGAATTTTCTATCATTTAGATTGCATTAGTGGTTAGGCAAATATAGATGCAAAAATATTATAAAATAAGGATCGTATAAAATTGTGATTTCTTAATTCTAGGATCTTTGTCATTAGATTTTGAAATTTTCATAACATTCAAGTAAAAGGAGTTGTTAAAACTAGTATTTAGCTGTGCTTCTGAATACAAGGAAGAAATAGTGGCATAAAAATATTATGCTGAAACTTAGCATATATCTTACAAATATTTTTTAAGTTCTAAGAAGTTTCTTTCCAGAACGATACACTATGCTTGGTATTTCAGAATTTATGGGAAATTGAGTGTGGGTTTAATTTTGATTTATGATCTCAGGAAGATAAAATTCAGACTCCCTTGGATTTTTTTTTTAGTTTTTTCGAATCAGCTTTAATCATATGCTTTTTGTACCAGCTCACCTGTGTGGAGAAAGATGGAACCACATTGGAGATGCCTGCCTCCACATAAATTCCAGTCGGGAAAGCTACGACAATGCCAAACTGTACTGCTACAATTTGAGTGGAAATCTTGCCTCGTTAACAACCTCAAAAGAAGTGGAATTTGTTCTGGATGAAATACAGAAGTATACACTTCAGGTAACCTGAGGAACTATAATTGATGCTTATGTAAAACAAATTTGCTTTGAGAAATCTCTGGTAGGGTTTTATCCAAAGAGAGGAAAGTTTATGCCTTCAAAGAAATGTGGTAAATGGTGCTAAAGACTGGTGTAATGTCACGTGTAGGATATTGAGGAAATCTCACATTTAAAACAAATCACAGCAGCTCCCAAGGTTTCCCCTTTAGATTTAAATGCTAAAAGTTACTAAGTTGAAAGAGAATATTTGCTCAGGAGAATGGCTGAACACTGATCTTGAGTCCTGGTTTCAGTTGTGATAAGATTTAATCCTGAAATTCAACACAGGCAAAGGCAGGGTCCAGCAACAGAGACACCAAGCCCCAGGCAGCAGTACAGATTTAACTTCTCCAGAAAAGCCAGTTTCCTCTGTGACTGGTTTGTGGGATCAAAGGGTCACAGAGAAGCTGCACTAGTATGTAAAACATGTAGCAATTCCCTGCACAGCAGCACTGGAATGAGCTGGAGCTAATTAGCTTTCTCTAATAATGGTGTAGGGGGGGAGAGCGAGAGAGAGCTGAAAACCCTTCCATGCCTCTGGCAAATGCAGCAAGCTACCACCAGAATATTCCTTAGAAAAATGATCCATATTAATTTTATTAACTGTGGGACAGGAGAAGGGAAATTTCCTGTCTCTGGGTGGTCAGGTTAAATTTTTTTTTTTAGAAATTAAGTATTCAAATGCTTATTGCTGTGTTTAAACATCACTGGTTAAGGTGTATGAAATGTAAGAATGCTCAAAAATGTGAAACTCAGTAGTGCACACTCAGATGGGATGTCTTAGCAGACTATGATTCTGATTTTTACAAGCAAATCAGTTTTTAGCAAGGGACATTTTTGGGAGTATTTAGTTTTGTAGAACATGCAGCACTTTGTCTGTATAAAATCCTCAAATTTTTAAGTAGTTTAGGATTTTACAGTTATGGGAAAAATCAAAGATAATTGTAGATAATAATTAAAGCTTATATGCAGCTACTATGTGTTTTAAAAAGTTGTTATGCTGCAGATGAACTGAGATAATACAAAGGAAATAGCAGTTAAGGATTGCCTTTATGTTATTACTGAATCTGAGAGCAAGAGTTTAGGGACATGTATTGTGGACACAAAAATTCTATTATCCTTTTTAGCATTCCACTGCAAAATGCAGATTCAAACATAGGTGATGTACTTCAGATTTTTGTGGTTTTTTTCCAAGTAAATATAGGAATGAGACAGAGAAAATATTTTTTACTAGAAAGACATCTTTTTCTGGTTTTTGCTAATAAAAGAGAGAAATCATTCTGTGGTAGAAGTTCTTCTCTGATATTCCATTTACTGCAGCCTTGAAACACATTTTGTGTGTCCACTTTTTGATGAGTTAATGTTGAAAATGTAATTGAAACAAAAACAGTAGCGAAATGATGCTGGCAGTGGGATTGCTATGGTTGTTTATTTTACCACCTTTTTTCTTTTTTGCTTTCCTTTCCCCTGATTCCTATTAAAATACTGCACAGGATGCCTTCAAATCTAATAATGTGTGATAGACTATTGATATGACTGATTTTGCTTGACTGGCTTGAGGTGTAGATGAGAAATAGCATTTTTTAGTATTTGGAAACAAGTTTTTTCTTACATTTCAGAGCTTAGAACTTCTGCAAGGTGACATTCTGCTGAGCATATCTTTATTTAAATGAACTACATCCTGAGCCAATGTGGTGATGTAAATTTGAGATACCTCAAATACAGTTTAAGCAATTGTAGACAGATGTATACAATTTAAAAAAAAATCTGTCTTGGGTTAAATAATCATTTAGCTGTCAGAACCTCTAATGAAATTCTGCCATGAATTATCCTGGTGTTTTCAGTGGCACTTAGAAAAAAAGAAGATTTTTTTCATTCATATCTATCTGTCCAGCTACATTTACTCAGTGCGATACATCCTAAATGTGTTATCAGGTGTGACAGAGGCTCTCTGAAACTTCTTGATCTTCTTTTGCCTGCCTTTGCCTCTCAAACTGCAATCATAGTGATTTAAAGAGTGAGATTTCATTTTAGATGGCTTCTTCCTGTAACAGGTGCTTGTGGGGAGTTCACAAATGAAGTCAGAGCTGCTGTAAGGTGAACACTGTGCTTTTAATCTCTATTATCTGCAGTAGAGTTTGACTTGGGTGGTTAATGTTGAAGGCTTTAAAATCTTTAGCCTGGGAAAGAAAGAAAGGTTTCAGTTTCACCTGAAAACAAACAAACAAAAAATAAATTCAGGATTAATGAATGTGTCAGAGTAGCATTTGGAAATAATAGGTTTCTGACTTTATCTCCTCTTTCTTTGGTGTTCTGAGAAAAGAAAATCAACTTTTAGGTAGTTCTTGTGCATTTTACAAACTGTCAAATAGTATCAGTAAATCTACAGCCTGGAAGGACTTTAGCACTCTTTATTGTTAATAGGAACATCATGTGATTTTGTAGATTGTTTCCTAATACACAAGGTCCTTCTTCTGGGACAAATTTATGACCATTTCTTTTTCATGTTTAGAATAATGCATTGACGCTTTGGAAAGATTTAGAGGGAGGGGGCTGCCATTGTCACCATACCCTATCCAGACCTCATCCTGTATAAATAATTTCTCCTAAAGCCAATACTAAACTGGAAATCAATAGGTTGCCTCCTTTTAAAGGATAAGGAGAAGGTTCATTTGGTACTGAAGAAAGGGACAAAACAAAGATCTGTGTGGTATGAACTCAAAACACTGTGGAATTTGCAGATGTGTTTTAAAATTATCCCCAGCAGTTTAAAGTCTAGTTTGAATTGTTCATGAAAAATAAATTTAATTCTGTCAGAGAATGCCAAAGTAAACACAATGGATAGGCTGCAGATTCCTGTGCTAAAGAAAAGTGACACTTAATATTTTTTTCTTACATGCTTTTATTGACCTAGTAAGCAAAATATTATGAAAGGGAAGATTTGAATTTCTCTGAAAAATAGATTAAACAGCAATATGAGGTTAATTTACTGTTCCTGCTAATATTCAAATGTTGTATATTCATTTAAAAGTGCAATTAGCACTCTTGGGAGTTTGCTTGCAACTGTGGGATTTAACTAAAAATAATAATTTTCTTGTTAGCATGCAATAAGTTCTGAGAAGATTTGGTTTTGGTGTAGTAAGCACAAACAAAGAAGAGAGCAGTTTTACACAATGCCTTTCATTATATAAACTGTTAGCAACTTTTCCTTTGACTCACTGCTCACAAGGCTAAGCATCTTTTTATAAATTACACTTGAGTGTAGGTTGCAGTTAATTAGTGAGCTTTGCATAGCAATGTTATTCCTTGTTAGATCAAAGTATTCTCTGAGGAATTTGTGTTTCTGTGGTTTTATAATGTGTGTGATTGTGGGGAAGTTGACATCTACTCTTGGTTTCTGAATTACTCCATTTACAACAGTTTCTACCAGTCTCACTTTCCCATTGTGGTTTTAGAAGTCTAATAAATTATTTTAGAACTTTGTCTCCATTTTATGGTTGTTCCATTGACTGTTCATTAACTCACCTCTAGTTTAATTGTCTTCCTGCATTCAGGATTAGGGGAGCTCAGCTCACTTTGGATGCCTGAGAATGCAAATTTCCCCCTGAAATTGTCACCTGTAAAGAAGAAATTCCAAAAGAAAATGAAGTCCCATCCCACTGGAATGCTAGCTATAATCTCTATAGATGGAAATTGGGGAAGTTCTATTTTTTTTCAGTTTGACAGATTGTACATTTTTTTAACCAATTGGACTTCAGGAAAGTTTACAAGGAGTAGGAGAATTAGGTGATCTTATGACCTAATGCATGACTCCTACTATTAATTGCATCCAGATTGCATCTTATGTGTCTAATAGATTCAGAGACACTTAAAACTAAACTGTGCTCCCAGTACTTAAAACATGTCCGACACTGGGTAAATATTTCCAAAATATGGAATGTGTTGGTTTCTGGCATAGTCAGAATTGATGCAGTTAAGGAATGAAAAACCCAGAAGTGTGTCTGCACAGAACACATTGTTTCTCTTCACAGAGTAAGTTTTTTGTTCAGAAAAGAGTCAAATTAACTGCAAGCCTTTCTCCAAATTGTGGATGTTGTGCTAATATGGACACTGAGAGGCCACAGTTTTCTCAAAGTTTAGTTGTATGTTTCATCCTAGAGCAACAAATCAAGGAGTTCAAACAATGCTTGAGGCGTTTGTTGAACTTTGTTTATGCAAAGGTGTTGTGATGCCTACAACAGAAAATGAGACATTAGTGTATTATACACTTTCAGGAAAATTTGAGATCCAAAATAAAAGGAATTTAAATGAAGTTGGAGATAAATTTTTGGCAGAGATATATACTTGCTCAGTAATTTGCATAATTAAGAAACAGGGGAGATGCTTGAGCCTCAGTGGTAATTGGCTATTCAGTAAAGGTAATCTTGCTCACTTCACTCATCTGCAAATTATTCAGCCCTCATTAATTTAGTGCTGATTCAGCAGTAGTACCTGAAAAAATGTGTCATGATTAGAAATGATCCCTTTCACTTTAGATCTCAAAGCAACTGAATCTGATTTAAATTCTCTGAGTAAGGAGTGGATTTAACATGAACTATCAGTTTTCCAGTGAAGGTGACACATTTTTCCTTTCTAAGATTGTTCAATAATTAGTATTTAAAAAAAAAAACAAAATAAAATTTTCTACTTTAGAATAAAAGAAGAGCATATTTTTGAAGTTATTAGTGAACAGTGTTTTATAGGTTTCTGTTAGGGCTAAAAGTTGGCCTTATGTTCAGCTTAAAAGGACTGTAGATGGGATAACAGAATGATGTTCTGTTGGTATGCATTGTGTGATTGCAATTTTGTTCCTCTGTCAGGTGAAAATAAAGCCTTGCCCAGCAATTTTTATCAGAATTTAAATTGTAAATAAATTGTATGTGATGTATCAAGGAAGTTTTTATTTTTTTGCATATATAGAAAAAAAGAACAAGTCTTCAGAACTCTCTGAGGAGCAGTGTTCTTTCCACTTATATATTGAATGGAGATCACCTGAACTTCCAATAAATGCGTTGATTTGCACTGTATTTTTAATTCATCTGGTTTGGTAAAAAACATTTTTCAAGAGGCTTGGGAGCTGGAATCTTGCATCAGCAAGTTCTGGTTCCAGAGAACTGGCAGTCTCATTTCCTTCCTGTCTGATCCTCTTCAGAGGCATCTTTGGTAAGATGTTCAAAGTAAAGGAATCAGTTTTTTACATTCATTTTGCATTGAATGAAACAACCATGGAGTTCAAGTGAAGGGTGTTCAACTCCCCTTATTTCTTAAACCTGAAGAAGGAACTGGATTGGTATTTTCAGTTGACATATTTAAAGTCCCTCAGTTGCTTCAAGTACATTGAGATTCCCAGCTATTCTGACTAAACCTTTCATCAGTTTGAGAGATAATTTATACTAGATTTATGGTGTTTTTTTTTCTTGAAGAAGAAGTTAGTTTGATAGCCACAGAGCCCTGATGGCTGCTGGTGTCTCATGTGGAACTTCCTGAATATGCTTGTTATGATTTGATTTTTCCCGTTGGCTTCTGTGCAGTGCAGCAGCAATCATTTTTGTGATAAACTTTGGTGATAGCCACACATACTCTCTGCTACTGCCAGCAGTCTTCACCTGTGGCCCACCACATGATGGAATTGATGCCACGTGATTGAATATGCATGTTAAGCACATCACTGGAGCATTTGAGAGGCCTGACTTGGATAATCTGTGCTTGGCATCCTAACAGCATGGCCAGAGAGGCCTGAGTGGGCTGCGAGGTCACAGCTTCGGTGGTGTGTGTTTGATAATGTGCTCATCAGCTTTTGGGTCTGTATTTTGATGTTTTATCCTAGCTAAGAGCCAGAGATGGTACATATGGAGTTTGAGATGCCTGACATGATGACTGTAAGCTGTCCAGATAGTACAGCTATTAAGAATGATTATGACTGGGATACATGTTGCTTTTACTGGAAGTCTTTCATTTCAGGGATGCAGCTTTTATCTCCTACGGCTGCTTAGTCTTTCATGATTCTCCCCGGGACTTTGTCATTGTGAAAAGGGTTCCAAGACAGTCACCTACTCAAATGGAAGAATTTATTTCCAAATATCACTGCTGCCCTGTCAGTTTTCATTATTGGCTCACATACTTTTTCACCATAGCTGCAGTAGGATCCCTGTTTTTTATATACTGATGCTGAGGCCAAATTATTTGGCAGTGCAATTGAAACCATCAGTAATATGTTAAAGATTCTCATGGCTGGAATCCCTCAATCCCAAAGCAGGCATGTAGGGTTGTGTTTGTCAGTGATTAATCCTGCCTAAGCCCCTGACATTATTTTATATGTGCTTGGTGTGCACACTCAGGGAGCTGTGTAGATATATGTGTAGGTATCTCAGGTTTTCTGGTCCACATGGACCACGTACAAAAACATCACTCGGGAGAACTAAACAGCAAACAAGACAACAGATGTATTATCTACCATTTTCCAGATGCCCAAGTTCCACTTTTACTGCTGGCATCATGTTCTCTCTGGTTCCCAGAACATGTGAGTCCTCACAGCCACCTGGAAAGTTGGTCACCAGTGGAGTTAGGAAGTAAATACAGAAGTAGGACACAAAGTGGGCTGTGGTAATTTTGCTGAATGTTCTTGTTGCTGTTCAAGAACACATCACTGGTAATGGAATAGAACATTTTTAGTAATTTTCCAGTTTATTTAAGATTGTTCTTGTGTCAGTAGGTAAAGAAATTTTTGTTTGACCATGATCTTAACTGAGAGTACGGAAGCAGAAGTGAGCATAGGGAGTACATTTTAGGGAGGTCAGAAATACTGATTATTTACCTACTGATTCTTTTAAAAGGTATTTACCACCGGTATTTTTGAAACCAAATTAACGATCCTTCATATTTCAATTTGCTCTGACAAGGCATGGGAAAAAAAGAAGAAATGCTCTGATTGTGTGTCGAATTAAGAGTACTGAAATATTTTCTTTTCAGACATGGGTTAAACCTGAGTGGCTAGAGGAAGTGTGAGATCAAAGGTGAAAGATCAGTGATAGAGAATGGCAGTAACTCTTGGCTGACTTGTGGAATACATAGATCTTTAGCCGTGCCAGGTTCCGTTTAGGTGTATTAAAGTGTTTTACTTACCTTGTAAATGAAATGATTTGTGAACCTGACTCACAGTCAGATCAATATCTCTGCTTTGGAGCTGACATTGTGTATCCTCTGCTTGGGCAGGCAGCTGGGCTTGTAATTCTGGCATCCACCTGCCATCATGTACCTGCCACAGCCCTGTTGTCTCTCTGTATCTCTCTTCTATGTATTTAAACAGTTTAAACTTAATGAAAACTGCCTGCACAGAGATTACACAAGGAAACGTGTTTGGTTTGGGTGTCTTTAGATTTTTACACCAATGGTGGCAAGTAATGCATGTAGATGTATCCTTTTTTCCTTTAAATCTGCTTCTTTGCTTGGTAAGCGTGTGAAGATAAAGTGATAAAAATCAGTAGAATTTTTCATGTAGATTTATTGATATGTCCTAAATGTGTTTTAAAAAAATAGTGCTTTTAATTTTTTTCTAGACTATGTTTTATAACTTATAAATCAATAATGAAAGTACATTCAATGTGTATTTAAAACCATTGGAAATGTAAATGTGCCACTTTTATCTCTGTCTCTGAATTGCCTAAAGTTGATCAGTATCAGCACTATGGACTTTAGAGGATGGAATATTTATCCTAATTTTTCCTGAGCTTTGATTTTCTATGAATTGCTGTTAATTTATGTGTATTTCCTAGCAATTAGTAGTCATACAGTAGTCACTGGGAAAAAAACCAAACAATTTCATCATGACATGTATCCAGTAATAGAAATCAGAATTGTCTTTGAACAGAAAGGTTTTTAATAGAAAAGCAGCATATAGGGAGTGGAGTTTTTGTTGGGGTTTTTGGGGATGTTCGGCAAGATAGAAAAATTAAGATAAAAACCTGTGTTTTTAAAAAACTGTATGCACAATGATTGATGAGGTGATAAAGTGAGATAAGAACATGGTAAATTTTGAAAACGTGAAGTTGTTGCTGTTGCGCTATTTGTTGAAATGTTTTATTTTAAATGATTCTCTCCCATTTGTTTCATTTTCACCCGCAGAAAATTTCCCCGTGGGTGGGTTTGCGCAAGATCAACATCTCCTACTGGGGCTGGGATGACATGTCCCCGTTCACAAACACCACCCTGCAGTGGCTCCCCGGAGAGCCCAACGACTCCGGCTTCTGTGCCTACCTGGAGAGGGCGGAGGTGGCCGGGCTGAAGGCAAACCCCTGCACTGCCATGGCCGATGGCCTCGTGTGCGAGAAGCCCGTTGGTAAGGAGCCTCTTACTCCCAGGATGCTGTGGTGAATAACAAGCTCTTTGGGGTTTCATTTGCCTAAGAGGGATTTGGGGACAATTTGGGTTAAATAATTACAAAAATATATATTTTTTTTAGTTTTTTGGAAATAGCTGTAATCTGTTGGAATTCTAGTCACTAAGAATTTTAGACTTTCTATGCTAACAGGCACTAACCCCCAAGAGAACACTGCATTTAACCTGAGACCGTGGAGAAGGCTTCCAAAATTAAATAATAGAACTAGAGTTATAGATATATAATTTAAATAAAGTATATAATAGCACATATTAGAAAACTTGGAATTTAAGGGTTTAGGATATAATAATATATATAAAGCAAGACAGAAATTTTAGGGCAGAAGTTTGTCCTTCTTCGTCACCTTCTTCATAAGTCTAAATGACATGATGTAATTGGATTAAAAAGTCCACATTATGAGCTGGGAGTAATTAATTATTAAGTTAAAAATAAAAATAATTTAAATAGCATTTCTTAATTAGATATTTACCCTTAAAAGGCCTTATAAAAAGCAAACCTAAGAGCCATTTTTAATGTATTAACCTAAAATACTAAAGAACTCAAAATTTATGAGACTATAATACAGATAAAAACTAATAAACGTCTAAGTCTGAACAAAAAATATCATCTCACTCATTTAATCCTAATCCTAGGAAAAAAAAAAAGCTTCAACAGTAACCTATTAATATTCCTAAAGCAGCAGATATTTATTTGAGAATTAGTTCACATGGCTTATTTTGCATTACACCAGAAATCTTATAGTTTGCCTCTAAAGCAGTAATAGTCAATGGCAACAGTAGCTGTAACCACATGTGGAAATATTCAGCAATGCTGACGTGTTCTTTCTGAATCTTGCTGAACAAAGTTGTAAAAGACTGACAAATACAAAATTCTGGTTTCTGTCTTTTAGGTTTATTAGTGTATAAAGTTTACTGTGTCATTCGACAGTTCAAGTTAACATACATTAAAATGGATTCCATGAGCTTTCACATGAGTCATGCTTAGTTTTGCATATTAAATTTTGTAAATGATAATATTTATATACAGAAACATAAATTTAGATCAAAATATTTATAGCTAATTCAGGAAGCAACCACTTCAACAGGGATTTTTCTAATGGAACAAATGGTGAAAGAAAAAGGAGATTGAACTTGTGTTCAAAATGATAGAATATTTGTGATCCTTTTCCAGTCAGTCCCAACCAGAATGCCAGGCCCTGCAAAAAGCCGTGCTCCCTGAGGACAACCTGCTCCAACTGCACGAGCAATGGCATGGAGTGCATGTGGTGCAGCAGCACCAGGCGATGTGTGGACTCCAATGCCTACATCATCTCCTTCCCGTATGGACAGTGTCTGGAGTGGCAAACTGCCACCTGCTCCCGTGAGTGTCTTACTGAATGTTCATCCCACTGAATATATTGTTGGGCTTATATAAATATAGCGTTAGATTTATTTTTCACTCAAAAGAGGTGAAGGGATTCAGCAAGTTTGCTAGAGATCAAAAGATTTTCAAGTGAATGGCTTTACGTAGCTGCTAATGTGAGAAGTCAGTGCTGAGTATGCATTTCTTAGATACAGATAAAATTCTGCCATTTTTTATGATGAAATACATTTAGTCTTTTGAAAATGTGAAAATTTTTTATTCCTTTCAGATAAAGAAAAATTACCGTAATTGTTTGTATGACTAGTGTTAGTGTGACAAACAATTGCCATGAGCTGGAACAAGATACTGTTAAAATTAGATAACCAATATGTAGAACTTAGGCTTACACAATATCAAGTTATTAAGAAAAGGAAGTGTGCCAAATTTGTAAAGGTTTAAATGTTCTGATTTATTATTTTTCAGATACAGGCTATAGCATTTTCCTAACATGCAAAGATAAAAACAAAGTTTTAATAATGATAGTAGTAGTCTCGAGAATATTGTGACACAAATGCAAAATAAATCATCTTGGTCTTCCTTAGATTCTTCTCCCTTGCACATGGGAGATTTATTCCATTATTTGATCCCTAATAATTAACTCTTGCAGATTCATCCTCTCTATGGAAGTACAAGGAATTCTATTAGGCCATCAGACAGGTAGAGGTACAGAAAACTTGTGCCCTGTGTCATCAGACTGGGTCAGGCTGCATTAATGTTCAAGGTTGCCCATTTCATCCTTTGGGGACAAGAGACAAGTGATTTTTAACTTTGTCAAGGAGCAGAGTGACTCCCTGGATGTCCCCTTTGGAAGCACCTTTGATCACCACTTGATGGAATGTCTTTTCAGGAGAATGAGCAATCTCCTCCAAGTACCTTTCAGTGTATCAGGCACAGTTGCTCCTTCTCAAGCTGGGAGCAGCTGGAGTCAGCCCCATGCAGTTCCAGCAGTTCCAGGGTTTATTGGTGCCATAGTTGATGTAGATGCTGGAGAGAGCTGCATGGTGCCTTAGATTCTTGTCTTAGTTGAGGTTTATTTCAGATTCCTCAGTCACCATCATTCAGAAGACTGGTTCTTAGAATTTTTCAGGATTTCTGAAGTGTGCATTTGGACTCTCCTTATTGGTCTGCTCTGAGGGAGTTTTTCTGGTTACTTCTGATTTCCTTTCTCTCTCCATAAGGTTCTTTTGATTTCAAAGCCTCTGGAATCTTTTAATTGTGGATATTGGGATGTCTTGGGACAGGCTTAATGATCTTGCCAACAACAAGCAACTTACTTTCAGGATCATAATTAGATCATTATTCCGTTTGATAGGTTATGGATAGAAACGAAAGAAAATCGTGAAGAACATGAGGCAGTTACTTGCTTTCACCTAAGCCTCAGGAAAATACTAATTAAAACAAGTTGTTGATGTGTCTGTAGAAGGAACCATTGATATATTCTAGTCTTATGAGAGAAAAAAAGATGTATGTACCAGGCCACTACGTGTCTGGGTTAAAGGGAAATAAGGCATAGGAAAGCTTTTCTTTCAGGCTAAACTGGCCAAGAGCCCATATTCCTCTAATTGAGGTTCCTTCTTCATCCTTAATAATCATAGAATGGAATGAACCAGGACCATGTTGAGCTGTTGTGGTAAACTTTTCAGCTAAGTTGGTAAATTTCAGGTATTAATCCAGGTTCTAGTGCCCAGGTTTGGTGTAATAGGTAATAGGAACACTTAATCTCTTGTTGATATGTTTGGAATAATAATTCTGTAGTTGTATAAAGGTTTCTCTCTCCTAACTATTCACAGTATTTTTCCTCTCCTGTATAGGAATCAATTTCGTAATTTATAAAATATTGGTAGCGAGTTGTGGGAGAAACTTGTTAGATGGAAAATCTGGTGAAAATCTGGTGATGAAATTGACAGAATACACATAAATGATGCTTGGAACTAGCATCAAAATGTTTTTGAACTAGCAGATATTATGGCAGCCTGAACTTTCAGTTCAGTTTTTCTCTGTGTGTAGTGTTTGTGCATCAGGCTGATTCAATTTGTTTGGGAACATAAGAAATTGTTTTTAATTTGATTGTCATTTTTGTCAGGTTTGTAAAAGTTTATATTAAATAAGGCAAAAGGGATTTGCTGTGTACCGGTTCAACATTATGTAAAGGCAATTTTGTATGAAAATGTACTTTCTATTCAAAAAATTAGAAAAAAACCAAGATTCTGTGGCTGTAAGCAGTTTTTCCAGAGTTTTATAGCATCAGATATTTTTCATTTAAACAAGAAAATGCATGTCCAAATGGAGCATGGTTCAGATATTATTTTAGTCTAAAAGACTTGAAAATTTTATTAGGTACATATATCATTATTGCTGCTGAAGTAATGAATTATTAAGTGGATTCCATTATCAAGGGGTAGTGTTTCTACTTGAAGAGTAGAATGGAACTGTACCTTTAAAAAAATCCTCCTTGTTTTAAAAATTTTATTTTTTATTTTGAATGACTAATTTCTGAGCTTTTGGATGTTTTGCTCTGAATGAAAGAAAAAATCAGACAAGAATATAAGATTTAAAAAAAACAAAAAAAAAAAGCCACAAAACAACCCAAAAACCGAACAACCGAGAACTTCACATTTATTTCCACAGCTTGGAATTCAAAATGAGGAATGCTGTTTTATTGGTGACATATTGTCATTTTAATACCTACTTGCCAAAAACTTGCATTTCCACTCTTCCCTACATCTTCCATCCATTATGAATTTTGATTGAATAGCTGACAGTTGAACAATCTTGGACCACCTCTAGAATTTCAGAGAAAACAAAATTGCTGCTTGAATATCCCCTTCTTCCATCAACAATTGCCTCTCAGCTCTCTTCAGTTTTTTCGGCTGAATGCCACTACAGATAATAGCTGAGGATTTTCACTTTTGGTTCTGTTTTAGCCTCTGTACAGATTGTGCAGCTGATACTTCAGTGCTTTATAAATAGCAGCATGAGTATAAATAGCAGCATGAGATTTGTTTGGATTGTTTAGAGTGCATCTCTGAAAGGGCAAGTCAGCCAGTGCAGAATGAAGGTCTATATTTTTCTGCTGATCTTTTAACGTATTCAAAAACCCAAATTTGTATCATTCAGCTTCAGCTCTGATGGTTTAAAACTGATTTTTCGTGTCTGACAATTTGCAACAACAGTTGGCCTTTTCCCATCTCTGCTATTTTCTGTATTTGGGAAACTTGACACGTTCCCTCCTGTTTGGATTCTTCAAACAGGATTGGATTCAAGTCTGTTGAAAGGCTTTTGTTTCAGCTTTCTGTGCTATTAAAACCCTTCTGAGATTCACTCTGGCTCTTCATTGACTGTTTTCCTGATATCTGCAGGTATCTTTAGACTGCAGTATTTTTTCTTTTTACAGCTTTCATTACTTTTAAACGATTTTAATAGTTGCTGAAGTCAGAGGAGCTAGTTTTATTCTGCTCTCAGCTAATTTAGTTAGAAATGAAATAATTCTGCTTAGTATTCCTTTTGTGAACCAGAGGAGCTCAGGTAACTGACCATGATTTGGATGCAGTGTCCTGGCTGCAGCTGAGCCAAATTGAGAGGTTACCCTCACAGAGAAGCCATTTTAATGTCCTTCAAAATAACTCTAGGAATCTTTAAATTACTTTCTTCTTTTTAAAAAGAAACTTAGATAATTCTGGCTTCACAGCAGGGGCTTACCTTCATGTGTGCTTTAAAAATTTAATTTTGAACGCCTATAAAGGTAATGTGAGGAGAGACAGGGACCTATAGTGATCAATGTTTGAATGAGTCTCATGTTAATTTGATCCAGTGCTACATCAGTAATTAAAAAAAACTAAGATGTATCAGAAAAAGCTTAAAGAAGCTTGGGAAGTTTAATGGTGTTCTTGAAGTTACTAAAATGTTAATTTCTCATTAATAAAAATGACAACTTCATAACAGGAATTTTATTTGGTGCTAAACAGATTTGAAATATGAGGAAGGCAGTTTAATTATTTTAAAGAATAGAGTATAAAAGCTCTAAAGGGAGATTTGGATTTTAGAATGCAATTTAAAAAAATGCAACTTGATTAACTGATGAGAACCTTAAGATACAGTCAATTTAAATGGGTCTGAATTTTGACTTGTGGCTTAAGATGTGTGGTTTGCTAACTTGTTTCCAAAGCTGTATGTAAGAAGACTAAGTCATATTTGTAGGCAAGTACTCAGGTGACATCCAGGGGTACTTTGTGCCCAAAATAATTTTTCGTTTACATTTGAATGATCTTGTTTTTTTTCACATTTATAAATATTATCTCTCTTACTTGGTTTATTGACCTTGGTGTATTGAACTCTAGCGTTTTCCTGTTGAAAGGGCTATTTATCTCAGTAAAATTCGTGATAAATAATACCTATTTTCTTGCGTGCCTGACAAAGATGTGCAGTATTCTTGTTCTGCTTCATTATCTTTCTTGATTTGAAGTTTTTATTTTTTGCATTGTGGTGTAACAAACACCTGTTGCATATTTGGTGATCTTTAAGGAAGTACAACTTTTAATGAAAACTGAGATATTCTTACTAGCATTGCTGATTTTTTTTTTTAATTTGCACAAGGAAAAAGAAATGCTCCATCTCCTGTTGTAAAATCTAAGCATCTTATTTAAAAGACAATGCATTAATATTGTTTTCCATGTGCTAAAGCTCAAAACTGCTCTGGGCTGAGGACTTGTGGCCAGTGCTTGGAGCAGCCGGGGTGTGGCTGGTGCAACGATCCCAGTAACACTGGCAAAGGACAGTGCCTGGAAGGCTCCTCCAGAGGCCCAATGAAGCCTCTCAGTGTCCACTCCAGTGAAATGGTGCTTGATGCTGCTCTTTGCCCAAAAGAAAAAAATTATGAGTGGTCTTTTATCCAGTGTCCAGGTAAGGTTTGCTTCCGTTCTTTCTTATATATGAAATGAGAGTTTATGCATACCAATATAATGTAATTGTTCATGCAAATAGCATTTTCATGAAATACTTGTTTTTTATTAAATAATGCCTAAATATAGAGCTTATTTGTCTACTGAACACAAGTGTAGGTTGACATGTGAAATGCAGTGCAAGTAGTTTAGCCAAAATTGCGATTTGGTTGTAGATAAGTTTTCACCCACCCTATCCCTCCCCATTCAGAAATCAAAGTATATGAATTTTCCTCAGCTCTTGCTTTGTTGTGTATCTATCAAGGAGTGGAACTGGGGAGAAATTATCCATAGGAGAAGACTGATGGGCACAAAATTCCCTTCTGCTCTTGCCGTGTCCAGACTGTCAGGATGGGGGGCTGCCAAACCTGAGCTGTGCTTCCAGCTGACTTTTTAGACCCCCAGAGTTAATAGAACATGTGCTTGTGTAGCCTTAAAGAGAATCTCAGAAGTCTCAATTTAAGCCACACCAGTCTGATTACAGTATTTTAATTTCTTAGTTCATTGGAAAAGTAAGGAAAATATCGGATTCTATAGGGCAGTGAAAGCTGTGCTGGTGCAGCCTCCTGTGTGGAAATCCTCCAACCCTGGCAGCAGAGCACAGAAGCAGCAGTGGAGCACTGCAGGCAAATGAAAAGCACTGGGGACCTTGACAGCCCTCCAGAAGTCACTTACAATGAATAATACAGTTTAAAGGACTGCTTGAAAACTTTGTGGGGTTTTTTTTGTTTGTTTGTTTTGTTGTTGTTATTTTTTTTGTTTGTTTGTTATTTTCTTTTTTTTTTTAATAAATGGTGTGACAGTGCTAAAGTTATTTTTCCAGGAAATGTTCTACTGCTGATAAATTTGGAAGCTAGAGCTTCTGTAGGATCAATGCTTTTACATGCAGCTGTGTTTGCTTTCTTGTCTGCTTTTTCTGTCAGTTTATTCTCTCTGCTATGTATGCATATATATTGAGGTCTTTTTTTTAAAGTTCTAGAATAATGAAATTAAATATAAACCCCAGTGAACACTATTGCATATTTTCAATTAAAACCAAAGAAACCTTCCACATCCTCTAATACTACTTCCTGAACAAAGAAGCTTCTAGTACATTTCTGGATACAATAGAGTGACATTTTTTTGTTGTGTAGAAATTTCATAACTTGGTCTATATATTGATGAGTGGATTGTTAACCCTTCAGTGCAATGCATAATTTCTGCCACTAGTGAAATCGTAATAGATAAATATATTGCTTATCCAAACTGCTGTGTTTAATATTTATTCTTGATAGATAAAATTCTGTATTCATTGTATGTTCTTACCAAGAATTTGCTAAAGTTCCACTTCAATTTAACGTTCCCTAGCTTTGTGAGTTTAAGGAACAAATACTACAGAAGTCATAGAATTAAAATTTCCATTGATGTGAAATTTCTTTTTGATCTCTTTAGGCTGGAGGTTTTGTTCCTAAGATTTTGTTTTCATTTTCATAGAATATTTTCTGTAAGGGATTATGCTAGCACAGTTTATTCTTAGCACAACAATCATTTGATGTAGTTGAAACAAGATAGAATTAGACAAAGTCTGTGTAAGCCTACTGAACATTTTGCTGTTAAGGTGAAAATATAAATGGATAGTTTATACCATGAAATTTGGAGATTATTCTGCCACATTGATGAATAGTTGGCTGAACCATTCATGTTCATTCAGGCATGCACTTATTTTTCCTTGTAGTCCATATCCATCCTCCTTATAGTGCCTCTGGGAAATTGTGCTGCTGATAAAAATTTTAAATTCCTTCTCATTTTCTGTTTGTTCAAAACGTTACAATTAGTATTCATCGGGCAGTAAGGAAAATGTTCATTTTTGTGACTGGTCACTTTGAAATCAATGGGCTTCAAACAAGCTTTCATAGTACTTCTTTTGATAGGAACAAAATTTTATTTTCATCAGATTCTTAGTTTAACTGAACTATTGTTATAAATAAATTTGCAAATAACATATATATATATATATAAAGAGAAGAAAAATAGCTTTGACATTTATCTTGTGAGAAGAAAGGTTTAGGTAGAATGCAAGCCCAAGTTTTTCTTAAAAGTGTAAATTTCTCCTCTGAAATGCAGTGTGAGTAGATTCTAATTTCTAAAAACTAGATGAAGTATCTTTACACTAGGTACAGATTGTAATGGAGACATCCCTTTCATAAATTTTCCTAGTTTTAACTATTTTCTTAAAACTATAATTATCCACAATTGTCAGCTTCATCAGCTATTTCAACACAGAGGTCAAAAGCAAATTAGACATAAAATCGCTTCTCTCCAGGGCAGCCTCACTGAGGATTCAGCTGAAGTACTGTGTATTTACTTTGTGTGTGAGGAAAATGAGTGTGTTGCTGCCAGTGATGTACATTAAAAGGAGTTAAGGAAAAAAAGAACTTCTATAAATTTAACTCCTAATTCTTACTTAATGGTCATTACTGGGTCTCATTATTTTAGTGACTGTTTTAATTATTTAATACAGATGTCTCCAGTTCTATTGCACTGAACCAGCTTTGAAATTTATTGAGCTTGCACTTCTGACCTTTCTCAATGAGATGCATATTTTTAGGGAAATCAGCAATTGTATAATGTAATTTTTTCTGTGGTGTGTCATGTCAATTGTGGATTGTATTGCTTCTTATTGTGTATATATTTTTTTTAAATTTCTTTTAAAATCTCTTCCATTTACTTTGAATCAACAAAATGAAGAATTCAGAGCTGTCATGTATGACCAGATAATATTATGATTTGCAGAACATTTACAATTAAGGTTGCTTTCATCACCCTATATAACACAAAATTAAGAAATAAAAACCTAAACATTAGCAAGAATATTAAATTTTAAATCAATGGTCCAGTAGTTAGAGAATTTAATATTAAGCATTTGTCCTGCACTATGATGTAGTCTTCATTAGGCAATCTTACTTTAATAGAACACCTCTTTAATGTGCTCTCTGTTTTTACTTTTGGCTTATTGGGCTGTGGTTTTTTTTTTACATTTGCTTTAAGTAATTTAATGTGTAAAACATATACACAAACCCCAAAATGGAGCTGCAACTCATGGTACTTTTGTGCAGCTTTTCCTGAGAATGGCAACAAACTGCAAAAGAGGGAGACACCACAAGGGTGTCTAAAAATCAAATATTCTTGGGAAGAATAAGGCTTGTGATTTCTAGAGCTTTAGTCAAGATAGTGAGAAAACCTAATGGTACAGAAATGTTTAATATTTGTTTGGAAGATTCTCTAGGCATGATAACAGAAGAAAGAAGAGATTGTCAACATGGGAGATTTTAATGGTTTATGAGCCAAGTCTGGCAATGGCAATAAATATATTAAGTTACTAAATTATAAAACAGCTCTAAAAACTTCTAAATCATGCAGTGAGAATCCCTTTTTCCCCCCTAGACAAGACACCAATCACTGTGACATTTAAGTTAAAAATCCAAATTTTTTAGAAAATACAATCTTACTGTGTTAGCTGTCCTCTTCCAAGTCTTCCACCCTCTTTGGCACTGAGGAATCGGCAGGTCTGACATGGTTTGACATTTGATGGGCTGCTATAATTGACAGATTACTAATCTGCTGGGCACCATGAGCTCTGAAGCTCCACTCTATAGAGAGGTCATCCTTCAAAACCTGGCAGCAGGATCAATGATTCTGGCAGGATTCACGCTGTGATTTTGCTGCAGGAGTGATCAGTGCTTTCTGAGTTTCCCCAAAATGTGAAGCTCTGAAGTGGAGCTCTGCTGCAAGATCAGTGGTTTATAGTGGTGTTATTTGGCAAAAAGCCATTTTATGCTTTCAAGGTCAGGTGTGAAAAAAATGATGTCAATAGGAATCCATTTTTTTACACTTTCACCAAAATCAGCTGTAGTGAGGAGGGACGGGAGATGTTTGATGTGGTCCAGATGTCCTTAAAATTGCTTTGTATGAAAGCTAATGAGGGTCAGAACAATTAAAAATAACATAGTATTTAGTTAATTTATTTTGGAAGTTCTCTCTCCCCACTAGCTGTGTTTAGCTGTGAGGTCCTGTTCTCTGTCACAGTAGGCTTTCAAGTGCTTCACATTTGAATGTAGGTATTGGGGTTTTCATGGAGTCTCAGTTAGTGACTCGCTACCTGTTCAGAGATTTCTGAAATGCCTGGGGCAGCATTTTAAAGCTGTAAGGGCTAATTCAATCACTCCAATGGCAAAAAAAAAGCCCCTTTCTCATAAAATCCCCCCCTTAAAACTTCCACGTCACAACACAGTTTTTGTGTGAATTCATGTTGTATTGCAGTGCTGTTTTGAAGAGGTGCTGTGTCAAAGTGCAAATATGTTTATGCTGGTTGTTAGACAGACTAAACGCCTTAGAATCACATCTTACTACAATTTCATAATCACTTAAAGATGATTTTGTTCCAAAGAGCAATTTAGTAATGAAGCTTTTAAAATGTTGTATTCCAGCTTGCCAGTGTAATGGCCACAGCACCTGCATCAACAGCAATGTCTGTGATCAGTGTAAAAACCTAACAACAGGAAAGCAGTGTGAGACCTGCATGCCAGGATATTATGGGGATCCCACAAACGGAGGACAGTGCACAGGTACGTTCTTCCACTGGAAGGAAAAAGAAAAATATCAAAATGACATTTTATGTAATGTGAATTTAATGCTTTTAATGTAACGTGAAATTAACTTTTCTTTCAAGGTTAAAAGTTTATTTTATAGTACAGATGAGCTGATCAGCTCAAGTAATGATTCAAAATCAAATGAATATATTTAAAGAGAAACTCATTCAGAGTCACGATTTTGCAATTGTTGCTCTCTCAGGAGGAGGAAGAAACTCCCTTGTTGGAGCAACACCCCAAATTATTTCAGACAGCTGCATTAAATTCCATGTAAACAGTCTTGTTAGAGGCAGTGAGAAGGTACTTATAAACAAAGTTAAGTATCTGTCATAATGTCTGGTAACATTGATTTGTATAAATATGTGATGCTAGTGGAGAAATTACACATTTAACAGACCAAAAGGTCTTACTCATGTATAGTTGAAACAAAAAGGCCTGGTATGCTGAGGGTGGCAGGGCACCCATCCCTGTTCAATCTTTAGTTTTTAAACTGCTGCATTGGGGGATTCTCCTTGAAGTAAAGGAGAAGATGAGGTCCAGTTAGGTTTTTGTATATTCCTGCAGGGCTGCTTTTTCACTTGCATCGGTGGTTTAAAAGTCAACAGGAACTCCTTCCCTTAAAACTAAATGGTGGCAGGAGGAACATATTCAATATGAAAACTCAGTGGGGTTGGCTTTGAATCTAGGAGGGTGCCAAAAAGTTTTGACCCATGATTTTTTCTTCTCCATTACTGATGTTTCTTTAGCCGGGCTTTTGCTTCCCAAGGAATATTTCTTCATTTAAAGGATTTGTTGGTTTCTCAGTGGAGAAACTGTGCAGTGGAATGCATAAAGATTCACATCTGGTAAACTCAAGCACGATATGTAAAAATTGTGTTCAAGGAGATAAAAAGATTAATGTCTACCCTTATTGACAATTGAACATTCTGCTGAGGCTTTATGACGCTTTAAATAATTCTTAATAGTTCAGTTTTTCTCCTGAAGTTGACAAAATGTTCTTTTGCTGTCTGTATCACCTTTATGGCAAAATGATGTATTCATACAGCTTTTATTCTTCAGGGATACATTAGCTATCAACCAAATAAGCATTCCATCACTTTTAGTGAAATATGCGTGGTGCAATAATGGCTGAAATCAATTTAGAAGACCAGTAAAATTGTAAATTTTACAACTTGTTTTTTCAAAGCTAGTCTGTAAGAATGCATATTTTTATTGGTAGACATGATTTTAACAGGAGCTATTTTGACTAGGGAATGCTTTAAAAAATAAAAATGATAATTATTTCAATGCTGTATCTACTATGGTATAGCATATTTATAGTGTAACTCTATTTATACAGACCCCATAATAAATATGTTTACATCCTTAGGATATTTTGAAGGATGTAGTCATTGTGAACTGTTGAATTTTCTACAATATCATGAATATTGTGATATAGGTGCCCAAGTTGTGGGCCAGGGATTTCTGCAGGAAAAAATACCAGTGATCCATAGATAAGTCAGACCAATGTTACTGGGATTTAAGAGGATTTTGGAGCCATAGCTGGGATCAGGCGCAGTGCTAACATAAAGAAAGGAATGGTTCTGTTTCTTCTCTCCTTCATTCTGCTAATGCAGAAAAAAGATTAAAGATGGCTGGAAATCAAAACCATAATTACAATAGAAACATATAGAGAAAAATGAGTCAAAGAATAGGCAACCCGGTTAGAAGCTGGGCTTAATTAAGTGTGACTGAAATAAAGAGAAAATAAGATATGGAATTACATGAAAAAGCCAATCAAAGAACAAAAGAATCACAGGAAACTAAAAAAATACCTAAACCAATAATCTTTATAATTGCATCTTGTGTCACTTTGCTGCTGCCAGCTGAGTTTCTGGCTGGACCTCACCAACTTTCCTTTTCCACCAAGACTCAGCCTTGGCTCCATGGCTACATGAGCACATTTTTCCTTTGGAACTCCTGAGTGATTACTTTGAGGATGCAGGTTGAAAACTTTTTAAAGGCGTGACAGGATGACTATAACTCTGAAAGTACACCTGTAATACTGTAATATTCTTCATGAATCAAGCTGCTGTAGTTACAAGGGCACAGCTTGTTTTGAATTGGAGAGCAGTCAAAGCTGGGGACAGAAGTTGTACTTGATCTCTGCGGTGGGGAGGTGAAGTCGTGTGCTCTGGGACACAAACTGCAGGTCGTTTCCCGAGCACATCATGACATAAAATAACTTCCCCAGTGCCCTGATGAAAGTACTTATGTATTCAGTACACATACTGCATTTTCTGCTGTCAGGATATGTGTACTTACAGGTAAAATCTGAGCTCTTAGTTTGATGTAGACTAAAATGATTTGCAAGAAAACCTTCCTTTTTTATATAGGTTGCATTAGCCCTTGTTGTTCCTTAGATCTGTGGCCTTGAAAGGAAGGAGTAGGACGTGCCTTGCAAGCCTTAGTCCATGGAAAACTTTCATTTTTTTTCCTTAACTATGCCAATAGTTTCCTAAATCCTTTCTGTTTATACTCCAAGGAGGTAATTCAGAAAGCTTGAAGAGAAATGAGTGTCCACCTCTGAGTGATCAATTCTGTTCTGACCTTTGTCCAGGGATGGCAAATTCTGTTAAAATAGAATTATTTTTTTTCACTCTGCTACTAATGGTGGCTTTACAACTGTCATTAGATAACTGATACATTTATAGTGGTATTACATAGTGTTATGCTATTAAATTACTGTGGAATGAGTAACAGTTGTTGCAGAAAAAAAGATATAATTCAGATTTCAAAAGGTTTTGAATAGTTGTGATTAAAGAATGGATAAAAAATTGACTTTTCTGGGTTTTCACTTGCTATAATTGCTGACATTTCAATAGCTTTAAAACAGATCTAAGGACTTGCTTTGCATCCTGATATGATGCAGGCTTAGTAAATGTGACAAACCTTGCAGAAGGACAAAGAAAAGATGGAGGCATAATAACAGGCTTCAAATGCATGAAGGGAAGCTGAAAAGAGAGGGAGATGATAAAGTGCCTTTCCCCACGCCCCTGTTTTGGTTGAGGAGGAAGTAATGGGATTAGGTTGCAACAAGAAAGATTAAGGTGGAATACAAGGAAAAATTTCTACTGGTTAAACTGTGAAAGATTACCTAAATATGCTATGAAATCTGCATTACCACTTACGCTATCCTTCTTAAATTTTCAGTCATCTCAGGCTTTGGAAACAGGTAGGGACCTAGCTGATTCCACACATTTTTTCTCCAGTCCTAATATTCTGTAGTGTCTTGAAGTCAGAGATCTAGAAAGCAGGGAGGTATTGAGTAAAGATAAAAAGTATTCTGATTATGTAGGAAAATGAGCTGTGTATAGCCACTTGGCTATGGATATTTACCATATTTTGGGTCCTTAATGTTACTAAAATGTTACTAAGTTATATACTACTTATTTTGAATCTGTAGCATTTTAGTTACTGTGGAGTTAAAAAGCTTTCTATCCTATGCAGGTTTCCCCTGTGGCTGAGACTCTGCTTTATTTGTGTCAGAAGTGTGGTATTTAGGTTGCTGATGGGCAATATTTTGGCAATGGTAATATTTTAAAGAAATAATTACTGTTCTTTTTCTTGGAATAACCATACCTAACACCAATTACCCATTTAAATTCTTTCACTTGAAGTCTCCTTTCATTACAGAGAATGTGAGTTAGAGTTTGTATTCCTGGTATAAAAATGAGCTTTATATTCAGTTGTTCTAGGATGTGGCTTGCACTAAAGATATATGTGCTCCTTCAGTTCTTTCTGACATTTCATTGTACAAATATATCATTTGAATTATTTTATACTTGATTCATTGCTGCATTCTGTACAAAAACCAGTAATAAATTGCAGGGGTCTTTTATGATAAGGGAAGTTCTGTGACTGTAATCTATTAGTTATCTATTCTTATACTAATTAAAATGGTTGCAGGTAGTCTGTGGTGTCAAATAGGGAGCCATAATAGAAAATGAAATTAATTTCTTACCTTAAATTATTAAGTGGTACAAAAAGATTTGCATTCCTTCTTGGAAATAAATGGCAATGCGCAAATTAGTGCACATGCTTAAGATTTGTCATCTAAACCCCCTGTCTAGCAAAGAAAGCATGAAGAGAGAGTACCACCCAAGTTACCAGGTGAAGTTGCAGCATTCTTTTTAAGAGTTATCTCAATGTGCGAGAAAACAAGAGGGAAGGCAGAGGTGAATTCTGAGCATGAGGGAATAAGGTGCTCTGGGAAGAGGCAGGTTTGGGTTTCCAGGCCAAGCAATTCCATGGGCAGTCCTTGGAGTGCTGATTCAGCTGTCAGCCTGTGCCAGATGTATTTAAGTAATCAAACCTCTCTTGAACAGAAATAAGGCACATTCTGTATAGTGGTAAAGATTAGATGGAGAATCACAGCTCAGCCTTGTCTGTTCCTGGGATACCTTTCAGTCTGAGGTGCTGAAGAGCTCTAAAGCAGATCACTTTGATTAATTTTTTTCTAAGTTTTGCTCAAGTCCTATTTGAGGGATGATTTTGAGGGCATGAATATTGAAATTCAGTAATGGAAAATTCATCACTGAATATTATTGGATTTTGGAAATCAAGCAGTTTTGACTGTAGGTGTGAACAGGTCCTGGCTTGCTGTCTTGTTGGTTTCTCTTGGTGTTTTGTTTTCTTCAGGGTCTTGCTCTGTTAGGTGCTGCATGTCTGGGAAATACGCAATTTTTAAATGGAAATTGTATAAAAAATAGAGTTGTATGTGTACTACAGACTGCACATAAAGTACCAAGAGAAAACAATATGGGAGATTGCTTGGAGCAATTTTGTTTCACCTTAGTGATTTTTTTTAGTATTATTTTCAAACTTATTAATCATCTACTTAGTTGTCAGTGTTAAAAAAAATTGCTCTTGCTGCTCATCATCTTGTCATTTTCTTTATGCATGGTATTCTAAAAAATTATCCTTACAGTTTATGGGATGCCAGGAAAAAATTCTTTACAGTAACTAATGACACACACAATGAATGTATAATACATTTAATAATTATAAGACAACATAAGCATTTTGCTGTATTGTCATTTTCTTTAATAATGGGATAACACTCCAAGCAGCATTCAGTTTTCCCAGAATTGTGCTGCCATTGTTGCTTTTGCAGGAGGAGACTGTGAGTCCCAGCACAGCAGGAGCATTGTGTCTTACCTTGCACTGCTTGTTCTCTAAGCAGCCCTAAAAGGCACTTGAGACACTGATGACCATCCTGTAAAAGCTTCCAGCCACTCAGGCTGTTGGGGTGATGTTTTTTAAGCAAGTCTGCAGCATTTCTGTTGCCTTTATAGAGCTTTTCCTTTCTCTGTTATCACACATTGGACATTTGCAATACCAAAGGCAGCAGCTTTCCCCCACATTTGGTTTGTAATTCTCTTTGGGAAGGTGAAGTTAATATTTTACTGGAAAAATCTGACTTTTTTACAAGATCTTCAAACCATGATCAAAAGTCAGTATTTTCTAGCAAATATACACCATGTGTACATCATCTGTATTTGTACATGTTTGCATACATCTACACGTGCTGCTGCTTGAATGTGTTCCACATAAACTTTGATATCTGGACACGAGCCACCCAGCTGGCATGTAACTACAGGAAATGCCTCAAGACATGGAAAAAAGAAAATCAGACAGGTATCAATAAAAGACTTAGTTGTCAGAGTTACTTTAAAGTAACTTCACCTTAGGTGAAGGACTTTGGTGAAATTTAACCCAAGAGTAGATTAGTTTTATAGATATATTTGTGATTATTTGTGTTGGTTAAAAGAATAAAAACTAAAACTTATTAGTGATGTGTTGACACTGAAGTTATATCTGAAGGATGATCTTCCATGGTGTTCAAATCTTGCTGTTCAGAAAATGTGATTATTCTGCTGAGTTACTGACACCTGAGATGTGGGATTTTGAGAGAAGAGGTCGAGGGTGCCACAAGCCATTACTTCAAGGGTCTGTGAAAGAGAGACAAGAGAAGGATTTTAAACTCATCCTGGCAGCAGATTGACAATGGTCTCCTTGGATTTTAGGCTCTATCTAACTTTTAGAGGTGCCTAATGGGTGACTTTACAAATTGTTTTCTCTGGCACTATTTCTATCATCTTTACCTCTTCAGCAGTGGCAACCTTCATGATGTGTTTTCATCATAACCCTGTGTGGAGGATCTGATTCTGATTTCCTTCCTTTCTTCTCCAAAATAAATACTGTTAAAAGCTGCCATGGGCACCCTCAAGGACAGACAGAATTTTGTTCCTCTAGAGCACAAAGGGCAATCAGTGTGTTAGATATTTAAAGGAAGAATCCAGTTTGATTACCTAAAAGTGACTGTGGGGTTCCTTGATGCCTACACCAAAACCCACTCTAATGCACATGCTTCTAAGTAATATGCATTCTGATTTTTTAGCAACAAAAGCATCAATTTGAATTAGGTTAGCTATAGAAAAATAGGAGAAATGTGCTAAAGAAAACCAATTGGAAATCTGTTCCAGGAAAATTGGCCCATAGAGCCCAGGACGATGTAAACAGGGGATGCCTTTGTTTGCTTCCCAGCCAAATTCTTAGAATATAGTTGCACATGTATACATGAATATGTACACAGAATTTGTATATGAAATTTTATGGACAGCAGATTACATAATTTCACACATTACAGTAATCAACCTGTCTTTCATAAAGGAAAAAGTTGATAACATGACAAAGAAAACAATTTTTTATTCACTTCTTTTTTTTAAACTAAAATTATTGTGTATGTTATTGATAGAAAGGTGCCTGCTAGTTTGCCTTTAGACTTATTTTTCAAGTTTTCAAGAAGTTATTAAAGCAATGAGTTAACAGAAAGCAACAGTATTAATTTTTGACTTTACCGCTATTGCTATATAGCAAACCTGTAGTTTGGGATTGCATAGGCAGGTAGAGAAGCATCAAATATAAAGCATCTGAATATAATTGGTTTTCACTTTCTTTAAGACAGTAAACCTAATAATGGAATGAATGGTTTCCTTTAGAATAATTTTATTTAGTAAATAGCAAATATTCAGCCGTTGTGCTATGAGTTTTGGTCTCAAATCACCTGGAGACTAACAGCTTTAGGAACTGGTGTATGATGCTGTTTCAACAGGCAAAGTTAGGTGCATGCTGTTGGCCTGAGAACTAGCTTTTTGGAGTCTGAAAAGGAGAGAGAAAATCTTGCTTTTAAAACTTCATCAAGAGACAACTGTAAACTTGGACTTTTTTTCTTCTACAAAACACTTCTGTTTCTAAAAGGTTTCTGGTCCAAAATCTTTGATTCTAGGGGCGTGAGTCCTGTTTAAGGTGGGACTAAGAATAAGGGCAAAGACCTTTTAACTGATATCTGCTGGAAAAACCAGAAATGTAGGAAGCATAAATATTCTCAATTAGCAGTATAAACATCGGCAAAAGCATTTACTTCTCCATCTTCCTAAAGCAGAACAAATGTTCAAATGGGAGTTCTGACTCTCTTAGAGTATGAAATGGCAGCTTGGGATACAGAGGTTTTATACAGTTTTTCTGCTTAGCTGTTTTAGTGTGTAGCATGTAGGGAATTGTATTTATGGGTTTCACTGATGCAAGATAACGCATTTGGCGTTCCGTTATTAGCTGTCTAAAATTTACAGGAAATTTTGTCTTAGGTTAAATATTCTACTCTAGAAGCCTTCTTTTCACAATTATTAAATATGAAATTAAAAAATCTAAAGTATCTTTTAGTCCAGCTGCCTTGAGGTTAATCACAGAAAAAAGGATTTTCAGTGGATTGGATGCTTGTGACACAAGACCACAGGAGCCCATGTGAATAAAACATTATACATAAAAATAGGTAAATGTTGGAAATCAGTGGGAAGAATAATCTGTTTGCTTGTACCTTGGTTTATAAGAAACAGTGTGTCACAAGTTCACCGCAAAACTCTGTGATAAAAAGCTGTAATTTAAGATTATTCTTACAAAGAAAATCTCACATGCTAAATTCCAGCAGATAACATGATTTTGTTTATGCTGCACAAACAAAATATCCGAAGGTTTTGACAAATGAGGGGACTGTCAAGAAACCCATTTTGCAGTAGTAGTGGTATTTTGTTTTGTTATCCCTAATTTATTTTTTACCTTTCAGTATTGAATAGAGATGACTCCAATCCCTAGAATTTTTTAAATAAAAATATTGTAGAGTAAAAGCACTTACTATCGACTAAAATGCTGGAATTTGGCTTTAGTAGAAAAAAAAGGGCTTCTTGGTTCATATGAGACACAAAGAAGAGGGATTCTAGTACGAAAAGCTATTCAAGAAAAGTCTTATGTTACTTTTTTTGCAGAGATTGTTAGCGTAATCAGAATAAACACTCTTTTAAGAAAACCTTTTTCCCCAAAGGTGATTTGAAAATTTATTTTCCTTCCTTTAATGAATGCTGTTTATTGAACAGTGTCCAAGATAGTCTGACCAGTGAGTGAAGCTCGGGCTTAGTTATGAATTTAAATTAGGTTCTCTTCAATCAAAATGTACTCAAAATTAGTCCTGTGCTACTGAATCAGAAGTAGACTGCCATAGGAAAAACTTAGTTGAGGAACTTTGAGAAAGACATCTTTAAAAATTACTTTTCCAGTTTTGTTATTTTTTTTGACTGCCAAGCAAAATGTGCCAAGCAAACTTCTCAATATGCTGTTAGTTCTTGTGTACACATATAATTTTCTTTTTGATTTTTTTAGGTAGATTAGAGCTGTATTATAAAGCATGATTTCTAGCACAATTAATTGTAAGTTCAAACAAAAAACTCAAACTAAAATTAGGAAACTTTTTATAGATACATTTGTATTCCATAACCTACTTAGAATAATCTTAAGTGAAGGACCTGGAGTTACACTTCAAGGAAAGTATCATTGTCAAGTATCAATTTCCATTTAGATGGTCATAATTTTATGAGAGAAAAAAAAGAAGAAACTGTTGAATGTAACATGATTAATCTCCAAAGAGAGATTATTTGCATGGCTGTGGGATTTCATAAAGTTTTGACAGGATGCCTGTTCAACGTGTTTAACATTTTTGATGTTTTTTTACTTGACTGCATACAGAAGATTTTTATAAACTTCCTGTCAAGTACAACTGCTTTAAACTACCTCTTGATTCTCTAAATTTGATTTTACTTCCTAAACCAGGATGTGTGTGCTCATTGCAGAATGGTCTGATTTTAGGAACAGTCAACCTGGCAAAGCACTGGTTCAAGCATCACCTTAGGATTGCTGGTGGACTTTGATTGTGGAGAACCACTGACCTTTCTTTCTTGCCTAAGAAAGTTTTGTTTCCATCCTGAACAATCACAGTGCAATTGTGTAGTTAAATCACTAGTAACCAATTTTATCAACTACAGTTCTGTTCCTTATTCCTGATGGCTATACCAGGCTGCTTTGCATAAGTGGAACTTCTCCATCCAGCAAAGCTGATTCTAATTCACTCAAGTGGAGTGGGAACAAGGCAGCTTTTTTAAAAAGTGAAAAAACCTTAATTGAAACTGTTTCTGAGGTCTACCATGCAACAAAAATATCTGAAATGGTAAAAAGAATAGGAACAACTTGTGCTATCGTAATCTGCGTAAGTAACAGGCATTTTGTGCTTGTTCAGCATCTTATCCTGAGAACTTAGAATTCAGGCATCCTTTAATTGATCACCACTTATAGCTTTTACAGATATTGAAGAGATATAGCAGTTTGATTTATATTATATTCCTTTATCTCTGTGCTTATTTAATCTACTTGCAGTGATTAATGACAATTCTCTTGCTCTCAGTGGTGTTAGTGATCAAGTCCTCCTGCAGGCTCTTGTGGAACACCAAGTTCTGACAATGACGAACCAGTCGCTCTGCATTCTTATTTTTGTGGTTTTTTTCAGGTTTACATGCTGTAAATTTACTTCATGTGGTAAGGAATACTTATAAAATGTATTTCTGATGTGCTGTCGAGCTTTATATCAGTATGTTCACCTTCCTAATGAAATGTGTAAATCCATTGGTTTCCAAATGATGTTCCTAGAGGAGGTAGGCAGGGCGTGATTTAGAAACTTTCAGCTGTCTAGAAATGTACTGATTTTGTCAGCCTCTGATAAACAAACATATTTTACCCTGTATTGAAGGAGATGTTGAGAGCTCACGTGGATGCTGTATCTGGCTCAGGAGGCACTGAGGGCAGGCAGCTGCAAGCTGAAGATGACATTTTCTTAAATCACTGTTACTTGATCCTCAAATAAGCCTTTGACTGAAGCCAGCCTTCTCATCCCAAATGCAATAGAAAAAGCAGGAATTTTGCTTGTTTCTAATTTCTGCATCTCCCCTTCTGCGTGTGTTTTGGATGGAAATGCTCACCCCTTTCCCTAAGGGGGCTTGGGAGCCCCCCATCCAGCTGGTGAGAAAATAGATTTTGAGGCATTGTGCAGCTCATTCCTCAACTGATCAAGTAAAGATCCTCAAAAAACTTGTAATGGGATTTCAGTTTGATTGCAGCTGATTCTGTCTTCATTTTCTGAGTGCTAAATGAAATACATTATAATGCCAGACCACGTTACTTATTTAAGGAAAAAACCTCCCTTGCCATGGAATACATTAAAAATCAGTCATATTTTGTACCTCCTAATGGCTAACGGAGGGAAATGATTTGCTGACTTCTTTAAATTTTGTGGCATTTTTGCCTGATAAATTGTATAAGTAATTTCTTTTCTTTGGGCTTTTACTCTGAATGACCAAATACACACTAATAGTTGCAATCACCAGTTGTTGACTTCAGATGTTTTTCACCTTAGATTGGATTTTTTCTTACCTTTAAGGGTGCTATGAATAAATTTTGAATGCTTTTAAATGATTTTGCATTTCATACTGCCTTATAATAATCTTTTTCCTTTTTTTTTCTGTTATAATTTACAATGTGTTCTTTTTAGAGAGAATGGGGGGAAAAATAACATCCTTTTAATGAAAGGAGGTTTCTGACCAAAATGTTCAAAACAGTAGAGAAGTTGCAGTTTTAAGAAATTTTAAAAAGATATAACAACAACAACAACAATAATAATAATAGGTAATAGGCCTTCTGTTGCCTGAAAAACTCTTAACACATCTCTGTATGGACATTAGACTATGAAGACATCCAAAATCTTCACTTCTGTTTTGAAAATAACTTTAAAGACTCACTATTCTAGCTTTTACTAAAGGTTGTAAAAGTTTGTCTGTCAGATCTGAAATGCCTTTTTTTAAAAGTAATTCTAGTTTTCTCTTGTGTTTTCATGTGAGAAATCTCTTCACAGCTGAGAAAACTAAGAGTAATTTAGGGAATAATATGTTGAATCTTGTGAAAGGTGTATTTAAATACTTGGATATGTAAAAAACTGTCCCATACATCAGATAGTTTTGAGTTGACCTCTTAAAGTCTGCAGGTTAATCCAGTCTAAAATTTGTAGGCTATTTAGTTTTTGGTGACTAATATTAATATTATGTTTAGAAATTGAATGAATTAGTGGAAGGAATGAAAAGGAAACTGATAAATATGATGTGTTAAACTTATCTCCAAATAAAGTATTCTTAATAATGTCACTTGGAATTTTTCAGTTTTCTATGTTCAAAGGT
Source organism: Bombycilla garrulus (assembly GCA_013400315.1). Lineage (NCBI taxonomy): Eukaryota > Metazoa > Chordata > Aves > Passeriformes > Bombycillidae > Bombycilla > Bombycilla garrulus. The sequence goes on along the minus strand of VXBU01018237.1, from coordinate 782,386 downwards.
AGTGTATCCCATACATCAGATCAAACAGATTAACATGGAAAACATGAAATTGCTGCGACTGTGTTTCATGAGATCATGTGGCAGTGTTTTGGTTCAGCATGTTTTTTGGTAGAAAATGCATATTATTCCAACAGCAAGTTATAAAAATTCTGTACAGTGGCTCAGTACTGGCATGAGAGATTCAGGCACAGCAGTACTCTTGTTAATTGTTTAAGATTCTGCTCATTTCCTAACAAGAAAAAAGATCCTGTCTTTCAGTGTTAATCTCGTGTGTTGCATTTTCATTATCTACTTGTATAAAACAAAATTATGGTTTTCCAAGCTGTCTTTATACTGTTAGTTGCTGATGATTAAAGACAGTTTTACTGTGATTGCTTGAGAGGTATTTATTACAAATAAACAAAAGAAATCAGTTCACTTTTCAGGATGAATGCTTTGAACAGGAGGAATAATGAAATACAAACACTGTGGAGCTGTTTTACCAGAGCAAAAATGGCTAAAGAACGAATACAAGCCTTTAATTGATGAAAGTTGTCTTTAAGTTCAACCAAACTAAATTTTGATTTCTGCCACAGATAATCAGTCTGGTTTTTGTTTCTGGGTTTATTAGGATAAGTATCCCACTTCAGGAATGTGTGTTTCGTTCCCAAAGCTGAGGAGATGACACCTGTGATTTCCAGATTGCTTGACTGTTGCCTTTCAGGAAAAAGAAATTGCCTCACCAGTGGTCACATGGTCTCAGTAGGGTTAGTTCAAGGTTGAGAGAACTTGTCTGTGTTTTACTATGACTTTAAGTTCCATATCTGAGTGACAGAAATCCAAAACATTTGTCTATTCTCTTTACCCTTTCTTTCTGTCTCACAGTCCTTAGCACTGTGTTAGTACGCCTGTGGTTTTTCTTTTCTGTGCCATTGGGCTACTATAAAAATAAATTAATTAGAATCCAAAGGAAGATAAATCACAAAGTAAAACAAGAAAGAGGACAATAAAATGAGTTATATATGTGTTAATTATTCTATTAAGACTGATTTATTTTGGAGGATAATTATGTCACTGTAAAATGACAGTTCCAGTTCTGCATGTACAGCAGTATGCTCTAATATCATATTTTTCCTTTTTTTTTTTCCTTTTTTGTACTCCTGTTTTTTATTGGTCATTGCTTTCCAGAAGTTCTTTAGCTTAGTTTTAATTCTACCCAATTAATGATATTGCAGAAGTGCTATTGGGCACATCTTCTTTGTACATTGCCTGTCTCAAAGGCTGAATGGATGTATTTCCTATAAAAGCAGTTGTTGAATGCGAAAAGGGGCTTCTAGCTAAATGCACAATTCTAGAGAATTAAGTGACTAGACAGTTTTGCAATATTACTAATGTAGCAAATAGTCTCTGTAGGGCAGTTGCCATATGAGTAGACCAATGAATTACATAGGTAAACATTTACAGGGAAACTGAGCATTAAAAATGTTGGATCTAGTAGAAATTTATACTTGCAATTTCTTAGCCTAGTCTAAGAGAAACACTGTATCTCCTTTTCTTTTGATTTAACTTATGAATGTTAGCAAAATTAACAAAGTAGCCCACCTCAAATATTTAATGGCATTGTTATGGCTTTCCTTTAAAAAAACATCAGCAAAGTGTCTTATAGTAATTATCCTCATGCAGCTATGGTTTAGCAGCCTTTCATGTAAGTGAACATATTTATTTAAATTGCCATCTGTAGTGAGCTCCATTTGAGAGAAGAAATGCTCTTGCAGCTCTATGTTGGAGATGGGGGCTAAGCAATAAGTGTTTTTAAATTCTATTGTTTAAAATGCACACCGCATGGAAATAGTGATGGGGATTCTTTTGTTGTCAGCATCAGCAAGAACATTTATATGCTGAGCTGGCAACTTGGAATCAATCATACTGTGGATTTATTATTTAATAAATTCTAGAGGGTTGTGATTTTGCAGCATGGATTTGCTCTGCTGGATTATATAGTTTTCATATAATCTTTCTATTCCACTTAAGAATCTGCATGTTGTCCAAAAGAGTATTTTGAGCTGCTATATCCCTAAAAATAGAGTAGGTGTTGCAAGGGTGAGTTTTTTTCTTGCTGTTTTTAAAGCTCTAATGTCATAATTCCACTTAATATGTAAAAAATGACAAAACAAAGGTTTAAATTCTATTTTCTAAGCAAGTTTTTACTGTGAGCCACAGATTATTTTAAATATTTAATTATTGGTAAAAAGTATTGGTAATTAAGTATTTAAAATAACTGTTTAAACAAAAGCAGGCATGCATGATACAAACCCAAATTGGATATGAATGCACGGAGTAGTATGGCAAGACCTGAAGTTGGGCTGAACTCACTGTTTCTGTCCAAGGGTGCAGCACACAGTACACAGAATCATGGAACCATTTAGTTTTGGAAAAACCGCTAAGCTCACCCAGTCCAACCCTTACTCCAGCCCTGCCAAGCCCATCACTAACCCCCATCCCCAGCTGCCACATCCACACATCTTTTAAATCCCTCCAGGAACAGCGAATTCACCACTTCCCAGGGCAGCCTGTTCCAGTTCTTGACAGCCTTTCAGTGAATGAACTGAAGTGTTGGCCTCAAAAAAGTATGGAAAATAGAAATTGAATCTCTTTTCCTGATTTCTGCCAGCTGATTGTGGTTGGTACAAAATACAAATTTAAAACTGATTCCAAGACTTGATCTATTTCTGGTAGCATTAGGCTGGGAAAGATCCTACCTTAGGATTAACTATTCACCACATCATTATCTCAAGAGAAACCATTGACTGAGAGTGGCTAAGCACAGAGAAAAAAACAGAAAGTATTCAAGAAAATATGTATAGAGGGGTATGGAAATATTGGGATAATGGAAGAAAGTCTTCTTCCAAATGCCCTACAATATTGTCCTGCTTCTGCTATTGCATTTCTTTGGTCACATACACTCATATTTACTTCAGTAACAGCAGTGATGGCTTAAATTAATTTTTTTTGGGTTACATCCCACATAGAGATGCACAGATTGGTTGGAATCCATTTGTCATCACACACTTGCAAGCCTGAGATAATTAACTACATATAAAAACCATATTAAAATATGCTTTCGTTTCTGTGAAACAGAGTTTTTTTTAGATGAGATTTTAAAAGTGTAAATGCAAAGGTGTTGTCTTTTCCCATGGCATTATCTAGGAACAGTGAGATTAATAGAAATTGCTGAATGAGAGTAATAAATGTTCACTGAAGTGCTTCTACTGTATAATCACTTATGTTTTCCACTTTCACATTTGCAATCTACTTCCTATTAAGTGAGCAATAATTGTGGGAGCAATCAGTTAAGGTTAGTTGGCAATAGCTTTTATATTTGTCAAAACACTGACAGCTTTTGGAATGTGCTTCAGGATTCTCCCTCTCAGCTCCTTTATAACTTTTGTGCTGTCTTGTAATGGAGCTAAGAATTTATTCCTGTATTTTTCACTGAAAGCATTGCAAAGATTTACACAATTAAAATTTACTTTTGCGAAGAGGCTTTTCCAGCTTAAAGCACCTAAATAGAATTCTATAAATGTAGAGTGTAAAACATGAATGGATTTGGGAAAACATAACTGATAATGTAGTGGCAGCACTTCAATGAACATTTATAGTAGAGTGTCAAGAGGACAGCAGAATTACAAAATGTAGGATTTTATGGTAACTGTAAGTATTTTTTAGGAGTGATGTGTTACGAAACAGAGAAAAACCTCCCACATCACTATGTGCTGCAGGGAAATTCCTGGTGTTTCTTGCAGACAGATTGAATGCCTAGCACCTCCTTAGTAAGAATTCTTCCTCAAGTTCAGCTGGCTATTTAATGAGCTCTGAAGGCTGAACAAACCATTGAAATCCTGAAATGAACGTATTATTTCAATAATACATTTAATGATGTTTTTACATTGTCTAGTACTTTTTTCTCTATTTGTCTTAGGCTGTGGCAGAGAGGTGAGAGTGTGTATGGGATGGGACACTGTCAAAGAAGGATTTATTGTGTGTTAGTCCTTATCAATATGAGGAAAGTCTAAAACTCAGTCTGTGATAGGAATTCAATATGAGATTATAAAGTGGAGAATAAACTTTTATACAGGTCACCACTTGGTACCCTATCTATTCCCAAGCAGGACCTCATATATTAAATCCTTTATCTTAGTCATAATTAAAACTTTAGTGAAAGCATAATATGAACATCATGGTAGGTTCAGAGTTACTTTACATTAAAAAAAGACTTTGAGTGTGGTGTGGGTATTAGCAGGGAGTCATTCCACTGATGTGGGGATGTATTGACACATTTGCCAGGGGAAGATTAGTAAATTTTATACATTGTTTAGGAATAAAAAATGGCTGCCTAAACAAGAGAGTAACTCAAACATGGAAAGGAAAGGGAAGAGAGCTCAGGAACTGGGAATATTTAGATGTTTTTGAGGTGAGGATCTATCAGGCCAGCAGTGAGCAGAACATTGTGGAGAGAATTACTTTAGCCTTTAAGTGGAGTGGTGATGATGTTTTTGTGATTCTCCTTCAGTTCAGATTTCAGGAGCTTTTGATGTTGCCTGTTTCCTGCTTCTAGAAAATTCTTCATGTGGGCTATACCTGTGGCGTTTACTCCGCCTTTGTTCAAATGGTTTCAGAGATTTATTTTTGTTCTTTGCTTTGTCAAAAGCAAGAATTGCAATTGTATTAGATCTTTTACCAAACATCTGCAATAATACTTTAATTAGACATTTCAAACTAATGGATTTTGTCATTGCTTCTGTCACTGGTCAGGATTTCACCCTGTATAGCAGATGAATTATGAATAATTTTCTGTATTGCACATCGAAATGGTAGGTTTTAATGGCTTTTCTCAAACTGCTGTTACTTAAGGTGTGGATGAGCGCCTCTAGTGACATAAGAATAATTTTTAACTCTGCAGAAAATAAAGTAAGTGATATGATAGTGAATTTTTCTGAAAAAGATTATAATTGAAGTAGTGTAATATGTAATAGATATATATTTCAATACAGCTTACGGGAAATGTGTTTGGGATGAAGTATTAAAATCAATGAATATTCATTTAGTTATCAAGCAAAATATGAGTGAGGAAATCTCACTTTTCCTTTTTGATTTTACAGCTTGTACGTGCAGTGGACATGCAAATATCTGTCACATGCAAACAGGAAAGTGTTTCTGCACAACAAAGGGAATCAAAGGAGACCAGTGTCAACTGTGAGTACAATTAAATGTAGCCTAAAGTTATTGCAATCCTTGTTTAGTGATTATTATTTTTTCCCATTTCACATCATTGTTTTGCTACTGAGTTTTGTGATTGACCTGCTAATGTTTTAGTGGTGGATGTAGTTTTCCTACACTTCTCCGGAAATTTCACTATTACTTAGACTTTTGTTAAAGAATTACATTACAAATATTAGTAATGTTGTGAAGACACTAGTTTTTATTTTTTAAAATCCATTTTGTTTACAAGAACAAATTGGAGAATTACCTCTATTTGTCTTCTTTTCTCTTAAGTTTTTTAAAAAATATATATTCATTACATTTGTCAGTTATCTGGATGGGAATCCACACTGATTCAATTTTTAGGGTTTTGGAATATGTAGACCTGTTGTGGAAAGTACTCCTTTTTGCACTGGAATAGCTTCTTGTGTTTAGAGGAAGAGTTTGCACCTTCATAACAAATGGAGTACTTAGAACAACCAAGAACTGAAGTGCAGTAACTTATGAAGTAGGAGAAATAACACACTGAACAAATTGTGAATAGCCTTACATTCAAAGATGTTTCTTTCAGCCTGTTCTATCAGGTACACTGTGTTATTTAATAGGAACCTTACTCATTTTGCAGCTATAATTATTTTAATGGTATCTGTCAACAAACTTGCCTTAGCAGTGTGGTTTGGAGCTGGGGAAAAGGCACATGGATCCAGTTAACTCCTCCCCAGCAGGGAGAGGTGCCAGGGGCTTCTGCTCTGCCTGCCACAGGACATCCACTTACACTGGATTTGTGAATTTGCCTTTGATACACTCAGTGAACTGGCTTGGAGCCTACTCTTAACACTTTGCCTGATAAATTGTAAAGAAACAAAAATTTCTGGTGCAGAGATCAGTGTATATCCGTGAGAAAGAGCTGTGCTGGCATCTCTCCTGTTCCCCTGCTACCACTGGGACTTTGTGTCCAGCCTCTTAGGATGAGATGGGAAATCAAGATTAGCACTAAGTGATGAAATTTTATCATGACAAAAGCTGGACTGATAATACTTTTAAGTTCTGAATTAAGTCTTCACTGAGAAGTCTTTTTTTCCCTCTTTGTGCCCACACGATTAATCAGTTCTAGGTGTTAATGAGTGATCTGATTACCAGCTATGGACTTGTATTAGTGCCATTCTAACTATACAAAGAACAGGAAGGAAAAAAAACCCAAATTTCTGCTCTCCAAGTGTCCTTGAACCACAGAAACAGTTTCTGTGCTGAAAATGCCAGTTCTTTACTGACTGCCCTCCACATAAAGCACTCCTTACAGGCCTTCACCACGGCCTGTCTTTCATGTATCTCTGTGGTTGTTTTTGTCCTTTGTCCTGAGTCTGTTTTGTTGCTGTTTTTTCCACTCTGATTTGGAACTTTAGTCTCATATGATTGGTTGTGCTGCTCAGCTGTATCAGTCTGCTGTTCTGAGTTTGTCAATCCTTAAAGGTTCTTTTATCCCACTTACTGAACTAGAAAAGGTTTTCCTAGCTTTTGACTTTTCAAGAGTGAACTTAAAATTGCAATTTCAGACTGAAAATCCTGGTTTTAGTCACATGTAATACATTCCCCTTCTAGATTCATACACAAACCAAAGGCTTGTCCAGGGCAAGCTGTGGTGTTAGTACATTTAATATTTTAAGTGTTGGTGAGGTTTTTTGGATGAAGTAAAATCTGCAGCCATTTTAAATTATTTTTTTTTGGCTGTGATGATATTTCAGATTGTGGGATTCACATCTGTTTGGTTTGTAGGCACTCAAGCAAAAAATCACAGATTTCGAGTTGGAGGACATCATCAAATGATACATTTAGAATTTGTCATTTTACTCTGCTGTTTGGTTTGAGAGGGTGATCCATTCATGTATGGAAGTTTCAATCAAATGTTTTTTGACTATTTCCCTTAGAATATCAGGAGATGGAGAACATAAAAAACAGTCACTAATGAGTCACTGGATGCAGTCTAAGCTTCATATGAAGAATATGAACTTGATTTCTTTTGTATTATGCTCAAAAAACCAGAAAACTATTTCCTCTTTAAAAATCATATGTACACTCACAATCTCTCTTGAATGTATTGTAAGATATATATGCAGTCATTATCTAGAAGATAAGGAGAAATTTGAATCAGCTCAATTCTTTCCTTGTATTTATTGCTTTATTATGTTCTGTATAAATCATCTGAAGCTTGAATCAAAGTGGGAATCCTGTTCTCCATTCCTGTGGATGAATATTTTGGAGTTTTTTTGCTACTGACTAGTTAGGCTGTTGAGCCATCTCAGCAGCAAACCTACAACCTTGTGGTTTGCTAAAATAAGGATTTCAATGAAAATTCCAAACTCTGGCTGTCCAGTGAGAAAGTTAGATTTATATTTCTGTCAATCCTATTGATTAAGAAGTCACAGCTGCAGGGCTCTATGCTATGTAAACTCCATGCCTTGTGGGCAGAATTTTTATGAAATCGGGGGAAGTTTACAGCACTTTTTCTTTTATTTTTCCCTCCCTACCTTATCAACTCTGTGGTTTTATGGAAGATCTTATTTAATTTTTTTATTTATGTATTTTTTTTAGTGTACTCATCTCTCAGTTGTATTAATTTCTTAATTGTGCAGTTGGATGGCATGAAGCACAGTGCCATTTGAAATGAAAATCAGTGCTGTAAAGCAGTTTGGAGCACACACTTCCATTCTAAAATGTTTCTTTAATGACACATGATCATATATTTTTCAAATGTTAATATTTTTGTTTCTGTTTCAGTTGGTAAAAATATTTAGTAAACTCCTAATCATGAGGAAATTATTGGAAGAGTTTGATTATTCTAAGTAACTAGACTGTAAGATTAAAACCAGATACAAATAAAAATACTTGGATTCTTGTTTTTCCCCTTAATTTTTTGAAAATTAAATGTGCGATTGGTAGTAACAGGAAAATCATGGTGACTTAAACCAGATTTTTAGGGGAAAACTATTGCTTCAAAGCAGTTTTTTTATTTAATTTTCTCTAACATTTGATTTACTAGATGCTGATTTTATTTTCCTCACAGAATTCTTTCAACAGAGGTTTTCAAACTTCCATATGTTTTGGCATATCCATATGCAGGATTATACACAGGGAACTTTTTAGGGAATAGGTTTATGGAATGTGCAGACTATGCTAAGGGGACTTTTCAAACATCAAATTTTGATATAAAATGAGAGAAATTTTGCTGGATACAAGGAAGAAAAATATGAAAATGATGGGATTGAGTAATTAAATAATTCTTTGAGAAGTTTCAGTACGTCTGGGCTCTTGCAAGTGAAAGTCTTCACTTGCAGATGTGTCTGTAGCTTTTCTCGTCACTATTTAAGAGCTGGGCTAAAATTTGGCTTCAAAACCTGTGCAGTGAAGAACTACTAGTTGGAAGGAAAATACTGGGGGGAAAGAATTATTTTAAATCTCACATTTTATAGTATATTTTATATAGTTGTAAGAAGGATAAATTCAAGATTATAAAATGTTTTACTCATTTTTGCTCTAATCAATGTCCACAACATTCATTTCTTAGACATACCTCTCCTGTAAAAGTGGAAGAAATACAATTTTTTTATAAAAATATATAATATTTACTTAGTAAAAATCTTTCCTCTATGTAAGCTTTAAATAGCTATTTAATAATGTAAGGATCTGTGCATAAAAAATAAGCACTTTTTGATAGTCTGCTGTACATAAGAGTAAGATTTTAAAATATCCATCTGTAGTCTTCTGTATAATTTCCCTCCGAAGAATGGTACAATTCCTCTTACCAGATGGAAAGGCAGGTAAAAATATACTGGGTTATGAGTCAAATTCACCATTCTATTGATATCACTGCAGCTTTATTTGCAGATAGCAGAGTAAATCTTTTCCCAATTATTTCCACACAGAGCTTCTCTTGCTGTTTTCCAGTAGGAGAAGAATTGGCAGCAATCATATAATAAATTCAATTGATTTGAACTTCCTTTATCAGAGACACACACACAAATCCCAGAACCAAATAGATAAAAAGGAATTCTTGTTGCTGGAAATTTAATAGAAACACCCTTTTTCTATTGAGAAACTGTCTTTTCCTGATTGAGGCTATAATCCATTTAATACTGGTTACCATGGGGGTTGGTGGTTTTCTAAAGTAAAGTTTAAAAGTATAATATTTAGTGGTTTAAATTACTACAGGAGCAGCATTTGGGGTTTTTTTTTCCTGATTTCAACACTTTTTTCCCCTCTATTTGTATTATTTGATCATATTCCACCATTAATTTTACATATTTGGTTGTATTTGATACGAAGTGTTTTCTACTCGTTCATGCTGAGTCCAGTCCTTGAGTTTTCAATTGAAGAGAAAACTTTGACATGCTAATGCATGGTACTCCATTACCTCTGATGTTTGGAGGACAATTACAGCAAAATCTGTCATGTAGCTGTTGGTGGATTTAGCAATGTTGGTGGGTTTAGCAACTGCCTCTCTTCTTTTTTAACTGCCTGAAAATTTTAGTTTGCCTCTGTAAGGATAGGTTCATGCTCTCAGCTAGTTCTCAAAGAGCTGGATCATTAGGCTTCTAAGGAGAACAATAAAATAAAACTCCTACTTCAACATTTATGAGTACATTTATGTTTTAAATGTACTCATTTTCTGCTCTGCATGTAGTAATTATTGTCAGATCTTTCAAGGATTTGAGATACTCTTTCTTTTAATTCATGTTTCTTGCATCAATCATTTTTTCTTAAATTGCAGCTTTCATTTAAAGAATATGTCTAATATCAAAGCTTCAGAACATGACCCAAATGCACTCTAATGGCTCAAACCCTCAGAAGGCACTTGAAACATTTGAAATCTAAAATTTGAAGAAAAGGAAAATACAGCTTTTGGCAGTATTGTATGTCACTCTTGGCCTTTCTGTTGATTTTTTTTGTTTTTTTTTTATTTTTGTTCTGCAGTAGGCTCCATTTGTCTGCTTTGGTATATTCAGTATATTATATGTAAAGTTCATGAGGCTCTTTGGTATTTTTCAGAGTTGCAGACTCTCTGAAAGTGAAGCTACACTTTCTGTGTAAGCATTTTTACTTCCAAACATTTTATTTTTTTCAGGAAATTGTCCAGTTTTGCAGAAATAAAGGACTAGAGTTGGAATGTCATGTATCATTCCTAGAAGACTGTGCTCTCAGAGCAGAGGTGACAGTGGGGTAGTGGCTGAGGGAGAAGCTGCAAGCACTTTGCAGAGAGCTTTGTCCTTGGGACTTCACTGTGTTCTGCCCCTATGAAATATGCCTTTTATCTTTCTGAGTTTAGTACTGATTGTATGAAAAATGGGGAGCAGTTTGGGCATGAGAGTTTCTCTTTCATGAGAATAAAGTAATTTTACTTCTAAGTTAGGATCTTCCATAACTGACTGTATGCACATATATAAAAATGTCTTTTGGTTTGGCAAGTTCAACAGAGGAGAATCTTCCTAACCCACTGGGCTTTAGTTGTTTTCTAAGATTTTTTTTTTTTATTGTCATTACTTCCTCTTCAGGCTATCTCCAAAAATGCTAAATACAGAGCAAAACAGGTATTTTTTTACAATTGTTCAAACACTCCTGGCTAAAGAAGAAATGCAAGCAGTGTCTTTGTCTCTTGTGCCTAACTGGTTTATGTTTGTATGCGTGCTGGATAGAGATTTAATTAATACCTTTTTGGTTTCGTATCTGAAAAATATATGGTGCTGGATTTTCTTTCAAAAGAAGAGAATCTCTTGTTCTTAAAAATTGTTCCTCCAGTGCCATGGCCATGTTATTTGGTGACTGGCATTTGAATAATCTGTATTGCTCAGTGCAGGTTATACCAGTGAAGCAGAGGAACAGGGCAGGCTGCCCAAGCCTTTCACAGATCCCATGCCAGTGTGACCTGTTTTGAATTCCAGTGCTCAGGATACATTTGCTGTAAGGCAAACTTCTTTATATAAAATGCTGGTGATTTTTGGTGCGAAGTGTCAATTGTCTAGGGATGTACAGTTAGGGTAATGCTTCTACGTGCCATTTTTATTAAAATGGAGTAGCACAGCTGAAAGGAATAGACAAGTTTGCATGTTCTTTATGTCTGAAATAGACTCATAAAGATTTAAAGCTAAATGTAAGATGAGGACACTTATTGTGCCTCTAATTAGGTACTGAGTTTGGACTGAGATGAAATTAGGAGTGGGAGTGATGCTGATGTTTACTCATACAGGAAAAAGAGAAACAAGGACAGACAGTGCCCCATGGAAGAGTTACTGGGAGGAAGAAAGAAAGGGAGGTTATGACTGCCGTAAAATTGTTTTATTATTGAGTCTGCTTTTTTCTTACCCAGCAAAGATGTGGCTTTAGTTTCTGTGCCTGTTTTTAGAAAGGAGGAGGTCAGAGGGCTTTGTGGATTGGGCTGGCTTTACATCTTGCCTAGGGCTAGCTTTAAAGCAGAATTGCTCATATCTGCATAGCCAATGCTTTGTCTTAGTCTCTGACAGGGTCAGAATAGGCTGCAAAGGTTAACAATTTGAAGTTGTCTTTTTTAACCCCAGTTTAAGCTGTTAAAAATGACAGGGCTCTGGTGCCATGCATCAGTCAGGGTGTGCAGTGGAGGCACCTGGGAGTGCTTCTCTGTGGCCAGGACTGGAACTCAGTTAAGAGTTAGGGATGCTGAGTAACGTAAGTCACATAAACCAGAACTCAGTATGAACAACTCTTCTTATAAAGTACCAGCCCAGTGGGAGACATATTTGCAGTTATACCTGGCAAATCTCCTGGCATTGCTGCTTTGAGAAAATGAAAGAGGAGACTGGAGAATTTCTTCAATAGAGTGTTCAGATTCCAGAAAACACTTGCAGGAGGCTGCTGACAGTGGAGACAAACTTCAGCATATGGCCCTGCCTGCCATTTGTCTTTCTTCACCTGCATGAACCAAATACCTCCAACACTATGGTCTGTTCTTCCTGCCAGATATGATGCTGGGGTCTCCACAAAATGTAAATACGTGCAACCTGATTATCCTGGTCCCTCCCTCTGTTAACCAATAATATAATTATTCCGTTCTTTGATGTTGCTGGGGTTGGATTATAAACTGTCATTGTTCATGGGAGCTGTAATTCATCTCACAGTTCAGAAATTGCCATGTGTAGGGTAGGATCTGTGCATCACTCTGCAGGCAGGGGGGAGAAATAACACAAATTTCCAGTAGAGTATGAACTTGGTTGACCCTTCCTACTGCTTTGGTTAAAGATAAGTTGCTCACTTTAGAGAAGGAAAAGAAAATAACTGATGGCTTTTCTGGCTACTCATCCTGCTGTCATCAGAAAAAATCCGTCAGCTGAGTTGTGACTGACAAATACAGATATTTCAGGAAGTTCTTTAAAAAATTCTATTATATACTGCTCTGTTGTAACTGATTAAATTCAGTGTATGCTGTGTTACAGTAACAACCCTCTACATCACTGTTATTATTGCTGGCTACTGCTGCTGCAGTCAGCTTTGGACAATTAATTACAGACCAGAAGGGAGGAAAGTGAAATTTCTTTTGTGGAAGGCAAATATTTGCTGAGATTCAAAAATAAAATAAAATTGAGAGTAAACAGTCCTACAAACGTTTATGGAGTTCAAAACCTTTTCAAGGTGGTCATCTAGAAAACAAATGTTGTTCATACAGTTTTTTTGGACTTGGTATCTAGAACAAAGAATTTGACATATTTTATTATTTTTGCCTTTATGACACACTGGTCAGTTTTAGTATACATAAACATTTGAGAAATCAATGGTCTCAGAGTGGTTTTAATTTTTTGGTATTTCTTAGGGGATCTTGCTGTATAAAGGTATCAGTTTTGAGTTGTTTCATCAGCAAGTAGTTTCTTTCTATTAGTTTTCGATTTAGGGTAAGATCAATCTATACTGATAGACTATTGGATTGCTACATCTGGAGGTGTTTTAATTGTTTCTGAGCTTCTTTGTACGGCTTTCCCTTTCTCCTGTGATTTCCACCAAGGATAAAATAGATACTTAGCATTCTCTGGTAGAAGCACTTCAATATATTCTAGTAAAATAACTTCATGAAATTATTTCCCTGAATCATTCATGGTACCACTGTATTGCGTAAATAGTAAGATATTTCTATAGTATTTTATTAGAGAGAAAGGAGAATTACTTTGCTTTCCTTAACTGGTTATCAGAGCAAATGAGGTTTGGCTGGCTGAAGTTTAGAGAGGATGGAGTTATATTGTAAAGAGAATTACGATTTAGTTACAGACATTGATTTCAATACACAGAACTGGTATTTCACTATGTGCTAGACTTGAAATACTCAGTAATGGAAACTCCACTTGTGAGAAAAACAAGTAAAAATTGTTGTGGGCCACAGATATATTGAGTTTTGAGACAGATAATGTGTTTTTTCTCATTTAAAAGTGATCTGTAAAATTGAGATGAATTCAAGGAACCCCAGCTGTTTCTGAAAATAGTATATTTTGCATATTCATGTAAATTCTGACCTTTTTGGAGATTTGTGATGGGGATGATTTTATGGTGAGCTTATTAATAAACAGTACTGGCTGTCCCCCAAAACTCACTTTTTCAATTTNTTTTAAATAAAGCTGTATCTTCCTGAAATGATACCAGCTAGTGAGGCACAAAGCATCAGTTCTTAGTAAATGATGAATAGCACTTATTAGCACTTATGCCTTTTAGATGACTGAAAATATTTTTTTCTGTTTTAATTTAAGGAAAAATCCTTTTAGATAGAAATGAGTGATTATTTGACCTGATCCATACTTCATATGTTTGAATATTATTAATATCCATCATTTTCTGAGATACTTGATTGCATGTAGTCTGAACTTTATTAAAATGGATTTTTTGGAAAGTTATAAAATAACTTTGTAATGAAATCCAGTGGGGAGTATATACAGGAATTAGTTCAGAATAGTTTTCTCTTGAATTATCAAGACACTATACAAATAAAGTACAACATTAGGATATTGTCAAAATAACTATTTCCCTTACTATTTCACTGTGTGGAAAATTCAAAAGATACATGGAATGGGAGGTGAGTTGGAATTTACCCAACACTATTTCTTTCCTGAGTTGAATTGATATAACACAGTCCTCTTGCACTCCAGGCAAAAGGAAACTTTTTTAGCTGGGCAGAGAAAGTTCAGGGAGAATTTACAATGAAAATAGTTTTTCAATAGAATCTCTATTAAGTTTGGCATTTAAAAAAAATCAAGTTGAATGATTTGAAGGTGATTTTATTGACTGTTAACTGAAAATATTGGCAATTGTGTAGTTGTTTTCTGTTGAAAACCAGGTCTGCAATACTACAGTGAGTGCTGAGTGGCTTTAAAATGGTTGTGTTGCTGTTGCTGCTCATCGCAGCCAATTGATGACATAATTTTGATGAGCACTGAGCAGAGGCTGAAGGGATTCTGTGTCTGCTGTCAGGGCTTGTGCTATCCAAGTCAATACATTGTGGAGGACACAGTTTTTATTTGAAGGGAAAGCAGTTTTCTAAGGTAGGTCCATCCAAAATAGCCGTGTTTTCCTTATTATCAGTGCACAAGTACAATGTATGTAGTAATTCAAACATATGTTTCTTTTTAAATTGTGAATTTAAAAAAACCCAGGTGCTTTGAATCTCAAATTTTTCTCAGAAGATATACAATCCTTGTGCTTTTTCAAAGCTGCTGAAAATCCCTTCATTATTCTCAGTTCTTAACGCTCAGATTAAATAATACCCATTGTGCAGCATAGATCTGGGCTTATAATTCACGTCTGATAGGCCATTAGTATGGTAATTAGTAATTGGTACAAGAGTTGTTAAAGTTGAAATAGACATCTGGTTTAATCAATTTGTCATTAAGGAAGTGCAAGTGTAGAGGTAGCAGTGGGAAAAGAAAATACCAGTGTGAGAGCTCAGAGCTCTCTCTGAGCTATCAACACAAAGCTAAGTTTGAAATTGGAATAGTGCCTCTTTATCATGCTTGATATGGATTGCTCAGTGCTCAGCTTGCTCAAAATACCACACCCTGTTTTTATTTGAAAATCTATTTTCAGAACCTTACAAATAACTAAAAGAAATGAAGGTACATTGTGATGAAAACCCGCTGATAGATATATCCATCAACTTCAGCTTGTGATATTCATATATTTTATTTACTGAGAAAGGGAAGAAAAAAATTTTTATAGAGGAATAAGGAAAGGCTAGGTCAGACACTAAAGACACTATTTGGTAGAAATCTCCTGGTGATGGACAGATTGCTTTTCTTTTCCTCTTATGGTCTCTAATAGATGAAATATGCATCTTCCTACTGCCATTTTCATTTTCTGTTTCCTCTTTCAGTCAATTGCATACCTTTACATATAGATGAAAATTTAGCTGAAATAGTTACAATTCTGGTTTCAAAGTTAAGACATTTTGTTTCACATTGTTGCCAGTTATCAGTTTTCGATTGCTTCAGTAGTTTCCAAGAGTATTAGAAGAATGCATGCAAAAGATTAAAGCTGTGCACAGACAGAACTAAGAAACGTGTTTTGGTGTTAAGACATGGGAGTGAGAAATGCATTAGTCCTCATTTCTTTTTCCATGAGGCTTCTGATAATTACAGAGACTATGCACATCAATTACTCAGTGCTAAATTGTGCTTAAGGAGTCCCCATCCTCAGGAGCCTGCCGGCAAACTTCCATTCTGCTGCAGCTGCATGAGCAGACACCTGGCAGTCAAGCTGGTTTTCTCATGTATTGAATGTTTCTCTCCATCCCAGCCCTGTGTGTGCACTTGTTGCAGGAGAGCCCATGTTCTCCTGCTTCCCCACATCTCTACAGGTGGTGCTACAGGAGCTTTCTGTGCCACTCCTGCATTGATGATGGGTAACAAATGAAATATTAATTCCATTCTTGGAATGATTGGGGGGAATGCATTCAACATTTTAGAGTTGTTTAGAAAACTTTGCGTATCTGAGCTGTACTTTATCAATTAATATATGGAAAAATAGGATGCTGTGAAAATTATGCTGTTTCATAAATGAGGTTGAAGTCCTATCCTTTATTTGGCCACTGTAATCTATTGTGATTCCCTGTACTGATATTCTTCCTTGCTGCAGATTTTTCTATTTAGGAGGAATAGGTTTTTTTCATTCCTGTTTAAAAATGGGGAGATGAACTACCTGGGATAATGAATTCTGCAGGCAGAACGTATATAAGCACACGTGCCTACATAAACATCCTTTCTTCTTTGCCCTCATTCTTAGCCTGCATTATCACGTGAGTGACATGAAATAATTCAAACTTGAAAAGACAACCAGTTACAATAAACATTACTGAAAAGTATATGTAATATTTTACCTCTTATAAGGTAAACAACATCTGATACAAAAAGTAAATTCTCCATCACGTGCAAGGTGTTTTCAGGGAATGATAACTGATAAGGCAAGGAGAAATAACATGGGACCAATTCTATCTGTACTCACCAGCTGAAAGATAATAATGTCTTAATATAAGAAAGGCTCCCTTATTCTTTTCTTCTTCTGTACTGAATAATCACCACTAGAAAGTATAAAATATAAATTAAGCTGCACAACCTCTGCATACTTTGAGCTTTCTGTTTTTTTTTCTTGTGGATGTATTGAAAAATAAGTGGTATTTATCAGCTGACTAGATAATAGGGAGCTTGATTACAAGGCCATAAATCAATCCAAGAACCTGATGATACGCTAAACTTCAGCTGTGGAGCCCAAGTGGCTTAGATTATCACTTCAGAAGGATTGACTTAAAGATTTACTTCTCCATCTCTAGCTATTATTTTTATCTGACAAAAAAGGAATTTTTCAGCAATTTAAGAAAAGAACAAAGTACTGGAAGGCAGAGTAAAAACTTAGCTAGGAAAGCTGTTTTAAATGGTGTCAGGAGTCTGATTTTGAATCAAAGCAAATTTATAATCACATTTGAAAATTTGATCTGCCACAACACTTTTTTTTCAGTGTTGCACAGAGCAAAGATAAATTTAGGAATACTGGATTCCAGCAGGAGGCCAAAGTGAGAGCAGCGAGATTCGCAAGCCAGAATACAGAATGTGTCAAAAAGGGCTCATTGTCCTGGAAGAAAATATTTTGAGCTGCTCACAGAGAAGTGATAAGAATTAAAGGGTAAAGGAACAGTCAGATAGGCTGAAAGAGATTTAATAAATCAGATTTCATAAAGAAGACTTTAAAAAAAAAATTGTCCTGGAAATGAGTTCTTACAAGATCCATAAGGAGATAAGGGCAGCAATTACTTTCTAACAGCTGCTACAAAATCTAATCTTGTTCTCCTTTAAGTCATTTTATCCTCTCTTACGTAGAGTCTTGATTTAATCACAGATTTGGGCCCTGATTCAGATAAATATTTTAATACATGATAACACCTTGTTCCTTAGGTTTAAGAGGGGATATTCCCTTCGTTTGGTGAGAATTAGTAATGTACATTTTACTTTTATTTCCCCTACTCTTGGGAGGCCGATTGTAAAATGTCACCTGTGGGATGGCAGCAAGAGTTTCATAAGACAAGTCCACAAAGTTTTTTCACTCCTAATACTTTGCTTCTCCTTGTTCATTTCCCCTTTCTTTATTATGTTTTTAGGTGTTTTCTGTACTTGGTAAAGAAACAGTTTTTTTGTTTTTTTTTTTTTTTTTTTTTTGTGAGGAAAGGTAAAGCTGAAGATGACAAATGATGATTGTAAGAAATGGAAAATGTATAAATCAGTCCTTCATGTTGAACAGAAGGATTGTCTCCTCTATATTTATGAATAAAAGAAGAGGTACTAGCACATCTTAACAGATGAACAGCTCCACTGCTGTTCAGTGCCAGCTATGTGTAAGTTAAATAACTCTGAAATTCATAAGCAGGAATTTTTTAAATTCATTATTTTTGAAAGATGGTTTTTGTTTGTTTGTTTGGTTTTTTTTTTTAATGCATTTTTTTGTTCAATTGTACTGTAGGGTTTTTTTCCAATTTTATTTTCTGTTTTATTCACACCACCCTGAGGTGTATGAAATTAAATGGATTTTCCACCCTGTTCTTAGGGGAGAAAAAGAAACTTTGGGATGTTTTTGTTCTCTTAATTCTTCTGGGTTTTTTTGTTGACTTTTCTTAAACCTTTCCATTACTATTTCTTTATTGCTTTTGCTCTTATATTTTTGTAAAATAGCTAAGTATGTGATTTAATAAGTGATTTGACATTTGCCCTTCAGAAGCTTTGATTAGAACGTTCTCCATGCTCAGTTTTTTAGAGTTGCATTGGCCTGTTTTTCATTGTCTATTCAATGTCCTTCCTTAGATTTAAAGGTTAAAGATGGTTCAAATTCTGATATCATTAGAGGCTGTTTTTAGACTTAGTTGTTATGCCACAGGCGGTTAATTTTTTGAATTGAAATATTTGAACCTATGCATATGCTGTATGTGTCCTCAGCCTTTGACAGTTTCCTCAACCTAAGAATCTCTTATGTCTTGTTTTTATTATATCAAATGACATTTTCTGCAACAGGTGTCATTTAAGTACTGGCCTTAAACTACAATCAATTTTCAGCAAACAGTACTTCTTTCATGGGAAAAGAAAGAAGGAAAAAATGGTGACTAATGCAGCTTTTTTATGAACTTGGTTGAAGTTCTAATTGAATTATTCCAATTATATATAGGCCTAGAAATTGAAAAGAAGCTTTCAGTAGTAAAACCCAAAGATTATTCTAATACATCTTCTTCCTTCATAGTGGATATACTGACCTTTACTCCAGATATATCCAGCTTTCTTTGTTCCTAAATAGTGTATCATATTGAATATTCTGAATATTCACAATACAGGAAATTGTCATACATTCTATTAACACACTGTAATAAAAACTACCAGGTAACATTTTCTAGAAACATTGCATTCTGCAAATTTAGGAGTCATAACTAAAATTTGAGAATATTCCTTATAGAAAATTCTGCTTCCTGATTTCAGAATCCAAATCCGATGATCAAAATTTTCTTCTGTATGGCAGTAGGTCATATGGTGCACATGTTTTTGGAACAGAACATTCTCTATAGTTCTTGTCTGTTTTTTATGAGGTGTTTGTCAGTTTAGTATTTTGTCTTTTGACTGTGTGCTCATTCTTACAAATAATGTGAATATTATGAATCAGTGAATTCAAGATTGCTAATAAAACCTTCTGCCATTTCAAAATGGATATGGTGCTCAAGACACTTGTCTAAAGTCACTCCTGAAGGAGAACTTCAAAACCAGAGAGTCATTTCAGTTATATTTTCTTTAAAAACAAAAATCCAGAAGAGAAACTTAGAGTGATCAGTAAGTGAATTTGTTGGATTTTTTTTCCACTCTGGTAGTCCCAAAAAAGGATTCACCTCAGGGTGCCTCTCTCCACCGTGCTCTCAGTTGATTTCTTTCTTTTATTTATGGAAAATGTAACAAGTATTTTGTTTTTCTGACATAATGGACCATTTCGGTCACCAGAATTCTTTTTCAATTGACATGAAAATATTTTGCATTTCTAAGTTACTGTTAATGTTGCAGATTATAGCGTAACTTCTGCATAACTTAGAAACCCAGTTAGAAAACAAGTGAAAAAAAAAGACCTTAGGAATGTGGAAACAACCAAGGAAAGGACTGTATTTTAAATATTTTAAAAATCACTCTCTATAATGCAGAATAAGTACACTTAACTGACACATATTGGAACTGAATCTTTCCTCTTAAATACTAATTTTGTTACTATCTCTCACTTAAAGATTTCATAATGTAAAATCATTGGCTAAATTACTGGACTGAGGGAGTTTATTATTCTGTGACTTAAGCAAAATGACTGGGGACAGATTTTCATGCTGGCACGCAGAACAAATTTAATTCAAACTGAGATGAAAGGCGGTTAATGTAATTGTAGCCTATTATCCTATGCAGGCTTGAGTTAAGAAGCAAACCAACAGACAGTCAGAAAATGATGGATAGAAAATAGAAACGCTCAAGGCTGGTGAAATAGAGACTTGTGAAGGGATTATGCTGTAACTGTTCCCACACAATCTCTACATCAGTAATATCCCACCTCTACTGTATGTTTGGATTTTTGTATGCCTTCTGCATTCTCTTTATTTCCCTCTGATGTCAAAAAAGGTCCTAGTTTAGTAAATTTCATGACTTTGTAATCGGGATTTTTTTTCCCCCTTAATCTACCACCTTCATCAGTCCTGGGCATGCCATAAAGCATTCAGTTTTATTTTCTTTCTAAGCACTTTTTTCTTTATTATCACACAGAGTGATAGGAAAGTATTTGGCCACATAACTAGTCTTTGATCCTGAGCCCATCTAAGGGGATAGCAAAAACTGTTATTTTTATTAGTGTATTTAGTTAAAAAGTAGTAAATGGTCAACTCTCAGATTTTTCAGCTGTTAGAGTGTTTGGTTTTTTTGCAGGGCCCTTTGGATATAGTCTTTCATATTTTAGGTGATCTGATGGGGGTTTTTAGGACTGTGTTCTGCCAGATTACCTAGTTTTTATTATTTCATTCATTTTTCAGTAACATAAGTATTTTTTAATACCTGCATATTTTGCACTGCAGTCTTTTATAAACTGAAAAGATGTCTTTGTCTCCTCCGAATACAGAAAGGTGCTAAATTGTACTTCAAAGTACGTTAAATACAAAAATATTTCAATAGGTTTGTCCTGCTTGTTTAGCCCATAAAGCAAAGAAAGGAAATATTTTCCTCTAAAGTAACTGATGGTACCTAGTGTAACAGGTAATTCTAGCAATGGTTAGTTCAAGCATCAAGTGTGATGCTTACAAAATACAGGAGATCAGTTGCTGATCAGAAGTCCCACTAAAGCTGCTGTGTTGTGGCCTCTTTGCTGAGGGATTGGGTCTCTGAGGTACATGGGATGGAAAGATAAAACAGCTTTTAGAGGAGTGTTAGGTTTCCCAGTCACTCCCATCTGGAATTCAGGATTTCTGTCCTCCATTTGCGAGTCGTATCTCCAGAGCTCTTACAGTAGCTAAAAAAATTATTTTCTTTTCTCCTTCTGACATGGTTTAGGATAAGATTTTGTGCATTTGAAAGATGCTTATTCTGTGAATTGCCCTTTGGGAAGTCTTTGGGGTTACTTAAAGACTCTGTTCAGTGCTGTACTCACACAGAGCAAGCACTGCTTTCCATGGCAGTCCTGTGCAAATCTCATATAAACATAGTCTGGACAGATCAGGGCTGACAGAGCAAAACTTCTGTTAGGAAATACTTCACAGTCCCCTGCCATGAGGCTGTAGTCTCATTTTGGTCAACTTCTTTTCCTTTTACAGCCATTTCTTTTTAAATTTTCATCTTAAGCATCCAATAACTTTCCGAGGAGAAGCGGCCAAGACTGGAAGTGTTGACAGTTACAGTATTGTTGCTGCAACACAGACAGTACAGTGCAGCACAGACTTATTTACACTTCTTTGGCACTTCATAAAGAAGTATCAGTATCATCTCTGCTCCAGGAAATTCATGAGGTTATACTATAATGGGCTAATGGGGATTTGGGCTCTTTATAGTCAAGATAGATGTGTCTATCTGACTTGATCCTTTCTCCAGCCACCCAGATATTTTTATGTGTTCCATTCCTAATAGATATTTCTCTATCTCTTGGATTTATATCTATTTTTAAATAAAGTCAAATAAAATATGGTGCATGTTAGATGGGATTGATATCTTAGATATTAAAAAGGACTTGAGAAAAGGCCAGATATGCCCATAAAGGCATGATGTCTATAAAGGAACGATGGTAGGCAATACCACATGGATTTGATAGACTGCTATGAGCGATGGGGTAAAGCAGCATCTTCTAGACAGGAGGAGAACTTATCAACAGGACATACTGGATAGATGTATAGCTATTGGAATGATCTGATGGACAAAAATATGGCATTAAAGACCTGCAGGTCAAGAAGGAAAGTCTGGAAACTGATGCCTCCATCTTTGCTTTCTAATGATTCTCTGGGAATTTCTGTCAATGCCATAGGAAACAAGTATGGGAAGTAAAAGTTCTGAATATCCCATCAGAAACACCTAAGTCATCCAGGAATAATGAAAGTTGTTTGAAAATATCATCTAATGGCTAGAGTTTTGTCTTCCTAAGGGTAAGAGTGATAGCTTGCCAATTGTAATATGTATTATACTTAAACATCTTGCATTTGTGCTTCATGTTTATATTATAAGTTGTTATTAGCACTGTAGAAATTGTTGCAAGTAGAGCAGTAATGTAGATAATATGACTGTTTTCTAAAATTTCCTAATGCTGTGTAGCTGACAGCCTAGAGAAGGCCATGATGCTCTCATTTATTCCAACCTTTGTCTTCATTTTTGCATTTAGTATTCTTGAACATCCATGTATAAGCAGCATTTGGCCATCACTGAGCTGCAGTGTTCACTCCAAGATGTGTGATGTGCTTTGCTTCTTAATTGTCATTTTTGTCTTTGCTTAGTCAGAATTTCCCATATTTTTGGAAATATTAATTGCCATATTGTGCTAAATTGCAGTCTTTAATGACAAGAAAATGACCAAGGTTACCATACGTAATTTGGAGTAGAAAGACAAAAAGTAACTTGCGTGTCTTTGTACCATTTTCTGGAAATTATAGTGTCTGTATGGCATCCTGAAATACATATTTGTGAAATTGCCTTTTCCTTAAATTGCTTTGAAATTATAGTCTTATATAAATAGTGATTTTGTTAAAATTCCCCGACACAACAAAAACAAACAAACAAAACCCATCCCAGAATCTTGAAAACAAATCTAAATGAACGCAAGGAAGATTAAATGCAAACAGATGAGAACTCTATAGCACTCTGTAATACCACAGCGTGGAAGTTTCTGCACTGAGATTGTAACTGAATAGTTCTTTGCAATAATTTCCCTCAGAGATTGACCACAGATTAAATTCAGCAGTAATAAAATAGTTGCATTATAGACCATAGATTAAATTCAACAGTAATAAAAGAGTCCTGTTGTAATGCATATTATTTTTTAAAAACAAGCCATCAGCTGTTTAATAGTTAAATATATTTAGTACAGACACACTTAGTAATAGTAAAATTTTTACAGTTCAGTAATGAATGATGAAAATGCAGTAAACCACTTGGAATTCAGTGTGTGTATATATATTTCTTTTTCATGTGGCCTACTTGATGAAGCCATTTATGATGCATTTGCTCTGACTGTCAGGGCCTGTTAAAATATTTAATGTTTTGACATGCTGCCTCTTCTGCTCTTTTTGAGAAATGGTTTCTAAACAACAGCAATATAGAAACACTCTTGGAGAGGACCAGAGTGGGCAGTGAATAGCTGATCACAGAATCACAGAATGGGTCAGAGCACAAAGACAGGATTGTGTCCAGATTTCTCTGGAATATCTCCCGTGAGGGAAACTCCACAACCTCTCTGGGCAATCTGTTCCAGTGCACAGTGACTTGCATGGATTTGTTTCATGTGGTCTTTAAGATCCCTTCCAAAGCAATCTTACGATTCTATGAATATTCTATTGTTGATGTTGATGTTTAACACATTTCACCAATATTTATCTTCTAAAAGGTTTAAGCATATGTGAATTTTGTGAACTGTTCACCGGTTTATGAAAAGTGAACATTTAGGAGGAGCTGCATTTCAGTTTAAGCAGTAATATGTTTTCATGGTTATTTTACCATTGCTTCTTATCTAATTTTTCCCTCTAAAAGGAAAGAAGTAGTTGAGAAACCCATGCTAATATTTCTCAGAGTTGTAATTCAGTTCAGTGTAAACACAGCCTTTTTTTGAGTTATGGGATATTCTAACGTTTACTTTGCAAGGGCTGGAGTGTCTGATGTAGGTCAAAATGTAAGAGAGGAAATGTGGATATTTCTCTTGCCTGACTTTGATAAGAGGGAAGTCTGCTTTTCCAAGTTCACCTTTTTGCATATATTCAAGTCTGTGCATCACTGCCAAAAACATGGCCATTTGTAGAGAAAGGAGTGCCCGTGGTAAAGGGTAAGGCCATGGACATGAGATTTTTCTTGTTCAGAGTAAGCAGCATCAAATTGTTTGCATATAAAATCCATTTGGTGCCTTATTCATTAAGATCAACAGAGAATTATCAAGCTATTTCAAATGATGGCTGTAGGCCAATTTATTCTTGTATAGAAGAACTAAATAGAATCTAGACTTTATTAGAAAACTCTTATTTTATATCTTAACCAATTTTTTTTCCTCGTAATTATATAATTTTATGATAAGTGACACCTCATTGAAAACTTATTTTGTCCTGGAATGCAATGGATTTTGTGATTTGAAATGTTATTACTTCAAGGAGTATATAAGAAGTCTATAATATTAATTATTCTTGATCTTGCAGGAAAGAAGGATTTGAATAGCATGAGGGGTTTGGAAATGGAAAACTTGCTTATTACATTAGAATGTTTTACTTTTTTCTTTTGGTGAGATCAGCCTAAATTAAAAAAGAAAAAAAAAAGTATTGCTGGCCCAGGCCTTTTTCATGAATTATGTGAGGAGGAGACAAATTGATCTACAGACAAAACATTGTCTCAAGACATCGTTATATGCACTTACAAGAAAAAAAACAAATCATCTCCCCACATTATTAAAAAGTTCTAACTGGAAACATAAATCCTGGTACCTTTTACCCTTTTAGGTTATCATTATCTTAAGAGGTAGGCTGATAATTCTTTATATCTGAAGTTACTCATGACTGGAAGATCTTGGCAGTGTGAGAAGTGAAAGTGTCCAATTTTTGCATTAGAACCAAAGATCTGAGAGTTCTATCTATCTGAATATACTGCAGTATTAATGGATAGCATCGGGACAATGTAGTGCAGAGTACAGTGTCAATGCAGTCAAGAAGACGACCTTTATCTGTAAGAGGGATAAATTTGCATTTATGGATTAAATGTTTGTGTATTTCACATATTTCACTTCAGCAAAATAAAGATTATATCACAGGATAAAAAATGCAATAATAATTAGCATTTGAGGCTGTTCTCTGAAAATCACAAAGCAGTCATTTACATTGCTTACAATACCTCTTTTTCATTAAATATGTCAGCTGGGCTCAACTATTGCATCTAAATCTTAGCATTTCTGTGCAAGGATGATGCAGTTTCTTAATCTTTTAAGCATGATTGAATTGCCAAAACATGACACTGGCTGGTGTATTGTAGGTGCTGGTTGTGAGGTCACTAATTTCCCTTGCTGCTGACCATGTCAGTTGTGGATGGTCAGAAGATGTGCTTGTTCCTGTGATGCCTGGAAACAGAAACTCGGTATAATAAAAGGATAGAAGGTATTTATTGGAAGGATCCAGCTGGGGCAGTGCAGGAACCCCACCAGGGCTCCACCCATGTCAAATACACAAATGGTCACAAAATGGACGCCCAGCCACAAGGTCTCGCAGTTTTATATGCTTTTGGTTCATTAGCACATTGGAGTTAATTGTCCGTTTACAGCTTCAGGTTATGAAAATCCATCCTTCTTCTTCCCTCTTTTTCTTCCCAGTTGTTTACATTCTTAGCTCTAAAATTTGTCCTTGGTCCCAAGCTAGAAAGGAATTGTTTTGTCTCCCTACTCTGTGAAGAGAGTTTACTAACTCTTAATGTGAAGCCCAGAACTGCACACTAAAACTGCACAGAATCCAGAAAATATAAAAGCTAAAACTTGGGCATTTCTGTGTCAAAGGTATGGATGCCAGGCAGGCCTAAATCAAGACCTAAGTCTCGACTTTATCTAAGTGGGAATTGGGCTTTCAGATATCAGTCACTGCTCTGGACCAGCTACAACCTCAGCTGTTCTTGGGTTGTTGCTTTCACCCACGAGTCACCACTCTTGAGCTGAAAATCAGCAGTTTCTGTGGCATCACTTCCAAAGTGTTACGAATTACAGCCAGTTACATCTATTGACTGTAGTTAAGCACATATGTGAGCTTATTTTCTCATTGCTGGAAATGTACTATAAGAGTAGGATGACTTTCAAGAAGAGGTAACCAACAGGCAGCATAAAAATCTGTGGGTGAATCTGAACTAAATGTTCATCGGCTGTCTCAAAGTTATCTGCAGAAGCTGCAGTCAACAGCATGGATATATTTTCAATCGGAGGATGCAGTAATATGTAATAGTATGGAGTAATTCTTCATATCCACTTACAATGCCACAGGGCTTCCCATGGGACTAGAGAAGCCTTAGGTTTAGCCTTACAAACACTGTTTGAACTTCAGTTGCAAGGTGTCCCAAATAACCAGATTTTTGTTTTGTAAATAGTATTTCACTATTCAAAACCCCCGTAGCATCATAGTACTGTGGAACCAGGAAAGGAGAATAAAACCAAGAGGCAGTTATGCAAGGTCAGGAACTGGGGGAAAGGGGATCAGAAGCAGCAATCAGTGAAGGAGGACAGCAGCAGCAGCAGCAAGACCACTGGCTAGAAAGGTAACAGCATGAGGAGTAAAGGCTAGGACAGAGGTGAGCAGTAGTCCTAGAAGCTAATCTGACTCATCCAGAAGCTGGGGCAAGCAATCAGTCTGGGACTAGGAATACCCTGCTGTAGCAGATCGTTAGTCTTAATTTATCGTGAGCCTCTTGTAGAGACAGTGTTGGGAACCTGGGCAAAATCCCAAACCTATTTATGACCAGCTATAGATCAGGCAGGTGACAGTTCTTCCTCAGACACTGTGGAAGTCGTCTGTTAAATTTGCAAGGACAAAATATGAGGTAAGGGTCATAAATATCTATATTATATAATATGCTATAATTGTATAGTTGACAAGCCTTGGTCTGGGCCAGAACTAGATAAAATTGTGTCAGCAAGGAACCAGTTGAATAAAATAATATTGTCTATTAGAATGGCCTTCCCTGAGAATTTGGTATTAAAAACAAACTCAGCTAAAGGAAAATCCACTTTACTTAGGTTTGTTTTCTCCTCTTCCTCTTTTCTTGCTTCACTTTTAACTGAAAGAAAAGATTTAACAATTAGTGGCAGCAACAGAACTGCAGAAACATCTGCCTTCACCAGGAAAGGTTAAATGAACTGTTACAGGAAGGTTTCCACGTGATCTAATCACTTATCTAGAAAGCTGTCGATCTTGGTTCATGTTGACAGTTTTCCTCAGGTGAGAAGCTTGAAGGTGTGCCTTTCCCTAAGGGACATACCAATAAGAAAATAATTAGGCATATATTTATATATAATATATTTTTATATATATATTCTTTTGCTGTCAGTTTCTTTGCTTTCTTAAGCCTGCAAGGTACAGAGCACAAGAACATACACATTGCTAAGCTTTAACAAAAGGTTGTTTGTAAACTCCTAGAAAGAAGCCTTTCATTCATTAAAAAAAAGCCCCAGATCTGGCAGTCTTACTGTAAACATGTACTCATTTACATACAGTTATTGTATTTAAAGAGAAAGCAAGAAATTACCTTGGTTAGAAACATGAGAACAATTATTTTTTAAAAGCATTTGTCAATAACTTCTATTTTGAACTTCCAGAAAATCCAGGGAGATAAAGAGAAAGTGAAAGAAAATGGTTCAGTTTTGAAAGGATGATTGAGGGAGAAGTTGGGAAATAAGTGCTAATAGCAGGCCATCCAAAGGTCAGTGAGCTTGATGAATTGAATACTTTTGTATTGGAACAAACCATAGAACTTGTATGTAACCTAATAGGAGCCTTCCTCCATTTGTCCTTGTAAATGGGAGCTGTGTCTTTGGAGTCCTGCCAGAGTGGAACTGCTCATTCATTATGACCACTTAAAGCAAATGATCATGGCCCTATGGCACATAAAATAATGAGTGTAGCTCCCATTTCTCAGATATGAGGCATATATTATGCTTCACATATGGTCCAATGTGTGCTGGCTTTTGGAAAATGTACAAAAATTACTACAATGAGTAAAGATCGTAAGGAAACAATTCAGCAAATAGGAAATTTTGTAATTGGAACCATAATCAGTGACTAATGCAGAGCAATATGTATGCTAATAAAATAGGAGAGGATTAAAAGACAAAGCTAAATTTAATCGAAACCCA
The DNA here is from genome assembly GCA_013400315.1 of Bombycilla garrulus. Classification (NCBI taxonomy): domain Eukaryota; kingdom Metazoa; phylum Chordata; class Aves; order Passeriformes; family Bombycillidae; genus Bombycilla; species Bombycilla garrulus. The sequence goes on along the minus strand of VXBU01018237.1, from coordinate 754,060 downwards.
GCATACATGCTCGTGTGAATAATTTCAGATATATTCTTAATCCTATTAGTTTCATTTTGTCCCTCCACTGAAAACCAGGTGTTAAGTAGTAGCTTCCATTTAAATTATAACAGGCTTCCCTAACTAGTAAAAACTCCACCTCTGTTATTCCTGATAGGCATGATGGAAGTGTTCTGCATGAAAGGCCTTGCAACAAATGGCATAATAAACCAACTGTTTTAATGAGAGGGCATTAAAAGAATACAGAAAACAGGTAAATCTCATGCCCCTCTGGTTACTGGGGTTCTTATGTGCCTGCAGCACTTGGATGAACCTGGATTTTCCTCTGTGCTGTACAGGTGCTGTCCATGGAGAGGTTCCTCCTCCCTCACATCCCGTGGTGCCTCGTGTGCTGTGCCCAGGCAGACCCGTGTGTCTGCTCCCGACAGGCTGGGAGCTTCTCTGGGATAACACCACCAGGGCTGGCAGGGGGCTCTCTCCTGCCCAAAATCACCCCCTCCTACAGCACTTCCATGAGACTCCCACCACAGAAAGTATAATACGATAATACATCAAAATACTTCGCTGCTGTGTAAATCACTGGGTTTTTTTATTGTGCATATTTTATCATTCCATCGAGCATGATGCTGTAACGGCTGTAAAATTGCATTGCCATTTTCTTTTCAAGGTATTTGAAGGTCACTTCTGTAATTGTCAGGGAATTGGTAATTATTTGTATTTGAATGAATACTTATGAATACTTGTAAGCTGCAAAATATTTAGAACCTAGTAATTTTTTAATTAACCATTCTTTTATATGTTCTTGTAAGTTGTGAAGCCTTTGTTATATGAGATGGAGTTTATAGTTATTATTTATATCTATAGTTTAATTTATAGTTTTAGTTAAACTATCTATAGTTTATATATATTATTTACTATATTTGTGTTTGGGTTTTTTCTATGATATAAATAGAAATGCAAGGAAGGTATATGTGATGCTGGAAATCCCTGGGTTCTGGTACTTATTGATCCACAGGAGATGGAGGTATCTGATTAGAAGGGCAGCTGAATGGAAAAGGGAAGCTGTATGGAAACAGCTGTCTTTTTTCATTAAGATTTTCAAGATTAAAAAAAACCACCTTTATTCTCAGAGTCAAAGCACCACAGGTGAGTGCTGTGACTGGGCAAGAGTTCAGAGAGGAATTTGTTTATTTTCTCCCATGGAAAAGGTATTGTTGCTGGGAGTTGAATAATGCTCTTCCATGTCATACACAGGTCAGTGCCATTAGCAGTGAGCAGCAAGGGAAGTTCCTTGCCTTCATCCTCAGACTGTAAATACAGAGTTATTTTTTAATTTGTTTTCCTTCAGGTATAAAACCCCAGCATATTCTAAATACTGCCTACATTTAATCTACTTTGCATTCGAAACACTTCAAAAGAAAAAGTAGTCCTCTTACAATAACCTCTATCACGTTATTATCATTTGCTACAAGATACGCTGTCTCATTTATGTTTTTAACATATTTATTGTTTATATTACATACAAGAAAAAGGAATTATTTTAAACCCTTGATTTAAAAATGGTCCCTTTCCCTTAGCTCTCTTTCAGAATCCCAAACCTAAAGGCCCTTTCAGGCATGAATATTTTTTTTATTGTTTCAGTAGCAAGCTGTTCTTTATAGAATGTTGTTAGTGTTTTGCAAAGTTTAGAAAAAACTCGTGTCAGGCAGACCAATGTTATTACTGGAGAGATTTTCTCCTTTGCAAGTACTTTTCAGGATCAGACTTTCTTCAAAATTCAGTGGAGAGGCCTGTACAGCCAGAGGGTCTTTGTGAGCAAGACCACAAACACAGACACAAATGGTGTTCTGCACTTGGACTTGAAGCATAGGGGAGTTTGTTTTCTTGGAGATTAATTATTAAAATTATTATATTAAAAAAGTGTTGAATTTCTGTATAGTTGACCCTGCAGAGTTCTAATGCTATTGTGGGATCAGGTGTGCACAAGGGCAGGGTCCAGAACATATTTTATCTACTTTTTCACTTTATTGCTATTGCTGATTATTTTCTTTATGGTTATTTTCTTTATGTAACAAAGGGTCAAGGAGATTCTCTGCTTATTTTTTAATAAAAATGAGTATGTTAGGAATCACCAGTTTGATACTATTGAGGAAATCAGCAGAAATACAAACATGAAAATATTTTAGACTGAAACTTGTTAGATTATATGGCATCCAAGTTAGAATGCATTTTTAATACCAATCACAAATAAAATAACAACAAAAATATATCCTTCCAAATTAAGTTTGTTAGAATAAAGTAATGAAAAGATAGTCCAAGATATTAAATAATTCAGATTACCTCTGGGAAAAGATTGATATTAAATTCTATAGGCAGTGATTAGCTTTCTCTTTGTTTTGTGAATCTTTCTATATATTTAAGAGAAAACTGTAATCTTGCTGGAGACTTCCATGCAATAGCCAAGAAAACCTAAAGCGGGTTAATAATTTTCTATTAAGACATTTGCCATCTTTAGAGTAATGTTGTATAACTGAATTTGAACTGAATTTCTATAGGATATTTCACATCTCTGGAAATAGCTATATATCTTATCAATAAGAAAGCTATTTCTCCAGCCCTTATCGTGTGCATGTCTTGTCAGCAGCATCAGTGCATCATATTCACTTTGAATGTCACCTGCTGCCCTGGGTGCTCAGTGAAGAGGAGCAATTGCCCCTGAGGTCATGGGAGTTAAGGAGCTGAGATGCTGCTGTGCCAGATCAAATCCAGGGAGGGAATCAGCTGTGTCTGTGGGGACAGGGATAGGGAGATCCAGTGCTTGGGGTGGCTGCCTGCCTCTCCATTGCTCATTAGAGTGCAGAGAGACCAGAATTCCTGCCCTAGTCCTACAGCAGGCACCGACTTCAGGCAGGTGACTCGAGTTCTTGATTCAGGAGCCTGGTCACTCTGGGTTTCTTACATGACAGAGGTGTCCCCCAGAAAGCAGCACACCCTGATTAAGAACTATATTAAATACTTCTTATTGGCATGTATTTGTGTTCCTACTGCTGAAACTCATGCTACTTGAATAAATATTCTAGCTGAATAAATATTCTAGTTTTAATTGAAGCTGTACGGTGTTTAATGGCAATGTTTGGTTTTGTCTTTTTTTTCCCCTGCAGCTGTGACTCTGAAAATAGGTATCTTGGAAATCCACTTAGGGGAACATGCTACTGTGAGTACTTGTGTTTTTAATGCTACATATTGAAATGTTGATTATATATTATATGTTTGTTCCATTTCCTTGGGAAAAGAAAATAAGTTCCTGGCAATTTTCCAAAGTTGAGCACTGTGATATTTCGACTGAAAAACTAAAATGCCCCACTGGTCTTCTCTTACTTGGTCCACAAGAACACAAATTCAAGTCTACCAGAAGTTGATTCCTTACATCTAGCTGAGAGGGACTAACTAAGCCACAGAGTGATTCTTTGTATCTCATACATGAGATATGCGAATGAAGGGAATAGTAATTGTGTCAATGCTTTGAAGACAGAGTTTGTGGTGAAGAAATGCAAATAGTGTAAAACAGTATAAAGCACTATTCCCTGGGACATTCTGAGGGGTTTAACCAGTCTGCCTCCCAGGGACATGAGACACAGCTGCTCTCCAGAGTGTCATAAAAGGAGGCTGTGTGTTGTCTCCATGTTCTTAATGTTGTAGAAAAGATGCCTCGGGCAAGTTTACTCTGAAGCATTGCAGTTTTGATAGTCTCAGTGAAGGACCTGGAGGGATGAGAATGCTTATTACCCATGTGCAGAAATCCCTTAGTGAGCTGTGCCAATTTTACTATGCCAATATCAAGTTCAGTAGTAATTTTAATCATCATAAAAACAGATGGGATGTTGGAGAACACTGTTTTAACTTTTGTGACTTTTGCACATACCTGCTCTGTGCCAGACAATTGGATCCATTAGTCTGTTGTTTCTAACATCATCCCTACTTCAAACTTGAATTTATACATGAAGACAGATGTCTGAACATACTTATAACCTCTCTGCTGATTTTCGGCCTTGTTTCTTAGCATTTCATTTTACAACATACACAAAAGCTTTATTTTAGAGTTTCTTAAAGGCATCATTTGCCTAATAAAGGAATGTTTATTTTCTTTGCTAATCTGTCTTTCTTACCTTAAATGGTTTGCATCTGCAAAGTATTTTTTTACAGAGCAAAATAGTAAATTATATACTATATTACAGATGCTGACATATCTCTAGGCCTAAAACATTTATTCCTTTTGCCAGCTATTAAAGAACATCGGTGTGGGTTTCTTGTTTTTTTTTTCTCTCAGACAACAGAAGTTCGAATGTAATGATATAAGCTGGAACATAAATTTTAAATGTTGTAGACCAAGTTGAAAATACTCTCTAAAACTGTGTTTTAAAAATACTCTTGATCAATAATTTTTTTTTAACGTAAGAAAAGTGTCTTACTTCAAAACAGAAGTATCAGTATTTAGAAGAATAATTTTTTGTATCTAGAAATAATCAAATAATTCTTTTATGTTTAGAGTGAGTACGTGAGAAGTTCATACTTTGAGGACAGTTATATATAGGCTATTTTGGATATGTATGTCAACTTTGTTTTGTGCTTTAAAAATAAATGTTATTAAATTTAAGAGATTGAAAAGAAATGACAGTAATGAGATTTGTAGACCTCAGGCACCTCCATGAAAAAACCTTATTTTTTTTTTGCTACCATGTTTCAGGCTGGGTCTATAAATCATGTTGGAGACAAATTGTACTATATTCAAGATGCCCTTTCACCTTTAACTCACTACTGTTATTTGTCTTCTGTCAGATTTCAAAATATTTTAAAGATCTTGTTGTTTTGAAAGTATAAATTTTCTTGTAATACTTCCAGCCATTTAAAATATCCCATATAAACAATTCCCAGAGTTATTTTACTGTAGTAATCAGGAGACTACACTGATAAATAACAGTGGAATTCTATATTTCTTGCATTTGGTGGATGATGCATCATAATGGAAAAGAATCAGTTAATTTGTGGATAACTGACTGACCTAAGATATCAATGATAGTTTCTTATCAGCACAGTTCATTTCCTGCTAAATCATGTATTAAAAACACATATATATGTATATACACACATCATGAAGACATGGTCCAATTTGTTATCTATATTCTAAAATATTACCATACCATGTTTCAGTTTTGTACAAGACAGGCATTTGGATGGTATTTTTTTTATGCTTTATTTCACTCCTCATTAAGAAACTTTCTCTTTAGACACTTAAAATGTCATTTTACTTTTTCCTTGAAGTGTATTTTTTAGAACACATGAATATTATTGCTCACGGGGGGGGGTAGGGGGAATAAATTGTATGTATTTATGAGCAGCATAAGATTGTGAGAAATAAAAATTCTAGGCACATCAGTTTCTATTACTTAGAATCAAAATCAATGAAAGCAGATAATAACTTGCTGTAGGATCTTCTTCCGGAAGACTTTTAGTCACTTGCTCGAGTTTAGCCATCTTCAAAATGACCACTTTTAAGCATTTAGATTTTGCCCTTTTTTCACTTGTGTAAGTACTGCCCTAAATTGGAATACTCTTCTAAGCAAAACTTCAGGGTTTAATCCCAAGTGTCTGGATAATTTTTTTGTGATACTGGATGGCCTCGATTTCTCTTTAGCAGCAGGATGTGGACTGAGGGATGCTTTTTGTCTTAGAGGAACTTTCTGCAGTTTGAGGTACTGTGGATGTTCACTGCCCTGTAAAAGCTCAGCTGGTTTCATCTCCTCCAGCTCTCTGCCTGTCTTAGCTGGTTCTTGCCTCGTCCTCTGCTCCCTCCTGCCTGTCACTGCCATCCTCAAGCCTAGGAAGGGAAGGGGGAGCAGTCTGGTGTTGGTGCAGGTGCTGGTGTTGACATCAATGCAGAGTTTAAGAGGGGAAATGAAGGCAGAGTTTGCCACTGAGAGAACATGGGTTGTTTTAGTCTCTTCATTATTTGTTTCCTTTCATAGTGATGTAGGAGAGTAAACAGAATTTTAATGCTCTACATGGATGGTGTTGTGATTGAAGAAGTGATCTGAGCACAGATAAAAACACAGGAAGATTATGGATGGGTCTGGCATGATTGAAAAGAATGAGATTTATATAGGAAGTAACACGCTGAACATTGCAGGGACTTAATCTAAATACAGATACTTTGCCAAAGGATAAACAAGAGAGAGCAGCAAAGCCATCAAATCCTAGAGGTCAGAGGAACACTGTGTTAAACATCAGATTTCATTCTCATGTGACATTTCCAAACATGGCAGCACTGGACAAGTGTAGTTTTTTTGCTTTAAATTATGGATTATTTCTTATTAAGAAATTTGTTAATAGAAACAGAGTAACAAATGTGTAGTGGGGCATGTAGTAATGTATTATCCAGATTGTGTGAAAGTCATTGTATATGACTTTTTAAAAATTATTTTAATATCATTCTTCGTGATTGAATTGTGTTATTGAGAAGGCACAACTTTGAGAGTAAGAGAATGAGAACAAGCCTCATAGATACAGAAATTAGAAAAGTACTGAGTGTATAATAATGTGTGAGCAGCTGCATGATAATCTATCTATTCTAGCACCCTGTTGTCAGGAGTGGCTGAACATGAATGCCAGGGGAAGAGTATGGGAAAGGGGCAAACATTCAGAGCTATTTCTTTCTTTATATCCAACAATTTGCAGCTTAGAACTTCTTGTGAGGAAGGATTTCTTGAGCTAAAAATGTTCAATGTGCCATTCCTGAGGAATATCAGATGAGACCTTATGGAAGATTTCTTACACAAAATAAAAATGGTATTAATGTAAAAGACGGCTATGTGGTTTTAGAAGCTACAGGGGTTTTTTTGCCCCTGTAAATATCCTTGTTAGCTGAGGACAGGTCTGCCTCTGGATTGGCTCTGGATTTCTGTGGGGATGCTCAAGTTATCCTGAGGCCTTTCTGTGGGGAGCCAATCGTGCCGTGAATGATCGGAGGCTGATTCACTCCCTAGAAATGAATCCTGAGTGGAGGCCAGAGATGGTTGTGCAGCTGACTTATGCATGTACACAAACCATAAACATAACATTTTCTCCTGATACATTTGTATTGGCTGTTGTTTTTGCTCCGTGGTGTCTGGGCCAGCGTGATGGATGGCAGGGACACCTCGACAGCAAAGTGTGCATCCAAATGGCTGCATTAGTTCTTCACACATCAGCATTAGGAATACATTGCTGTCGGAGTCACAGCTCCTGGGTGCAAGGGAACATGCAGGAAAACCAGATGGTTTTAGACAGACTGGGAGGAATCACTGGGACAGTTGCCACTTCTGTGATCTTCACTTGGGTTGTTTACAGACACAAAGCTTTAAATCATAAATGGTGAAGTTGTTAATCCAGTGTTTCAGAGAAAATGAAAGTTTAAATTTACAATTCATGATGTATTACAATACAAGGTTTGAATTATAGGCGTGCTAACAATCACTTGTTTTGAGAGGATGTGATACTTTCCACCATAAACCTTTCTTAGGTAGCCATATTTCTAAGGTCAAAAACTTTCCAAAATGTCTGGCTTATGTACATTATTTTGAGTTCCAATGCAACATATCAAACAAGAAGTACAACTGATCCTAATACTGCTACATGCAGAAGCATAAAAGCTTACAACAAATCAGTCCTGTGAGTGTAAATCACATTGTTCACCTGCATATAGTTAGAATTTTCATGAGCTGAGCACTCAAGATTTGCCCATTTGTCCACTAAGAAAATTCCTAGCTAAGACAATGAAGTTGAAAAAATGCACATGAATTTACATACCTTAGGTTTTTATTCCCTTTTATCCTTAAAAAAAATAGTTTAGAAGCATTTTTGGATTATTTCTGGGTACCACCATTGACAGTGAAGAGAGGGAGCAAATAGCTTTTCCATTTGCTCCTGCAGACTGGTTGCTGTTTTAAAACAGGCAGCAATAGTGAGTTACAGGGCAGCAAACTTTGCAGTGGGAAACTTCCAGGCATTCCAGATTTCCTCAGCAATGCACAGCCAGAATGTCGTCACAATGTAATAAAATTGCAATAGATGAACAGTTTTAATTAAACTAGTGCTCATCTTTTGGGTGGACAGTTTTGTGGGCCTGTGATTATCTGTGAATGAACAGAGAAATCAGGTGAAGCTTGCCTTTTGCATTTATATATATATCTATATATAAAACATATATATATTAAAAAAAACATATATATATGCACTATAGATCCAGTGTAACACTGCAGAGTTTCTCATGCTGCAGAGCAGCCCTGCCTCTAGAGATTAGAACCTGACCTTTGAGAAGGATTAGAGAACACAAAACTTAAGAGGTCATGAGGGAGGGGTCATTTGCAAAGGGAATTAAACTGGGGAGGGACTGAATGACTTGCAGCTTTTTTGTGGAATTAAAACTTGTTTATTGATGATATGCCCCAGATCCAGATATCTGTTGGATTTATAGCCTTTAAAAAAGTCGAAGCCTTAATATCTGTATACAAAATGGTTGAAAGAATGTACAAATTATATTTTAACCATTTTATGGGTGTTTCCTTCCAGAGCTCTTCCTAATTTTTCTCTTACATTAGTGTTTTGTGAAATGTCATTTGTGGATGGCTTCTCATAGTGAGGGACCAGGCACTCTCGAGTGTTCTGGGATGAAACAGGCAAGGAAGGAAGGAAGGTGGTGGGCCCATCTGCAGAAACCTTAGGGCTCAGGTGTACACATTCCATTGGGAACTCTGAGTTTTCTACTCAATCTCCTGGAAATACAGGGAGGAAATAGAAATTGTTTTCCTAGCAGGAAAACAGTAGTCATAGATTTTTTTGTTGGTTTCTTTTTCTTTCCTTTTTTTTTCCCTTTTAAATTCTTAATGGCTAAATTTTATCAGCTGGTCTTTTTCTACTTAAAGTAAACCCCAGGAAAAAATATGTGTACTAAATGTTTTGCAATGATTTTTTTGGGATGGATGTGAATAATTGGTTTATGGCTTTACTCTGCCATTCTAAACTCTGAGACATAAAATCATTATAGCTTATAAGACTGTTGCTTCTTTCCTTGGTATAAATACAGACAGGATAGCAATAAGCAATTCCCTCAGTGTGTCAGCAGCTCACAAAGATGAAGAATGATACTTTCATGTGCAAAATTGGTAAGAAACTATGAAATGTGCATTCAGTAAAAACTCTCAAGATAATATCTGGTGTCTGTGCAGGGAGTTGGGGACAAAAAAAGCAAATTTTGCTTCTGGCTGAGGAGCCTCGTAAGGATTCTAGTCCAGTGCTGAAGCTGTTTTAGCCCCACTACTGCTGACACACCAGGATTTCAAAAAGGGAAAAGTACAGGAAAGTGCTAGTCCTTACCTATTCTCCTTACAATTTCCTATAGTAAATTAGTACTTTTATTTAAAGTTTTTAAGCCATATTGTTATGCAGTACATGTGATGCATGAAAAAAACCCCTCAAACACTTATTTCTTTTATCTGCTTTATTTAAAATTTGTCTTACTTGCTGAAAATTAAGAAGTCTAATTACTTTTTCATATCTGGTCTTTGGACTAAGACTTTGTTAGTCCTGACTTTTTTTTTTCTTCAGTAGTAGTAACTAGAAGGATGTTTTAATTATTAAATGTAGATAATTTATGACAACTTCCAATGAATTTTTAGAAATATCAGCTCAGTGTTATCTCAGAGCAAAAGGGTAAGGTAATACACCCTTACTTATGTTGTCAAAATGCAGTTCAGGCTTATTATATCTATTGACATGGTCAGATAGTTCATTTATACTATTTTCCTTATTATTGCAATGCATTTTGTTTCTTTCTTTTCTGGGCTTATTCATAGTCAAAGTTTTAATATAAGGTAATTTTTTAGTAACATTTATTATGTTACTGATGTTATAATTTAGTAAAAACGAGAATTAAAATTGTTGGAAGAAATCTTGTTAAATACTAAAGACATGGATGTTGATGCATTCAGGGACTCAGAACAGGGCCTCTTTTTATCAAAAAAATCGTAAAAAAATTTCTAAAATTAAGTAAAATGTGTACTAGAAGTACCATAAAGCACTAGGTGGCAGGCTTGTTATACTTAGAGAAAAACTAAACTCAAGAACATTCCAAGGAGAGTGTTTTAGAAGATAAATAGCAAGTAGCACTATAAGTAAAACTGTTAGCAGGGATTTTCCAGATATTTAAAAATTATGTTGAAACTTAAAGGGCATAAACAATAAATTCTAGCTCTTGAAAGCGTGTTTGCTTTAGCCGAGTTGGGAGATGTGTACCAGCAGCTACCAGCTTCACTGATTTGAACAATTCATGTTTCCTTTTGGGACAACATTAATTTAAACTAAATACATATTGTAATTGTAAAACTGTCATGCTTGACTTAAAATAATGAGTTCCGCCAATTATATCTAACACTGATTGACTTTGATAGAGACTGAAAAAATCTGTATTATTTATAAACACAGTAACAGTGATGACTGACATTGTCTTCTGGATATATGGACTTATACAAAAAAATTCTATTTAAAATGAAATCTTCTTAGTATTTAAAGAGTCTAGTGGAACAGATTATAGTTTAAATCAGACAATTCTAGGATGGTTTGAGAAAAGATTAGCCTCAGCAAACCTACCAGCTCAGAACTTATATAGAGCAACAGACAAACACAGTCTTTGCCCCTGAGCTAAAATAACTGCACAAACCAACTGTCGCCTTCCAGAGAATTAAAACAATAACCACATCAAGGATCTGAAGCTCCTAATAAAGTATTATGATCTCACCCCAGGCTCTGTGTACTCATTTGCCAAATGCTGGGTTGGCTTGCAGCTTTGTTGGGGAGGCTAAAGAAACTGATTTGCTGCCAATCATTTTCAGCTTTTACTTTGAGTTGGAGAATTTTTCCATGTAGGTATTTATTTCTCATTTTTGTAATTTTTTTTTGATAATGTGGATTTTTCTTTGCTTAACAAGCCATGCATCATTTTGAAATGAAGATTATTTGCTTTCTCTGATAGCTTCTACTTATATATCAGTAAATTTTCCAATTGGCATCCTCTTACAGTAACTATTTAATACCATTTGTCAAAGCAGACAAAGTCAATTTAGTGATTGTTCATTTAGGTATGCTACTCTGTCTCAAAGACATAGGACAAACTAACAGTGGTGAAACTAACTTTCTAACTACTAAAAAGAAGAAAGAAGATAAAAGTCTGAATTAGAGGACTATTCCACAGGTGCCATTATTATTTTTGTATCATGTTTCTGTTGTAATGCAGTGTAATATATAGTAATACATATATATAGTAATATATAGTACTGTAGTAAAATAGCTATTAGTATAAAATGTGAGTATTTATAGAACTTGATGAGGCAAGAGTGGGTGAGATCTCATTCAGAAGACATCCTTTGCTTTGTAGGGACTTTAGCCCATCTATGAGGCAGTGTTTTAAATGAGGAGGAAGCCAGTGCAAGTATCCACAAATAGACAACATTTGATTTTGTCGATGTATTGAGCTTGAGTTCATAGGGATGGGTACTTTCTGAATCCTTGTTCAATGTGCTCTGTGTGTGTGATTCCTGAAGATTTCCCAGGGGACAGGAGCTGTCACTCCTCCGACACCTGGGAGGCCTTGGAGCTCTCCGAGACTGGAGCTATAAGAAATAAATGCCAGAGGAATGGATCCCTCAGAGGGAAAAGATCCCTTTTCCTTCTGACAGTTAAGGGAGAACACCTGGGGTGCTTTTGCAGTTGCATTGCTTCCCATGCTGACTTCCTGGGGAAAAGAGAATTCCTAATCAGTAGGACTTCAAGGGAAGATCTATAGTGAAATCTTGAACCAGTTGAAAAAGGAAAAAAACACACCCTAACTTCAATAAATGGCTTGTGATATGTGGGAGATTTTGTATTGGTTCCTTCAGGAGTTCTTAGTCAAACCAGTGCATTATTCCATGTCAGCTGGGGTGTTTTTCTCTGCTGGGAAACACGAAGCACTGCAGGATAGCTGAACCTCTTCCATTAATGCAGATGTCCTACAGTGTGAGTTCCACTGCTCAGGTGTGGGTTCTGAACTGCCCAGTCCTGGCACACATGTCTGTAAAGTCCAGAGAGTAGTCAGGGATGTCTTCAGCTTTAGCATTAGTGCTGTGAAGCCCTTAAAGTGTGTTTGAGGGACTCTTGTAGGATCATTTAAGTAAATTGGGGGTCATTTGTATCTCAAGAGGATGATAAAACCTTGGATTATATAAACCTAAGGAAAACCTAAACTAGGTTGAATGTGGACATCGTCAAATTCAAGTCTCTGACTCAATAACTCAGCTCTATTTCAGCATATTGCAAAGTAGCCTCTGTGTCCTTGATATTAATTTATTGTCACTTTTTCTTAGCTTGAATTGTGAATATAATTTTAAAATATGTTCTAGAATATAACTCATTGGCAGCAAAGTGTAATTTGGAAGTCACTTGATATAAAGGATAATGCTGACATGAGATGGAAGAGCAAACTGTGTGAGGTCAAAAAGCAGCAGTGTACACTACAAAATAGATACAATAGCAAACTAGACATTAAGGGAAAGTTGAAAAATGTATCTGTCAAGAAGTATGAAGATACACTGGTAGAGAAGTAATATATATGTATCTGATTTGTCTTTTTATGTTATGGGGAAATAAATGTACTTTACTGTGTTAGCCCTTAAGGAAATGCCACGGCCATCAGAATAATTTTGTAAAAATGACAAGCTATGCAAAATGTGGGAAGAAAAGTCTTTAAAGGGCAACAATATCACTTTTTTTTTCATCAATGATATGAGAATTTTAGATTTCAACTTCTGTTGAGTAGAAACATGTACTGCTTCTGTACGTATTTTTGAAAATGTGGCCAGACAGACTTTAAAGTTTTAGAGCCTTTCCTGATGCTGGGAGTGGCTGATGAACGAGAACATGGAGAGGTCATTGCTAGAATGAGCAACAGAATAAAGGGTGGAAAGAGAGAAATGGAAACATTCTAAGGAAGGCAGTGTATGACTACATCATGTGAATGTGTCACTTCATGTCTGTTGGCAGGGGTTGCCTCCCGCAGCCTCTGGTCTGTGAAGGTCAGCTGGAGATGATAGGAACAATCACTGCTTTTCAAATACCAAGAACAAACAGACTGTCAGTATTTGCTACAGTTTGCTGTTCCTTTTTACATGCTAATTCAGTTCTCAGAGAATCTGTGTCAAAAAGTTTGTGCTTGATATCTATCTCTGAGTAATGGCATGTCTCAATTATTAAGCTAATAATTAAAAAACCCCAAAAAACTAACGAACCAAAAAAAAAATATTCTATTTGCTTATTTTAGTTTGCAGTAATTTATATTCTATTTGCTTATTTTAGTTTGCAGTAATTTCTTTCCATGGACAAATAAAAAAATAAAAAAAAGTCATGAATAATGAAAGCCCACCTGGGTTTAGTTCCTGGTTTATAGAAAAAAAATCACACTAAGAAAATATATTATTTCTTTTAATGCCTGGCAGCTGTTTCAGGTGGAATTTGAGTTTTCCAAGTCACTTTCAGAAGGGAGTCAGTGAGCCTTGCCCTGGTGGCCAATGTTTCCTCTCTGAGGCAAAGAATAAATCTCCTCTGAAGGATGGGTGACTGCACTGGGGTTGAGGAAAACAGCCTTTGGGGTCCCATTTTTCCTTCCTCTGTTATTTCAATTTGCTTATTTTAACCAAACTGTTTATTATTTTATGTACCTGACTGCCAGTCCTACAAATCAAATTTGTAGCAAGTGGGGGAGTGTTTATTTTTTCTCGAGTTTTTCACTCTGTATTTTAGTCCATACTAGGGTTGAGATATTTCCTCCTATCTGTTTTAAAGGCTGTGTAAAATGGATTAGGCAATATTACAGATATGTAATTTCATTTGTGAATGTTTGGAATTTTAATATTCATCAATATTTTTTTGCTGATTTGGCACTCAGCTCTTAGCATGAGCAATGTTATTATTGAGACAGAATGTTACTACTGAAATCAACAGATTTTACTCAAAAAATACCTAATGGTGTTTTAAAGGAGAAGGTGCTTGTGTTCTTCTTTGCAAAGTTGTAATGCAAGTGTTTCTACTGCATGGAGATGTAGCACATTGTATTTATTACAGTACAAGTACCTGTTGCAATTTGTGACTTTAAAACAGAGGACACTGCTCAATGAGGTATATGACGTAATTTCTTCCAGTATGAAGTGCCATTTTTTGGATTTATTTGCTATTAGAGATTTTATTTCTCAGAACCAGCAATTTCGTATGATTTGAGAAACAGCAAAGTGGAAACATCTCAACTTCAAGATACATTGCGTAGTTTGTACAACTCATGTGGAGTCAAGCAATGTGAGGTGTGCTCTGAAATTTGGGTTGTAGATTTAGGGTTTCTTCAGCAAAGTTCAACTAAATAATGAGAAAAGGAAAAGATGAGAATTTTGAAAATGTTGTAATATTGCAGGAGCCCCTATTTATCTGTGTATATTTATAGACAATTTCTAAAGTGTGTGTTCTTTCTCCTTGGAAGGCCTGAATAACAAGAGGTTGCTTCTTTAATTGTTAAGTTGTTTTGTTAATTTTAAGCGTTAAAGTGTTTGGTTATTTGAGAAGCAGGATAAAAGCTCTGCTACTAAAGATGTAGAAGTTATTGCCTGATTGACTTCTGACTGTTTCCAGTTTACAGCAAAACTTGAGCATGTACATGTATAAAAGCATAAACAATTTAAAAATCGCATTTGTACTTCTGCCATGCCCATATTTTCAGCATTGATCCATGTATAAATAGAAGCTTTTCAAAACATTTCAAAAGGAAATGTAATAGATTTTTAGGGATTATACAATAAACTGGAAGTTATGAGAGCAAGATTTAAAATAACATGAAAATCTGACTGCTTTCATTTACTACTTTCCTAGGCAAGAAACATCCCTCTTTGGCAATAATACATGAAGTCAAACAATAATTTAACGTTGTTGTTTCTTAGATGTGCCACTTCTGTTGTCAGAACGAGCAGATCAGAGATCTCTTCAGTGTGTAGAGACTATATAATGAAAGCAATAAATTAGAATCAGGTTAGTGAGTATAGATGCTGGTATATTGAAAAATACTTTGTGTTAGAGATGTAATATTAATATGGATGTTACAAAGGTGGTGATGCATTTAGATCACTATGAAAAAAAATTAACGGAGAGAGAAATTTGAATTTCTTCCATAATAATTGTAATGAATTTTTTTTCTTGGCTTTTTATTTTTTTCTCACTCTTCTAACACTTTATGAACACTACAAGAGTTAAGGGATTTAAAAGACTGGCCAGCATGACAAAACTAAGGTAGATTTATTGAGTACTCCTTGCTGTCAAGTAATAACACACTTTTGACAAGACTGTGCTCTGAGTTCTGGAATGTTCCACCATTGGAGACATCTAGACCTTTTCCTCCAACTGGTGTTTAGATACCTGGTGATTTGTATGCTCACTTTTCTTCGTTGCTGCTTATTTTACTAATATTTTGCTTATAATTCCCTAGCCATTGCTTTCCTCACTTTGTTTACAGACCATGTTCTTGAGCAGAGCTGAAAAAGGGTCTGCAGCTGTTCACAGTAAATCCATCAGTTGTTACAGCTTTTTCAGTGAAGAGTTTAGTTAATTAGCTGGGAAAAATAATGATATTTGGCTGTGGTCTGGGATTTAAAAACTTTAGGAGCATCATCTTGAGATTGCATACTTAAAATGCTCCAGGTAACTCTGTCTGTGCCTCAGTTCAAGCCCAGCCTTGTTTACCATGACATTTTCATACCTACACTTTTACTGCTGTGACAGATACGGCGAGATACATTTCACCTAACTAGCCTTGTAAAACTTATGTGTTTTGACTTAATTAACCTTGTAGGTATTTCTATTTTCAGTAAAGAAAATCAGGAGTTACCCTTCTGAACATGGCGCATTTCTGTCATCCACTGGAAGTTTTAGTCAATACAGAGTGGGCTGAGACAATTAGCAAAATTTAGCTGAATAAAATTCTAATCCAGGTCAGATTTTTCTGGCCTTCCCTTAAGATCAAAACTGACAACTCGTTAAACCTTTCCAAATAGCAGCTGAGAATTTCATAAGATAAAAGATTTCTATTTGAAATAAAACTTAGTTACCCAATTTGCTGATTATGACACTAATCCCTCTGGGCTTTTTAGCCCAGTATATTTTTCAAAAGTGCCGTAAAAGTAGCAATGACTTGCTATTGCTGTATGTTTTTAAAGACTTTGAACTTATGTGAAATTCATTCTCTCATGCTCTTTCTTGAAATGGAAAAAGGCATATAAATAGTAAGTGCTGGGGTATTTTGAAGCTCGTTGCACTCTGATTACATATATAAAATGCAAGTTTTTCGTAAAGACTTCAGAGTAAATGACTTTTTGTTTTATCACAATGGACAAGTAATGTCAGACACCAACATATTCAATATAACAATGACAATGACTGCTAGATACAGATGACAGAGGAATGAATCAGGCAGCTGCTCTGAAAGTTCAAAATAATTATCCGGACTGAAAATAGGCCTGGTGGTAACCCCCAACTTTGATGTAATACAAGGAGAATTTCATTTGGTCACAATTGAATATGATTTATAGCATTTGATAATGGTACTTGGTTTCAAAAGCAGCATTTGTTCTGATAGAGAGGAATATGAATAGTTCTGTTCTCAACAAAGTCTTGCTAGAAATAGAGGCCAATCACTAGAAAGAGGAGGAGAGAGACAAACTGCCTGTGCAATGAAGAGGTGAGAGTATGAATTTTAGAATCAGCATGAATAGACAGATCCCTAAATAGAAAAGTGTGGGAAGACTGTGACGAGTCTGAAGTTGCAATCATGATGGAGGTTCTTACAACTTTAGGTGATTTCAAGTAAAAATAGAACAGCACTAGATTTTGAGGGGTTTATTCAGAAAATAGAAGTCATTTGTTCTCAGAAAAAAAAAGTGAAGAAACCCCTCTTTAGTCATTGATTGAGTAAAGATCATGTGATCTTCACCTAATATTTATAAAATGGGATAATTAGGTTGTAGCTGAGAATGGGATAATGTTGTGGGTGGGTGAGTCTAGTTCCGTGCTCTCTTTGTAAATTTGGCTGATATATATTGCAGCATTTTTGACTTAGACCTTTTGCTAAACTTAAACTTTTGGAGCTAAAATGAATAGACGTTTCTCAGAAATTCTGTGTATGTATGAAACTGTTTTGCCATTTTGTTCAGCTTTAAAAATGTGTGTTAAGAAATTGTGTGAGAGGAACCATGGGAGAAAAACCCCATGGGACCAAAGTTAGAAAAGCCAAGAATGTGTCCAGTTACGAATGTTCTTGCTCCCTTTTTGGGAGCCCAGTTTATTCTTCCCTCTTGCTGAGAGATGCAGTGAACTGGGATGCTCTCTTGGGATGATTTGTTCAAAGGTAAAAGATAGCTCAGAAGTAAAGTGATTTTCTAGAATTTACTCCAGCCTAATTCTTAAATTACTTAATAAACCCCCTTTATTGAAATATGCTGCATAGGCAGTGGGTGCAGGATGGTGGAAGAATGAAGGTTGCTGTCACAATAATTTTTTATTTGCTTCTTTATTAGAGCACAACAGCACAGTTTTTAATAATATTGCTATATACCAGTTCCCAAGGAACTTTCACTCCACAATGCACTGAATGAATTTGTAGGGAACGAATCAGTGATAATATAATGAAAACTTGAATGTGTGTTCCTTTCCTGTTTTGTTGTAAAAGTGGAAAGAATTACAATGAATGATGGAAGGGGCTGCCAAATAACAATGTTCATATGTAGTGTTATATAATTCCAAGTATTATGAAAAATCAAAGTCTAGGTATTTCAAATTGGCTGCTCGTTTTTAATAGATGGTTTTGTCCTTGGTCTCTTTGTTTCATTTCCTGTCCTGTAAAATGGCACTCATAAAGCCTTCTCATCTTCAGTAATGTTGTAACAAATCCATTAACTTTTGTGAAGAACTTAGAAAATTATAGTGATGAATACTATAGAAAGCCATATTAGGAATTAATTCCATCTTTAGAAAAGGGCTTGTGTAGCACGTAGTAAATGAGGCATGGGCCCAACACTGAGTACTGAACATGGAACAAAGTGTTGAATAGCTGCCCATTAGGGGAGCACTCACCCAAAAATAATTTACAGGCACCCTTGATTTGTAGTGGCTGATTTTACAGTCTTAATACTCCCCTGTAACGTACCTTTTCATATATAAATTTATCACTAATTTATACTAAACATCTTCAATTACATTTTTAAAAAAGTAATTAACATTGTAATTATATATTCTCACAGAGTTGTTAGAGGCACTTTAGAAATACTGAAATACTTCTGCCTGGCCTTTGTTCTTTTGGGAATATTCTTTCATTTTAAAAATCAGAGTTTTCTTCCAATACAAACGTTTGAGTATGGGAATTGGTCTGTTCCTTTTTGGAAATGAGTACAATACTTTCATTTTAAACCATATTATCCTTATCAGAAGTCATTGGCCTTTATTAAAGAAACAGAGAGGTTTATTGAAAATTAACAGCAATACTAGGGTTAAAGGATTGCTTTGAAATTTATTTTTCTCATTTAATTAAACATCTTTCTTTACCTAATTATTGTTATGTTCTCACACATGCTCATTACTGGCATTTTGAATTGATTTTAATGACTTTTTGACTGTGAAAGCAGTCAAGGATTTTGAAAAAATCAAAATAGAGATGTGAAAAAACTCAATAACCATAAGTCTTTGTAATATTGGACCATTGATGATGTCTGGATGGTTTTGTGGTCCTATCTCCCAACACTTTTTTTCTACTTTAATCAATGATTCCTAAGATCAAGTGAAACAAAATTACCTGGGAACAGATATTAGATTGTTCTGGGCTGACTCCTGGCTCAAAAACACCCAGCTAGTAGATTCCAAATACTGTGTTGTGTGTTGGGGAATTAAGAACTGAGCTGTGGGCTCCGAGTTTGTGGAGAAGTTTCTGTGTCCTCACAAACTTTTCCCACGGAACTTTAGACATAAAGGTTCAGGGACTTTATAGATTACAGGCTAGAATGTGGCTCTTTAAATTCTGTCTGGCTGCTGCTGGAGTGACCTGCTTGAGTAGATTTGTTCTGTCTCTGTCTTGATAAACAGAAACACGAAAAGTCTCATTTGTTTATGTAAAGGGTAGAATTACTTATGGTGGCTTCATAAAGGTTTAAAGTAGGAACAAACCCACATGGAGTAGAATCCTAGGCTTCTCCAAATTCCTGATTGTAAATATACACAACAGTATGATATCAACAGGATATACTGGATGTACTTTAAAAAGGTATTTCTACATGTAGTTATGTATTTGGCTACTTACACATTTAGCTATTCAGAACAAGTCACAGTCTTAGAACTGACTTTTCGTTTCAATTTTGTACTGCTTTTGAGGCTAAGCTCTCTAGTTTGAATGGCACTATGAATTGGGAAATGCAGTGTGATGTACTGTGTAACTGCTTGTTTGTGTGCACTTATGATGCATTGGCATATATTATGTTCAGGAAGAGGTTTGGCAGTAGGAAGGAAAGCTGTTCTGCCTGCTTCAGTCTGCAGAAGGTGGAGCTTTCTGGAGGAGAGGGAGGTGATATTTTCCCTGGCAGCTGCTGAATACATGTGGGGGAAGAGCCTCCTAAGTTAGAGAGTGAAACAGATGGAGAGTGTGAGGAAGGATAGTGGGACAGCAGCAGGGTGCAATGGGTACAGTCTTCTTTATGATCCCTTTTAATTTCTACTCTGAATTTCTTCTTAAATTAGTTCTGCTAATTTATATTCTAATAAAATCTAACTTTAGAGACTTTCAGAGATTTGGAATCTTCACCTTAAGAGCAGGTCCAGACAAATCTTCCTTGAAGTTCTATGAGCCTTTCTCCAACCTATGGAATTTCTTCAGCAAACTTCTGCAGTCCTCAGGAAGGATGGGAAGGAATGTTTGCTCAGTGTCAGTTCTTTCATTTGCACCTGAGTTCATTTGTGCTGTTGAATCACATAACTGCACTTAGTCACTGCTGTCTGCTTCATTCAAGTCATGCACAGCTTAGGTACCTTCCCTGAATTAAAATTGTCTCTGAAGAGATAAGAGTTTCTGCTTTACAGCACCCAGGCCGTGGCCAAGGCACAGATTTAATGGTTTGTCCTGTGCCAGGTCTCCGTGGAATTAAAGACCGTAATTTGTGTTTGTTAGTGCTCAGAAATGTGATGCTTCTGAACAGTTTAGAGAAGATCCCCACTTCTCAGTTTGTAGGACTGTCTCAGTGTAATTTAGAGATCTTTTGGCAGCTCTGAAGAATCCCAAGGCGAGTTCTTGTGCTGGTTCTCAGAGCTACTCTTGAAGCTCTGTTGTTCAAGGATTTTGAGTGCTACAGAGATGATGTGTGGGGTTTCCTACTGAACTTTGCTGTTATTAATGAAGTATCAAATTGATCAACCATTAAATAATAGAGTAATTATAACACAACAAAAAAGTTTGGGATCTCTTGGGTACAAAAGGCTCTACACACTGTCCATTGTATTGTATGTAAGAATGCAATATCTTTTCCAGACTTGTCAATGCTGCTTCTTGGACCTTGTAGCCCTTGCTGAAGCCAGAATGTCTGTAGGAGTGCTTTCTGTGGTGCTGGTCTACCACACCTTTACAAGAAATTCTTTGCAAAGATTCATGCTGAAGCAGTCATCTGTGTTTTGAGGAACTCCAGGTTGACCAGATCAGTAGACTCAGCATATCTGTATTATTCATAACCTTTTTGCCTTTCTGCTCATGATTATTAAAGGGTTTATTAATTCATTTAATAGAAGTCAATCTGTACTTGCCATCTTTTCCTGTCCTGTTACCTTTAAATATGTTCTGGTACCGTGGTCATCTTATTGTTAAGCACGGAGACATGGCACAATAGAGACAATGAGATTTATTAATTAGATTTGCATAAATATAGAGGTGTAGAGTAGTATTAATAAATAAATGAGGCATTTTAATTTCATATTTATTCATCTTTTTTGTTCATAAACATGCAGAAACCTGGTCAAAACTTGTTAGCTAATACATGTAGATCAACTTATTCTCATTTGAATAATGGAACTGTGGTGGCTAGTAACAAAGAAATTGAACATCTCACCTTTAAATGTCATGGTAGTTCCTTTCATGTAACTCCTTTGCAGGTTCCTTCGCACTCAGGATATTCTATGAACCTTTATTTTCTACTTTCCTTCCACAATCACTATAAAAAAAAAAACACACAAAAAAACGCGTGAACAAAACCAAACCAATTTTCTTTAACTATTAATGCAATATAGTGGGCTTTTTTCTCTTTCTACATCAGCCTTCCCATAGGATACAACAGAGTGTATTTTTTCAGATGATGTGTTGCTGTAAAAAAGGTGATTGTCAGCAGTAAGCAAACTATCGAATCCAGCAAAAGGCTGACACAGCTTTTCTTCTGCTTTGACTTAATCTTTCACTCTCTTTGTATTTACTGAATTTGTTTTTATTATCACATATTTTTTTTTTTGGTAACGCTGTTTGTGTGGTGTTGGTGACTAGCAGAATGTCAGCAGGCCAGGGATCAAAATAATGCTTTACAATTATTCACTGGGTTGTAGCACCACAGATGAATTGCCATATTTTAACATGAATAAAATAATAACCAGAATAATTTACTCTTGTAATAAAAGTCACCTTCTTATTTCCTGTCAGAGCGGGAAAAATAGAAGCTTTTGATCCCTGTAGAACTGTAATGATAAAAGATTTAAAATTTTTTTTCTGTTGGATCTGAAAATATCTGCCCATGTAATGGAGCATCCAAGGTGCATCCACCACACCCACCTCTGGTTCCCAGCTGTCTGTTGCACAGGGATTATTTATCTGCTATCACAATTTACATCTCTGAGGGCTCTGCTGATTCGTAACTCTCTGCTGGGATTCTAGATGGCTCCCTCTATAAATTGCAGCAACAGTAATTCCTGGTGACCCTTTTTTTCCTTACATTTTGGAGGTGCTGGAAACTTGCTTTATCTTGACGAGTCTGCTTCTGCCCCTTCCCCTGCAGAAAAGTTCCTTTTCAGTCATTCCTCAAGCTGTGACCCAAGAAAGGGTTAATCCCATTCCCTTTGGGAACACAGCAGGATAGCTCAAGACTTTTTCTTCTGACTTGTCCCAACCGTTTTCTGCTCCTTCCAGGAAGGGCTGGGCAGGGGTTGGATCATCTGAAGGTGGCTGTTTCTCTCTTGTGCAGCTCTGCCAGCCCAGCAGATTGTCAGTGAGCAGCGATGGGAGCAGCGTGTGGGAGCTGCCTGGCGGGCTCTGTTCCATTCATAGGGTGAAAGAAAAATGTGTCCAACAAAAGCCAGTGGGGAATAAAACATAATTTTTTTTTGTGCAATACTAAACAACCTCTTCTTTCCCTTGTATGAAAAGTTTATATCACTTGCCACTTAGCAAAATGTCTTAAAATCCTGTTGGTTTATAAAGGAAACACTTGATGGTTCCATAATTTCTCTTCAATGTCCCATTGTGCCACGTAGTTATTAGCAATCTTATTTACTACAATAAATAAGCTGTCATACTGTATAATTTTAGTGTAGATGCAACTTTTTCCAGATTTTTTTAAACCTAGTAATTGAATAATTATTTCAGAGTGAAATTAGGGAACTGATAACGCTCTAACAACACATTAATTTATTTTGGAATAAATATTTCACAAAGAATGGCTATTTCAAATTATGTCTAATCATTCCTGTGACTCCATAATAGAGTTTGTTTCTTAATTTAGTTATTTTTTCTTAATTTTATGTTTTTGGTTAACAGAATTTTAGTTTTTGATAATTTCAAGACTTTATAGTGCAAACACTTCAACAGTGAAATGTGTGTGAGTAATTCTGACTTGAAGATTTCTCCATGACTTTTAAAATCAATGTGAACAGTAAACTTTTAGGTACTTGCATAGTATAGAACTAATATGTATGCACTTTATTTTGTTATTTAAAATATTTTTGTTTTGCCTACAGACAGCCTTTTGATTGATTATCAGTTTACCTTCAGCTTATTACAAGAGGATGATCGTCATCACACTGCCATAAACTTCATAGCAAATCCCGAACAGGTGAGAAAATGTTAATAATTTTAGTTAAGTTTTAGAGACTCAGAATTGAGATTTCCATTGTATTTGACATTGATTAAAGGTTTTCAAAGTGTCTGTAAGGTTTTAGAGATACTTCACATTTTTTCAGAGCTGCAAAATTAATCCAGCACCTTCACTGAGAACCCTTTCTAAATGGTAGATATTCTTCAGCTTAATCAATACTCTGAAATATTATCAGTTGGTTTATTTTGTCGTTGCTCCCATGAATAATAAGTTTTAGTATCTTCCCAAGATGAATTGAAGGGGTGTACCCTTCTGCTGAGAAAACATTTTTAGGTGAGGAAAGTAATTTTTGGCTTGTGATTAGAATGTAGGCATTTGCCATATATTTTTCTTTAATTTTGTGAATACAATGATTTTATTATACTAAGGAAAATCTACAAGCATAACAAGTGTAGTTATATGTTAAATTGTACCCTGTTCTTACCAAAGCAAAAGAGAGAATTGCAGGAATCATTACTGTTTTTGTTTAAAATGAAAACTAGAAGATGATTAAAAGGCTTTATTCAGTTATGTGCAATAGAGTTAAATGCAATACATTCTGACGTGCTTTGATAATTTGCCTTCTTTTTTTTCTTTTTCCATAGTCAAATAAAAATTTGGATATATCAATTAATGCATCGAACAACTTTAACCTCAATATTACGTGGTCTATTGGTTCTACAGGTGAGAGTGAATTTTGTTATGATGAGTTTTCCCCAAATGATTTCATGATCCTTTGAGTTGTTTTAACCTGATTGTCTCTCTGTTGCTAATTTTGATAATAAAACTTTGCCAAATGTGTTCTTTTGCCATTATCATTATGCTGTTATTAATTATATTATTTAAACCTCAGATGATAATTTGAAATCTGAATAAAGCTTCATTAATATGTTGACTTTCTCTCCTATTCAATTAAAATTACTTTGGTAGGAAAAGCTTGTAGCGTATTTAAATTTTTAAAATGACAGTGTTATGAAATGCTGTGATTTTAATTAAGATAAATTGCTTCCTTAACTACTGCAGAGACTGAGATTTTATTTCTTTGTTTCAGTGTTCAAGCTAAAAATTTAATTATTAACCTTTACATTGATATCAAACAATAAAGTTCTTCTGTGTATGCTGATAAAAGGAGCTGCTTATCTATTTTTTCTCCAACTTTGAACCCCATTACTTGTCTTTGTTTTAATTTAGACAGTTTTTCTGAATTGAATCTATTGACTTTCTGAAAACACATCCAAGGAGAGGCATGATGCTTAAAATGAAATCATTAAAAAAAATCTTTTTAAAGAAGTTTCAGAGTTTCTCTTAATCTGATGTATTTCCTCCTCAGTGCATTTCTGAAGTACTTTACCATACCATAGTTAGTAAACTCTTTGTTCCTTTATTTTAACGTAACTCAGTCACTCATTTATTTGCAAAAACTAATAAATGTTTATTACTAGTTACATTATTAACGCTTTCATGAAAATTAAAACTTGACAGCAAAAAAGTAAGATGTAAACAAATTCCCTTTCAGGTTTTATAGAGCTGTTTATTGAAATGAAACATAAATTGTGGAGGGAAGCATATTATCTGTTAAGCTGACCATAATATCTGTCTCGTAAAATTCATGTTACTTCTGTCACTCTTCCGGTTTGTATATAATTTTTTGAAACCAAAGTAAAAATTTATGTGAATTCTCTGTATGTATATTTAATGAACCTAATGTGCCATGTAAACTGGAATAAGAGGTTGTTTTGGAGGGTAGACACCAAAAGCAATTAGGGATTTATGTTTCTTATGCAAATTTTCTTTGGCATCTCTAATGACGATTAATATTTTTCTCAAATATGATTATTTACACATGAGCTTTTAAACATTTTTTAGCTGGAACAATATCTGGAGAAGAGATTCCTGTCGTTTCCAAGGTTAATATTAAGGAATACAGAGACAGCTTTTCCTGTGAAAAATTTAACTTTCGAAGCAACCCGAACATCACTTTCTATGTCTATGTCAGCAATTTCTCCTGGCCAATCAAAATACAGGTTAGTGACTGTGCTTTTAGAGATGTTTTTATTTCAGCTTTATGTTTCATTTAATTACTTCACTCATACAGCAAGTATACAAACAGAGTTACTGCATGCTGTATTTCCTGTGTATAGTGATTATATTATGATGGGATCATGGTGTGATTTTAAGGCTGGGCTGGACGGGGCTTTGAGCGCAACAGTGGGAGATGTTGCTGCCCATGGCTGAGGAGTTGAAATGAGGGGATCTTTAAGGTTCCCTCCAGCCCATCCATCCCATGACTCTGTGCTTGAGTTTGTAGCAGTGAGTCAGACTTCAGGCTGCCGATTTTAAAATCTGAAATTAGGTTGTTGAACATATGTGTTTAATTGTAATATAACTTCAGCATTTAGATGTAAAGGCAGCAAATGATACACAAACTCTGTGTGTACCTGGGTGTTTGAATGCAATCCTTTGTTAATGGTTGGCTTTTGGAGCCTCTGATTTTTTAAATGTTGAGTGACTGTATCAGATTGCAATATCACAGACTTCAGTTAAGGCTGAGTGTATTTTATGAGAATTTATGTTCTTCTTTGACTTCATTGGAATCAATTTCATTCAGTATTTTCTGGAGTACTGAGATACTGTGCAGTAGCAGACTCAAAAAAAAATCAATGCAATCATGATTCCTCCCTGGCCTATGAAGTCCCAGCAATATTTATATTTATAATTACTGTTGCTGCACTTGTGAACACAGCATCCCCTGCATCACTGAAGGAGATTTTTATGTGGATGAATGGCTTTTGACTATAACTCCCTTACAGAATTAAGTCATAAATTGTTAAAATGATAATAAAATTTCATAATTCCTCATTATTTACTTCAGAAACATGTACAAGCTCAAAATACTTTGCAGGTAACCATACAAATATCCTACAAAATTTCCATTTTAGTGGGAAAAAACCCCTTCATATTTTTCTAAANTCTGAATAAACTGTTAGAGAAGTGGTTTTGTTGTGTTGAGAAAAGTTGGAGTTGTCTTCATCATACGGGAATAGTGACTGTAAATATCTGTTAAAGGTGTCAAAGGATGAATTTATGCAGCTTGCTAACATTCATGAATGTACCAGTTTATCAAAAAATCCAAACAAACCCTGAAAACTAACTGCTTGCTTTTACTCTTCATATTAGTGTTTTTTCTCTCTCTCTCCCACTTCCTAAGGATAAAACAACTTCAGCTGCCAAACAGCTTCTTAAACAAATCCATGGAGCAATTTCAGCTGTAAATGCATTGCACTCTCACCTTTACTACTGCAAGGTGGCTGTATCATCATTGTAATACAAACATTATTAAGGTGATGCATTCCTGGGACGTGCTGCTCTGTCTCAGATGTTGGCAGATCTCAGCTCCTTCTTGTGCTGTTTCCACTGCAGCTTAACACCCTGATGAGGGGAATCCCTGATCGTTGGCTACATCCTTCCTGTTTTTTTTTAATTTTCATTGTCTGCCACGGTTACACATTTGGATTTTTTTGTATTTCTTTTTGATGGACATTGAAATTTATCAGTCTAGAGAGTTCTGCCTCAGAGGTGGTGGTGCTTGACTATTGCATTCCTTTCCTGTCCTGCTAATTTTTCATTAAAGTCTTATTCCATCTAGAAACTAAGTTACTCAGTTTTATGCACCAAAAAAGGAAAGCTAAGGTCCAACTGGGTAAACTATTTTAGGATTTTAATTTTCTCCTCTGTATTTTCTTTCCTAAATGAACAAGATTATTTAGCTCTCAGCCTTTTTTATGCTGTAATTTGTTATTTTCTGAGAAAATATCTGAAGTTAGCATTACCAGTATATGTTTCTTGTGTTTGGTGCTCTAGCAGTAGATAACATCTTCAAATGATAAATGGAGCAGGGAGCTTTTCAGAGACAACAAGTTTTGTTTTATATGCTAACTTTATAATTCTGCATGTAGCAGAAATTTTAAAAGCATATGAAACCTCCTATGATTTTGGGTTAGAAGAAGGAAATCATGGCTCATTTCAGTCCAGAGGTTGAAGTTTCCAACACCAGTACTAAATCAGGTCTAATAGTTATGACCTTCTACATCTTCATCACTTAGCATACCAGATTTCACCTTCATAACTGGCAAAAGTGGTTGATATTTTTCTATTTGCACTGTAGTCCTTTCCACTGCAATGACCACACTGCATTGGTCATATCATGCTGGGAAAAAACCTAGTGATATTTTGTGTTAACTCACTACTGAAGGCTGCATTTAATCCTGTTAGACTCAAGGAAATTATGGAGGTGGTTTCCTGGAGAGGTATTCTGTTTATTTATTAAGTGAAGTAGCAACATGAAATTTGACACGTGTCTTTTACACAGTGCTTTTGTAGAGGAATATGTACTCCAGCACACTGACCATTTTTCAAGTACAGTTTGAGTACCAGTCCTCCCGTATTTCCATTATTCATCACAACTTGTCTAGAATACATTATATAAAACATGAGTTTCCAAGGAGGCAGAACTAGTGACCTTACTTCCTTTTAAACTGGTATTTGAAGCTGTGTTATTGATGTTATTACCAATGGTGTTATTGGTATGCATTCCACCACTCTGCTCTTGTGCCTCCTGTTATGCTGGCATTGGAGCTGAGGTTTCTGGGATCTTTCATTGGGAGGATTTGGTTGCTGGAGTTACTGTTCTTTTCTTTTTCAGTAGGAAAAGAAACAGCCCTTCTCATTATACAAGACATTTAGGTTAAACTCACCTGTATTATCTCTGGTTTTACATTCATTTATCTCCAAGATTTTCATGACTATAAGGAAAAACTGTCCATCCCAGCAGGTGATTGTTTATTGGGATCAATGGCTCACAGCTGCTTCCTCAGGTAGTTTTATTACTCATGTTAAAATCCAAGCTTGCTGAATAGGTTTTTTTCCAAAATGTTAATAAATCCCTGCTGGCTCTAAAACAAAATATCTTCTTAAGAAATATGTTTTCTTGGCTTTGAAAAAAGGCTGTGTGGTGATTGGTTCTTTAAGGTGTACTGGTCTGTGTTAGGCAGTGACCCATTTCATTGTCACTGGTGATCCTAATTTCTTCAGCCCTGGATAGCAGTGAATTACTTGCCAAACACAGAAGTGGTGTAGGAAATTCTCAGTTTCTTTCGGCTGTACTGCTGCTCTCTTTATTGAAATGTTCTGCAGGTTCCCATCAGCCAACACCCCTCTGTCCACGGGCACACAGCCACATGATCTCCTCAGGGGTAAACGCTGCGTTTCAATTTCCTAATAAGATGCTCAAGGCATCTTATTTAGCTGGAAAATCTCTTCCTTGAGGAAAGAAACTGAAATGTGACATAGGAGTCATTAGAAAGGTGATGTGGGACATCTTCAGCTTAGAGCTGTTTCCACAAATAAATCTATTGTCTGTTGACCTGGCCGTAAAATGGGCAGGTGCCAATTTTTCCTCATAAGTATGTAATAGTTATACACTGGCACACAAATGTTGGATATTTCCCTGCTGAATTTTGCAACAGCTTATAGCACACTTTTCTTCCATTTCCTGTAATTCAGAGTTGCTGGAAAGTAAGGATGAATAAAGACCCTTAAACTTAACTGGTGAGATTTTTATAAACAGTAGTTTCTACATCTTTTCAGAGGAAATCTGTATAAATTATCTTTGTTAACAGATGTTAACAGAAGTGTCCAAGTCAGAGGATGTGATTTATCATCCACACTTAGGTTTGACTGTCTTTGACAGTCCCAAATCTTTAGGTGTATCGTGTCATATATATCAGTTAAACAGGACTCCATGAAAAAATGCTCTTGACTTAAAATAGGCTAGATTTCTGAACAGAATATGTGACAAAGCCCCATAACTTGTTTCTGCTCATTTTTATTTTATTTTGAGAGTCAGTGTAATTCAGACTCCACTGGTAATGGAATTGGAAGGCTGTAACATTTATTGGAAAGCAGTAACTCAGACTGTAGCCAGCACCTCAGACAGTGGTCAATGGTCCCTGAAGTAGTAAGCAGTCATAAAGCTTGGGCTTCTGACAGCTATGCAAATATTAATAACAGCAGTCACAACATGTTCTTCAGTCTCAGGAAACTAATTTTATGGCAAGGGATTTTTGTCATTTAAGGTAGTAACAGATGTATTTTCTTCTTTTCCACCGTTTGCTCCCATATTCTGGAAAGCAGTGACTGCATATGAAAAAGCAAATACCCCTAAACCACTGTCGTGGCTATTCATCTGATTGCTGTCCCTAAGGACAGCAGGAACATTCCTGCTTCAGGTTCATCTGCTTTCCTACACCTATATCTCTTTATAACTGTCAAACTTGTAAGTCTGATCTCAGCTTGTGCCTGTGCAGCAAAATCTTCTACCAATTTTAAAGCTGAATCTGGAGATAATAATAACTGTTCTGCTAGTTATTTCCTTTCTTCCCTGAAGTGTGAATGAAAGATTCACAAGTGTCTGAGTTTTAATTGGGTGGGTCAGTTTAAATTGTAAGGTTCAGCCTCAGCAGCAAAGCACTGTCTGGCAAAATTAGGTTTATGTTTAATGGAAAAAAAAATAAAATTATTGTTATACATTTTTGAACATAGCATAGTTAGACTAACATGTTTCCACAGCATAAAACAATTAGTGTTGCAGTGAAGTCAGACAGGATGTTGGTGTACATGTAGAATGCCCTGATGTGCTCAAAAAAGTTTAATATTTTTAAGCAAGCCTACTTGGAGTTCTGTTTTTTTCTGCACTGGGGTTTCTGATGAAAACTGTCTTTGGCAGCCTGTATTGGTTTGTATACCAGAACAGAATAATGAATTATGGTGAAGATTTACATTTTGTTTGTATGTAGCACAACAAATAATCAAAACTACTTCATCTATAAATCTTCAAGTGATTTTTTTGTTAAAGCTGAAACTAGTGTTCTTTCAGTTTACTGACTCCTGTTTCAGAATTGATTTTTTTTCCCCCTGTTAATAGTCTGCGCATAGCAACTGAAGGAGGAGTGTAATGTAAATCAAGAAGCATATCTACCCTTGTAATAAAATTTACTGTGTAGTATAATTTATTTCATCTTTTTTTTGGTTTTGGTTTGGACTTCATTTGAATTTTTAACATTCATGCGTGACTTACATGTTGTAAAAGCTTCAAGAAGTAAAACTTGTCAGTTGCTGCCATTAGAAGGTACAACAGTATCACAACCCTAATAAGTAAATTAACAAACAAAGATCAGATCTTTTTGGATTTTAAGGCTTTTTTGGAATTTTGCTAAGGTCATGATTGTGGACGCTTTGCTTGGAAAATGTGTATTTATCCACACGTACCTGTGTTTGTAGCTGTGCCACCAGTGATTGCATGCCTAAATTTAATCCCTATGATTTATGGTGAACAATTCAATTTCTAAGTGCCTTAATGGTTTTCATAGAGGCTGCTGAGTAACTGCATATAGCAATGTGTGGAGACACTATAATTCCTGAAACACTAAACAGGTATTGATGATGAAGTGGATGCATTAACTTCCAAAACGACTTCGATGTTTTCTTACAGTGAATGTAAAATCCCTCTTTAAAATAGGTTTGAGAGTAGTGTACCAAGAACACAAACCCAGGGAATCCATTGAACTATCATTTAGTGACAGTTCTGCAAGGAGCAGGAAATTCTGTCAGAACTGAAAAAATAGCAGGAATAGAAGGCAGCCTGCAGTACAAGGTGGATTTGTTTAGAGATGACTGAGGTATAGCCTAAAATGGACATGTATGTGTAGTTTCAGTTTTCAGCAGGGATGATGATATTGATCATTATGAAAAGTCAGGATTAATAATTATGATAATTATCATTAACAGAGAAACATAGAATCATTCTGATTGCAAAAGGCCTCTAAGATCATTTGGTCCAACCTTTAACCTCACACTGCCAAGTCCAACATTAAACCACGTCCCCAGCTGCCACATCGACGCATCTTTTAAATGCCTCAGGGGTGATGACTCCACCATTGCCTTGGGCAGTCTGTTCCAGTGCTTGACACCCCCTTCTGTGAAGACATTTTTCCTAAAATCCAATCTAAACATCCCCATTTTCACCTTGATGCTGTTTTCTCTCATCCTCTGAAAATTATCCTTGACAAGGCTGGATGCAAAAGTTACGTTTAATGTGCTGACTTTATACATCCGGTCATATCAGTCCTGGTCTCTAAGGAAGAAAAACTGGAGTGCCAGAAGCAGGAGGGGTGGGAACATGAGAATGAAGAAGTGCAAATGCAAGTTCTCATCTGAATGTAAGAAGGAAGTGATCCAAATAACAAGAGATTTAGTTAACTACAGTGCTTTGGAAGAGATTTTGTAGGAAGGTAATGTTATAGTGTTTAGTATTTTGTCAGCTTTTATACGTTGAATATAGGTGTTAAATAATACAGGGAATTAGAATGAAAGAATGTGTATCTAAATAAACAGAGATCTCCATGAAAGGCTGCATGATGCATTTTGTGCTTCAATATTCTGTCAAAGTGGCTCATCTAATCACCTTTTTGTTCATGGCATTTAGGTTGTTAGACAGAAGAAAGTGGAAATTCAGGTTTATATCTTCCATAGTAGTGTTTTTTATATATGATTAAGATGTAGTAAATGGACTTTTTGCTCTACCGTTATGTTTAGAAAAAAAACCCAACTCCTCTAAGTGGAGTAATTAAAAATTATTTTAAAATTTAATTCAGGATAGCAGCATGAAGGTAAAGTTTCATTTGCTTCATTGCTAATATCTAAAGCTAAACTCAGTTCTGTTTTCCAACGCATTAAATACCATTGTTAGAATTCTCAGTCATAGTTACATTATTACAGGTATATCTGTTACATGTACAATTATTGCATTTTAGAAAGTACTTGAAAATTACTACCCAATCAAACTGGGAACTGCTCCAGTAATTATGGTTACTTTTTTCTTTTTTAGCCGATCAAATATAATATCAGAAATGTACTGGTTCTTGCTTTGGAAAATGGACTATCTGTAATATCTAGAATTTATTTTCTTAGAATTGTAAGGTCAACTGTATGGAGAATAAATCCCAAGGCTGAATAGTATTCCCCGAAGGCTTGATGTGCCCAAATCCAATACAATATTTTTCCAAAATGCTTTCCACGAATCCTAAAGTATTGCTAAAATGAGGAAGTGTTTCCTGATTACTAGGTGATACCCTTTTCACTTTAAATAATGCTAAACCAGTTAATATTTTTCTTAAAATATACCAGAACAAGGTTGTCAACCATATCATGCCAACTTCCACACTACTCCAGTAAATGTAAATATTCTATTCATTATTCCTCCTGGTACATTTCTTTATCCAATCACCTTAGAAAAGGCCTAATGTGAGCCACCAGAACATCTGTAAATATTTAACGTAGCTAATATATTTCTGAGAAAGCAGAAGCTCCACTAATAGTTCAGCTGATGATTTAAGGGAACCAGAATACGTAATTAAGAGATAATTAGTCCTCGGTGATGCGTAGTTTTAATTGGTGTATAATTTGAATGTCTGAGATAAGAACTTGTGTAACTCAAGTGCCAGTTGTGTAGGGCTTTCTTTTCCTGGCAGACCAAGACATCATCTGCTGGTGGTTGTATAACACAGTGGAGATGTACAGATATGGTATTTGCTAATAAAAATTATCTCCTTATGATGTTTAGCAAATAGATATCGATGTTTTCCCCCTGTAATATCCATTTCTCTTATATTCTTACTGAAGTAAATTTTAGTTAGACAGTTTAGAATGCAATAAAAAAAAATGCTTCCAGATAGCTTTTTTTCCAGATGTTTTTTCAGGACTTTTGATTAGCTATAGAAAAATAAATCAATTATTCATCTTGGGATTTGGGGTGGGAGTATATGGTGGGGTATAGAAACCTTTTGTTCAATAACAAGAAAAAAACCACTTTGAAATATTAAGATTCTCCCTGAAGAAAACATCTATGCCTTGTTGAACTGCAGAAGCCTATAAAGGTCATACACAGTGGCTTCAGAATTATTTGAAAGTAAATGTTTGGCTCATAGGGGATCAGAATGGAAATAGGAAGCTGGTGGGAGAGAATAGATATTTTCAAACTATTTATCATGACTGTCAGAAACTCCTTTGTCAGAAGGATTAATACGACCTTAGTTGCCCTCTGTGTTCAGAATTTTATAGAAAAATGTGGGCAGTGTACAGGACTTCTGTTTCTAATATCTTTGTTTAAATTTTGATTTCTGCCGAAACCACGTTTTTCAACATTTCTTAGTAAACAAAATGTCAGTGGCCTTAAATCAGTTGAAAAACTTCAGTGTAGGAGGTTTGTGAGGAAGACTTCTCAAGAGCCCCACGTTTGCTGGGCAGTGATGATGATGATGAGCCTCACCAACATCACAGTGGTCCTGATGTGGGCAGGAGTTTCAGGGTTAGGAGGAGCAGCTCTTGTGTCTCCTAAGCTCCTCTGGCTCGTGTACATCATGGGATTGTCCTGCAACAGCAGCAGGTGGCCACTTGTGCCGTGTCCTGGAGGCTCAATCTGACCTCTGAGCACTGAAACAAGGTGATGGTGAACACTGAGCCAGTGAGGCTGGACAAAGAACTTTCCAGTGCTAGGTAGCCTTGACAACACTGGCTGCAAATACGGTTCTGGGATTTTGCTTAAAGCTTCGGAGCTTAATTCCTCAGGCTGTGGAAAAATAGCTAAAAACTGTAGCTTACAGCTGAGTTTGCAGGGCTCTCTAAATCCCAGTTTTCCAAAAGCACTGAAGCTTCACCAGTTGAGACTGTTTTATGTGCAGGAGCATTCGCAGGAGTGACCTCAGGTGTCGTCAGCATCCGTTGTGCACTAAGTCCATCCTTAGTGCTTGCATTAAGCAGAAATTCACACTTAATAATGATTATTTTAGTGAACTGGTATTTTTGGTGGCACTCTAATGTGTGAGAGTTATTGCAGTCACAGATGTAAGGAGTTGAACTTCCTATCTGCTGCTAGAAACAATCCTTGGCAATGGAAAAGAGTTGCTGTATATTGACCTTTAGGAGCTCTTTCAGGTATTTTTCTTGCGGTGATGCTTTATTTGTACTTTTTGTGAAAAGCTTTACATTAATTTCTAAACCATTTGGCCAATGTCATAATTTCTGTGATGAAATAACAAAATGAAAATGTTACTCAGTGAGACTCCAGGATGTAAAAATCCAAAGCCATTCTGTGGTGTCTTGTGGACTAACTAATGCCTGTATGTGTTGAGCTGGGCTAACCAGTGTGAGCACATGAGGAAGTCACAGTTGACAGACGCTTTTCCTGAGAAGTGCAGAGGGAACAGGACAAAACTGAGTAGATTCACAAGCTCTTTGTTTATCAAGAAGACAAGCTCAGACCTGCTAAACTTGATAATTGGGCAAATTCTGGGGAGGAGCTGTGCTCTCTGTTAGATTTTAGTGTGAATATTCACATTTTCAGTCAGTGGAAAAAGATAATAGGGTCATGATTCTGTTTGGTTTTATTATGAAATGCTGATTGTTTTATTTTTAAATGCTTTAAGGACCTTTAAATTGTGATAATGATGCCATTTAAAAAAATCTTGAATTCTTTATTATCAGGAAGCTAATTTAATGTATTTTGAAGAAAACCAAAAGAAAACCTATGAACTGTTTTATGTTAGGCAAACATATTTTGATCCTTCAGGGAGACAGTACAAACAATTATCAGACACTGATAGCCAGGTAAGCATATTAAGCAAGAGGGTAGAGAGCTTGCAGGTCATCTGCTTTTAAAATCTGGCTTTAAGTACATTAGCTACTTGTCATTACTTTTTCATGTAAGCACTTGATTTGATTGCTACCTAGGTGTTACATCTCATAGATGATAAATCCAGAAGGGTCTGCTTTGGTCATATAATTTGAAGTGAGACATAAACTAAAGCAAAGGCTTTCATAGATTAGTTGCAGTTTGAACTCGACCATACACTAAAAAATAATAATAATAAAAAAAGACTCTTGGCGTAAATATTTCTAAAAAGGAAGTATGCACTTGACTTCTGCTACATAGTTCTGACTGTCAATTATTGCCACTGTTCAAAAATATTTGATTCATGGTAAGTGTAGCTTTCCAAGGGCTACTCTTGAAATATAATTTTATGCTAGAAAGGAGAACTTCCTCAGAGAAAAGATGTGATGTTGTTGCAAATACCATATACTCTGTCACCTTTTATTTTTTTTTTAGCTTTTCTCTGAGCCCTCCAGTGCTGCAGTATCCCTTGGGAGCTGTGGCAGCCAGAACTGGGTGTGCTTTTCCAAGTGTGATTGGGTCTGTTTTGGATGCTGAGTTAATGATCTACTTGAGGGGGCAGAAAATGGGGGTTTTCAGCAGCTGCCCCATGGACACACTGTGCTGCTGAGGGAAGCAGAGCAGCCTTAACTCCATCGTTCTGCTCTTTCTTCTCGTGACTGCAATCATCATCCTTTCTGCTGCATTCAGTTTTCCTCTATACACCCAGGAGTGCCACAGCCCCTTCAGCACAGCATTGGGAATTGAATGATTATCTCCCACAACCCCAAATGCTTTTTAATGTCACTAAGTCCAGAATAACATCCTTGAGAATGATCTTCATTCTTTGATTCCACATTTATACTACCAAATCTGGTATCACTACTCTTGCCTTTCCCTTATCCTCCTATACACATAGCTTTGTAAGTGACCTATTATTTTCCCTTTCTTTCCTCAGCGTGACAAATAAAACCATATTAATGATGATATTGTTTTCTTGATAGTTATTGACAGAAGCTTTAAATAGCAGAAGAAAACTAAGATCTAAGAATCTTGC
Organism: Bombycilla garrulus; assembly: GCA_013400315.1. NCBI lineage: Eukaryota > Metazoa > Chordata > Aves > Passeriformes > Bombycillidae > Bombycilla > Bombycilla garrulus. Next base: position 718,005 of record VXBU01018237.1, on the reverse strand, counting down.
TGTGCCTTGCATTAGAAACAGGGTTGAATCTCTATTTGAAATTACATTTTATATTAGTTAAAAGTCTAATGAGTGCCATGCTGAATTTTTATTCTGGTTCCTCAAGGTGGGGGTTCTGTCAGAAGGATTAATACAAGCTCTTTACATGCAGAAATAGGAAAATATCCAGAGTTAGAGTAAGTTCTGTTACTCATATTTGCAGTGGATATGTTAGGAATAGGTTGGGAGATGTAGACATGAATTGGAGTGCAGCAATCTCCTGTGATAATGTGTAAGAATTGCTGGTTGTAGAATGCTTGTTTGGAACACATATTCTTAAAGCTGATAAAATGAATTTTTTTGACCAACATGCTCTACAGATTTTTCTATTCTATTATTATTTATCTTACGTGATTTTTATTTATCACCCTCCTCTTTCATTGCTAGCTTTTCATTAACATCCTTCACAAAAACCGTGGAAGATGAATCTTGTGTCTTTCTTTCCTTCCTTTTTTTGTTTTTGCTTCATGATGTCCTCATTTTCCTTTCTTGTCTTTTCTTTTTACTATCATTCCCTACAGTGACAAGAAAAATATACAAGGCTGACATTGTTACAGATTGCAGTCTTCTTAAAATTGCCATATTAACTACAAGGCCAGGTACTGAAAACCCATTCAAGCTGTCAGATATTCTCAAATGAGTGAAATAAAAGCTGTTTGTATGTGTGTAGAATCATCATTACTCCTTTGTCTCTTAATACCATCTTAGTGCAGGCTTTGAATTGTTTTCATTTCAGGTAATTTTGGTTTTGTTCTGTTCTCAGTGGTAAGGTCTGAGAAATTCTCTGCTGTGTACATATGAGAGATTTGAAGAAAGGCTAATTTTCATGGATAAAAGTTTTGTTTTAGTTATCTCTAGTGGAAGTGTCAGAATTTCTGACTCTGGGAAACAGAACAGTTTATAGATGAACCTCTCAAGGTCTCGGGTCCAGCTCTCTGCTCAGATCAGGGCAAACTTCAAAGTAAAGTCTGATTGCTCAGATCCTTGTCTAGTAATTTTCTTTCCCGCATCTGTTGGAGATTCTATTGAAGGTCCATTGTATCTAATCCTCTTTCTGTGCACTTCTGAGAAGACTCTGAGTCCATTTTCTCTGCAACTTACCCACCCTTTCTTTGCCCTCTCTTTAAAACATTCGAAGTTAGTGACTTCTCTGTATAGTAAAATGTAAGTTCAATGGATTTGCAGAAGGTGTTAAGATCAATACCAGGAATTCAGCACAATTCATTGCATTCTCCTTGAGAGTCCCTCCAACCCCTAGGCTTTAAAAATAATGAAAATAATTATAAATTTGAGGTAATTGTTTTAAATAATAAGTTGTGTAATACAAATGCAAGATAGTTTTTTTTGGTATTTATTCATCTGTTGAGCCAAATATTTATATCTGCCTTCGTAAAGTAAAAAGTATTACCTAAGTGACATCTGGATAGTCTCCTTTTTTTCCAGCTTTATGGCATGACTTCTTAAATATGTGTTCCTGGGTTGAAAATTTGACTGTGCTTGTGCGTCCAGACCAGAGACTGGAAAGAGCAAGGATAGAAGACATCTCTTAATGGTTCAACTCAATTATCTTAGAGGCGTTTCCCAACTTAAAAGACTCTATGAATATTATTCAGCAGCAGCAGGCATAAAAAGGGGAGAAGAGTGTAAAACTGCATTTAGACTGACATATGAAGGTAGAAATACACAATTTTTTATTGTTAGACTTTGCAGCATAGGAGGTGAGATGTCAATGGAGAAAGGATTCATAAAATGTTTATTCAGAGGTTTAAAAGGAACTTTTTGGCTCTACTTTCTCATTGGGGATCCATTATTGTTCCATTCCTGAGCATGAGCCTGGCATAAATGTGTCACTGCATCCATGGCAAAGTGGAGGCATTCAGTGACATTCTGAAGTGTTTTTGTCAGCTCTTCAGCGAGGATTCAACAGCCGTGCCTAAATCAGAGATGTATCAGCACTCTTGTGGTTAAGACTCACGTGCACCAGTTAGAATAGATATTTCCTTTTCTCTTGCCCTCTTTTAAAGCATTAGAAAAGGCAAAAAGCTATTTAATTCACATCATACCTGTATTAACTGTAAGCTGATAATGCTTTTTTTGTAAAGTGATTACGTTGTTGGTTTGTTGTTTTAGGGTTTTCTTTCTTTTTTTTTTTTTAACTAATAACACTTCATTTATATTCTGTGGGCATTAACCGCAAAACTTGATTTGTTTTGAAAATCTTTTTTAGCTGTATTCATCTGTGGTAAGGCAAGTGGTGGGAAAGAAAAATCAATTGCAGCTGTATTACTTGCAGTGTAATCAATTCGCTTCTCCATTCTAACTAGAAGAGGCATCCTGAGGAGCTGGGAAAATTACACTAATCTGATATGTTTGGATCTTCATTTCATTGTAAGGACTGATACTCATCTCCTTACATCCACTCCCTCTGAATTTTATTTAAAGTTCACCTAGATAAGGGATACTTGAACACATCTTGAACGTTGATATAATCGCCCTGTTCTTCTGACAGTACTTTGTCTTTTTTTGGTCTTATTTTGACTTCTCTTTGATTCATTTTCTGTAGTCATTATTTGGACCCGAACAATGTCTAAAATTACATGTTTAAAGTAATTTATGAAAGGGAAGGAAACAGTAACTTCTCAGTCCTTGGTTTTCATGCATACTAAGTATTATTCTATCCAAGATTTGATTCCATTATTAATATTTTCATTAAAATAAATTTTGCTTCTTTTTACTAACTGCTAAAGTTATTAGTAATTTACAAAAGGTGAAGGGCTATAAGCTTTATTTGCTGGGCTTCAAGTCTTGTAAATACATAAATACACATGGAACAATTAAGTGTTTTTCTGACTTAATATCTCTATAGGCTCAGAGCTGACAGTAATCTTTCCCATTATGAGGATATGTTAAACCTTTTAAGGAAATGTTTTAATAAACTCATCTATCTGTTTTCAAAAGCCAGATTTCCTCACGATATGAACTTGAAATAGTTTCACAATTCCTTTATTTCTATATATAATCATTCTCTTTAGACATGTTTGTTACTGTGCAGCCATTGTCTATGACATCAGTAGCTCTTCCTTCTTCCTGGTGTGTATTCCCTTTTTTATATTTATACATGGCAGTCCTATTCCCTGTCAGCCTTTTAGCTGGCTAAAACTCTGTTCTCTGTGTTTAAGATTCATTTTCTGCTGCCCTCCCGGCCACCCTAATGGCTCTTCACCTTCCGCTTGAGTCTTTCAGTAGAATGACAGTGCAGGGTGCAGTTATTAGTCTGTCAAAACATCCTTTTGCAGTTAGAAGATTAAATTGCACAGTACATTGTTGTCATTAAAGTTTTGGTTACTCCATTAAGATGCCTCACATTCCTGTTGTATTTTTCTTTATCCTTGGCTGGTGCAGTTTGAGGAAGTTCCTTTAGTGGTGTTGTAGCCAGATAGAAAAGGGGCAGGAATTCTGTTTAAACAACGATAATAATACATTCTCATAATAATTTAACTTGAAATACTTAACTGATTTTGTTTGAGGTGACGAATTCAAATTATATTCTGGTGTCATAGAATTTAATCAGTTATGGAATCTGAGTGCTTAATTGCAATGTGTAGATGCTTTGTCATAGGAGTTCCAATGTGAATTTATATGCCTGAGTTTGCAAATTCTCTATAAAATCATTAACTGACATTTCATTTGTGGGATGTTTTTGCATGGTTTATCATTCACAGTGATAAATTGCATGATATCATGGTGTTGAACCAACAATTTCTGTTCAGGTCCACTCATGTGCTGTCTCCATTTGCACAAATACCAAGTTATTGCATTGAATTCACTATATGCAAAATACTTTGTGTGTGAACTTTTATTTTTCTGAAATAGCCAATGCTTAAATTCTTGCTCATATTTTTTAAACTGTTTTGTTGAAATTTTTTTTGAGATATTTAAACATTACCTTTGTTTAACTCCAGTCAGAGTGATCTAATGGAGCAAATTGTGGCGGAAGGGATTTTTTATTTTGGTATTTTTTTAGTTTAAACTGATAATTATGGGCAATACAGCAGTGATGATTTGCTAAGAATATGATATTAGGTGTGCTAAGGTGAATGATGTTTTTTTTTTCAGAAAGGACTTAATGGGAAATGCTGCATCATTGCGGTAACATTTCCAGGCTTTCTGAAGGGAAAGATTCAATTGTTATTAATTATATTTTGTGCTAATGCTATGGTTTTTAAAGGCTTTTTTAAACTTCAACATAGTGAAAGCATTATTTGAATGATCATACTAAGTAATATTATACTTTAAAAAGTCTACTGCTAAGCTGACACCTCTTGTATTAGTGGTGTTCAAATAGGAACTCAGGGTACAAAGCACAAATGAAAGGCCATACAAAGACATAAACCAGGATTAGATGTCGTGAAGAACAGTGTTTTAAATAAAGTTTTTAAAGCAGTCCTTTTGCTCTATTCAGCTCTTCCTGGTTTCAACTTGAGAGTTCAGAGCATAGTAAAAATTGCATAGAAGTTTAGAAAAAATGACTTGAGACAATACTGAAGTGAGTTCCCATGTTAAGAGGACTTAAAAGGGTGATACTACAGCTCAAGTTGTTTGAGTGATGATGGGGGAAGGAGATGGAGAAGGGGAGCAAGAAGAGCAAACGGCTAAATATCAGTGGGAGATAGTTTAGACAATATAAAAGGAAAGGTGGCACAGGCAGTTTCTAAAATCTCTGAAACCAGACGTTTTAAGAAGGGTATTATATAACCACCTCTTTGGACAGATTTGATTCTGCTTTGGGGAAGCAGATATGTCCCATCTGCAGTACTTGATGTGCTTTTGTTATGTTTTCGGTGATGTAATTTTGTTTTGTCAATACTCGGTGATTTTTTTTTTTTTCCTTTCTGATGTGAACATTTTTTTGATGTGAACAATTTCTTACACCAGAAGTGAAGTGAATCCACTGGTGACAACTTCATAAATAATTGAAATCATTCTTTTTATGATATGACACTTAAGTGTCCTGCAAGCCATCCTGAAGAACTGTGGAGGGAAAACAGTAGTGGGGATGAAGAGTGTTTACAATTATCTCTGACCTTGTTATGAGGGAGCAATAATTGACAATTCAAAAAAAGTTACATAGAAGCAGTAATTACTACAAAGCATTTAATGGGCTTCAGAAAAGAAGGATTAAACTGGTCCATTTTCAGCTTTGTAAGTTTCCTGTGAACAGTTTAAAAACAAATGAAATTGGTCTTTTACCAATTGACTCTTCTTTCCATAGAAGCAGTAAGACACTTAGAACCCTTTGCTCCACGAGGAACAAGAATACAATTGGTCTAGTACATGGTCTTTAATTGAATTGACTATTTTGCCCTGCTGCTCAGGGAATTGATAAATTGCTACAACCTTCTGTTCTGAAAGTTAGGAGGGGGTTTGTCTTTTGTTTTAGGAGTAGAAAGTATGAAAGAACAGCGTTCAGAAGTGGTTAGAGATATCACTGAATTTGTTTTGACTAATGATATTATTGCAGTCTTAGTTCTGTGAAATATTTTAGAAATTAATCAGTGGTTACTGTCATTTCTTTTTTTCTGTTTAATCATGCAGATAAAATAAACTTTCATATTCAATGTGCCATTTGCAGTAAAGTATAACTGAGTGTTTTGAGCTTTCACTAGGAAAATTATTTCTTTGATCTGAAAATATTGCTGAGGAGAATATTTTTCTTGACCACTTAATGTGAACTTTAGTACATTAATGTTTCTGTAAAAGGTAGTTGATCTGCAGACACAAAATGAATGACATTTTGTTATCAAACACATTAAAGAAAATTCCCAATGTTATTTAATCAAGAAATTATGACAGGAGTCATATTTTTTTCCACTCAAATCAGTATTTTTGTTGATAATTGCTAATGCCCTGCCCCCTTTTTCTTCTTCACAAATATGTTGCTCACTTACCACATTCTGCAAGTCACAGATCATAACTGTGTAGCAATTTTAAGTTATCTGGATGTTCAGGTGCTGATTTTCAGAAGAGTTTGGGACATCTGGGTACTCTCAATGACTTTTGTGATATTAGCCACTATTTATCTTTGATTTTATTTCATATCCTGTTATGACTAGATCCTTTCCAGCTATTATAAAGCAGTGGAGAAAATGTAAGGGGTTGCTTTGCCTGAAGACCTGCTCTGGGGAAGTGCAAAGGGACCCCCCTCGTTTGCTTCACAGAATTATCACACGAGCTTTGGAGAGCTCTGTGGGTTTGTGTGTCCTCTGGCACTCAATCCATGACAGGTTGTACTGGGGGATTTATTGCCACACTGCAAAATTTACATACAAACCTACTTTATGATTTTTTTTTCTCTGTATTAATCCCAATATGTAAATAGTTTTTTTGTTATTAGTCAAAACCTTGTACAAGTCAGCATAAAACCATGATTTAGTAAGTGATGGAAAGAAGCCTATCCTTAGAAAAGAGAAGCTATGTTATTCTGCTGGAAATGAAAGAATAGCTTTAATTATTTTTCTCAATTTCTAATGGTTTTTTTCCCCTATTATGATGACTGTGTATATTAACTTTCATCTATCTTTGCATGAAATAAACATGTTTTTCAGCAAATTTTTTCAGCAAGAAAAGCTGCCCTTGTGCTTTTCTAAGGCCCCAGACCTTTGTGGGGAGTTAACTGGCAAATATCCAGCTGCTACATGGGGTAATATTTGATTAACCTCTGACCAGAAATAACTGTGTCCATCAGGATATAAAAAAAAGTGTTAAACTGTTTCATCCTGCCTTGAAAATCTTTGCTTCACTGGGCTTTTACTGTGCTCTGAGAAGATAAGGATGTTGTTGAAGGAGATTTAGAATTGCACACTGGAACTCAAAAGAGAAACACAAGCTCTCTGAGGTTAAAGCTAAGAGGTTTCAAGAGGAGAACTAGAGTGGAGACTCCTTCAGGTCAGACGTTGAGGTTGCTCTTGTCCTGAAAAAAGTAATAGAAGAAAAGGAAAGGCATGGAAATATGTAGAAAAGACATTATGAGGATTGTTAGGAAGTATTATCATTTTGTTGACTGCAGTTTTTATAGCTGAGGTATCTTAGAAATCAAATTAATTTCAACTATGAAACTTATGTATTGGTGAAATTCAGTTTTGGGATTTGTAAAATACAGCTGTGAGGAAAATGCATTGATAAGCAAAAGAGTGCTGTGTTTCTACCAAATGTGACTTTCAAACAGAACATTCTTTTTCTTATGTCCTTGTCTGTTTTGGTTTTCATGTATGTTGACAGTTTTGCTGCCTAACCGTGTAAAACTGTTGCTCTGTTTCATCCTTCTTTTTGCAAAGATAGCTGATATGAAATGCATATAAAATACCTTGAAGAGCCTTGAACTGACCCAAAATTTAAGATCAAAATCAGAGATATTATTTTTATATAACTGAGTGTAGTATATTAAAGAAATGTATACTAAGATTTTTAAATCATAATTAGTACTGTAATTTTATTTTTGTTTCAGTTTCAGAGGTTCCAAGTGTAAGATATTTGTGCCATTGGGCTCCATCTTGCAAAGTAGTCAGAGTGATCTGTTGGCACCTCATAGTCATCAAGGAAATTTTCAAAGCAAAGCTTAAGCACTTTAAATTCGATGTTCTAATTCCAGATTTCTGTAATAATGTGGTCCCATATTTATGTACACATTTATTCCCTCAGGGAAGCATTCCAATATTCAGAAACAGGAAGAACAAAGGAATTTTCTGTCTTCATCAGTCATCCTGCCTTCCAGAGCAAAAGTCTCTTTAATCTTCTGGGCAGCAGTTGTAGATGTTTAGTGTAAAAAATATCCTTTTTGATTATTTTGTTTCCCTTTGAATCATGCCTTGTCTGTACGAACAGAGTATTTGTGATCACTCTGGTTTAAGCATCATTGTACTGTGTAGTTACATATTTACTTTTTCCAATCTGAAGTTACATGCTAAAATCTTGTCTGGAAAAAAAGTAGACTTTCTATTATTTTCCTGCTGTCAAATAAACCTTTTTCTCTTCTCATCCCTTCAATAGTCTCACTTCCAGCCATTTTCTTTAGGGAGCTGCCCTTTCACACAAGCAAAGGCTGTTAAATGTGAACATTGTTGCAGTATTATTCCACTGATAAGAATAATTGCCGCGTCCTCCCTGTCCTGAATCAAAACTCTAAATAGTCAAGAAAAGGAAATAATTTCCTCTTTCTCAGCTCTTTTCTCTGTTAGGAATGCAAGCTGCCTCTGAGCAGCTGCTGTTCTGGGTGGTGCCCATCCCGTCAGCAGCTCTGCAGGGCGGTGCCAGGTACAGCATCCGCAGCATCTGCTGGTTTGGCTGCTGCTGGAGCAGCTTTGGAATGCTGGCTTTTTCTGTTTCTCCCTCTCAACTTCTAAAGGGCTTTTTAAATCATGTTCTTTAAATTTGAGTAGAAGTTCTTTTACTTGGGAAACGTGTAATGCAAACCTTTTAACTCAGCATTATTGTATGTTTTAGTAGAAAATCTAGCTTTAGCAGTTGAGATCTTTTAATTTAGGGTAATTTCTTTCTGTCTCTTCTGTATTTTGTTTTCAAACCCATACCATTGACTTAGTATTCATATCTCAATGAAAACAAACTCTTCCTGTGGTAGAGGGCTCTGATGAATAGCCTAAATATTGCATATTGATTGCTCACAAATCACTTTATATGTGAACTCTTTATTTTTGCTTTGTAATGCTACAGAAAGTATATTATCTTTTATAAAGGGTTGAGTGCGGTTAAGAGTAAAAATGGTATATAGAATTATTGCTCTTTTTATTCTCTCTAGTAAAAAGGTGATGTTAAGTTAGGAAAAACTAAACTCTATGGATTTATGAAGTTTATTGGACATTTTGAGGCATTTTCAGAAAATGCTTATCACCTGACCTTGTATGAGACATGTCTGCCAGAAAAATTAGATTCATATGACTCTAAAAGTTATAGATTTAAAAGTATTTTTCCTCATCACAGAATCATAAAAATCAGCTGAAAAGCAGCATCAGTTTTCCACAATAGGAATTTACTAATTCTTCTTTCACCAGAAAGTAGTTACAAAGCAGATTTAACCGTAAGCCTGAACTAATTTTTCACAGGGACTGCATCAGTATTCAAATAAACTTGTTCAATAATATTAAATCCATTTTATTTAATACCTTCCCCTTGCCTATTCTATTGTACTAGAAATAAAATATGTCAGGAAATTGGTGGTAGGCATAGGAAGATAATAAATTGAGAAGAGATAAACTGAGTGGCAGATATAGATATCTCAATCTGAATGTGGCCTGATGGGTACATTTTCCTGATGCCATTTACCTTTCATTTATATATGTATGGAGTATTTATATATGTTCCTTTACACAATGATTGAACAATATTTTCATTTTCATTTTCATTTCCCTATACAAGTCAGAATTACTTCAAAGGCAGAGCAGTAGATTGTAACAGTTCTATTTATGCAAAGGTTAAATTAAATCTGTCCATTTGGGTTGTTCCTATGGAACACTTTGTTAGTGAAGTCATCATTTGTGGAAAAGTGTTTTGGGGTTCCATGGACTCACCTGGATGATGGGACAGCAAGTTTTTTGTTGACACAAGACCAGGAGGGGACTGAGCTGTGCCAAGGGGCTGTGCTGCCATCCAGGAGGACCTGGAGGGGCTGGAGAAATGGGCTGAGAGGAACTTTCTGGAGTTCAGCAGAGAGAAGGAGAAAAAGCCATGAGCAATGTGGGAAGGACAAAGGTGACCTGGGCTGAGCTAGGCAGGGTGCTGGGCTGGCCAGCAGGGCAAGGGAGGTGGCCCCAGGGGCAGAACTTTTAATGTAGCTTGACTGTTTTCATGGCAGTTTTGATTTTTTAGTGAAAATAAAAATCTAACTAAATTCCCCGATTAATTATTTTAATTGACCTTTATAGCTTTAGTGTAAGTACAGCCATTCAGTTAGCAAGTGACAGTTACTGATAGGTTTATCCTGATTTTTATCATTCTTTAATTTGTGAAAATGTGTTAAGTACAGCTTCTCATAGCTTAGTTTTTACTGTTCACCTGCCTTGAAGTAAAGATCAGCGAGTCCAACATAGCAAAAGCAGGGAAAAAGCAGATGACAATTTGCATGGTTCTTTACAGTGTCCTTTCATTGTACTTTCACTCAGTACTGGAAGATCTCAAAAGCAAAAAGATCAGAGAACTCTGTAAGGTCTCTGGGTGATAATCACATGATAAAAAATCTAAATTTCAAACATAAGTATCCTTCACTTGTGAAGAGCAGGAGTTGTAGCTGTATCTTTCACAAGGAAGAGCCCATGTCAGTATGGCCTGGTTATAAATTATGGAGTGCATTTTTTAGCTCAGTTTGTTTGCAAGGGGAGAATTATTTTGAATTCTAGAAAATTATGATGTAGAGTTAATTGGCATGAATAGCAGATTTTATTTTATTAACATTTGCTTGTATGGTTCCTAATATTGTTCAGTTCTGCCTTTGGGAAAAAAAAGCAAACCAAACCACGCCCCAAAACTACTGTAGCTTAAATATTAGTAACATAAGAAACTTAAATACTTTATATTCTTATGCAATAGTCTACTAATCAACATTTATATATCACAGCTAAAATTAAATTAAATTAGATTGAAACTAAATTACAAGGTCCTGAGTAAATTGGATTTGGTAATTTACTACTGAGTCAATCTGCAACTGATGTCATAATTTAGATTTGCCTCTTATGTGAGAATGATGCCAAGAATTATTCTTCCCTTTGCAGTTTCAATTTGTGAGCATGAAGAATAATGATCATGCTTGAAGTACAGAACTAGTAACTGGCCAGATGTTAATAATGAATTTGTAAAGATGCCATTGCAGGTCTGTCAGCTCGTCTTTTCTTGAACTTGAGAGACAAAGCTGGGACTCAGTGACTCTCAAGAATGCTCAAAGTAAGAGGCGCCTTACAGTTTGTGTACATAAAATAGACAGGATTCAAGAGGAAGAAGAAATGTGCAGATGCTGTATTTATAATCACTGGGGTTTTGTGCATCAAACACTGCCTTGAGAGCTGTAAGGAATTTTTAGTTTTTGACTATTGACCTATTTATCATTTATCACCCTAAATTCTGACAGCTGGCTTACTTCCAGAATGTGTGAGAAATAATTTTTATAGCAGGTATTTGAGGATAAGGTCCATATCAACTTCTTTTTCTATTTTAGTTAGCTTTCAAAATGTATATTTCATTTTTTGAGTCCTAGAAAGGGACGGTTTGACATAATTTCCTACTCTCAGGTATAAATCAGGAGACTGTTTTATTACATAATAGTGTGGCTTGCATAAATGCACTCCATTTATGAAACCTCTTACATATTTAGGGAAATTTCATAATATGCCATATTACTGTGAGTTGTTCTTCCCAGCTGGAACAACGGCCTTGGGCACGAAGCCACACATTTGGGCAAAATAATTGCATCATTTTATAGCTTGATAATGGCACCATTAGCACAAGATATTATCATATCACCTTTTTATGGATACTTATACTTTAAACCAAGCTCTGTTATATGACATAAGTGCAGCATTGGAACAGACTTCAAAAAATAAAGGTGCAATTTTTCTTTCAACAAGTTAAATATTGTAACATTTATGTAGCTATTATCTTTATTCTTTATAAAACAGTGAGCTTCTCCTTCAGATGTCTAATAGAAAAATATATATAAACCCAGCAATTTTGCATCTGAAATAGGTACTCAGGTGTAAGGTGTTTCTTGACCCATCAAGTGAGACTTTTACTCCCAGGCAGATGGATGAGAGCTCTGCTCTTGGCCAAATTGATGCAGTTTCTCATTCTTCCAGTCTGATGGAGCTGCTGGTGCTTTAGAGATTACACAAAGTGCAGGTTCTAAAAGTTAATATTGAGTGTTCCAAAACTCAGATTTTTAACTCTAGTCTCAGTTTTTAATTGTTGATCTGCTTCCAGACTGCACCTCACCTTTGAACTCAGGCTTTGCTCCTCAAAGCACATCTCCAATTGCAATTAAAATGTGCAAGTACTTTCTCAGACAACCAGCTTTTTATGACAGTCCAAACCACAGCAGTAAAGATTTCTGAGAGATTTTTCTGTTCTGTAGCAGATCACTTTTGCCTATGGATGAACTTTGATGTAATAATATTCAGTAGGATAAAAATCTGAAACTGGCAATATCAGTTACTACTATGGTTACATTAGGTTTTGAGTATTTTAAGGAGTGTATTGTGCAATTTTATTACAATTTCTTCAAATATTCTTCTTATCTGTTCAAAGTTTGGATCCCAAACAATAGATGAATTGTTGCTTAAATACTTGATCTTAAAATTTGTCAGGCAGCTTGAGTTTTAAGTAGGAAACACATTTACGCTAAATTATGTTGAAAGAATTATGGAAATTTATTAAGATTTTCCTTTGATTTGAAAGCTTTGATTGCCTTTGACTTCAATTGGAATTCTTACATTTCATACCCAACATCTTTAAGAGGTGTTCAGATGAAATATTGGAATAATGACTTTGTCCAGGAAACAGACCAAAACCTATCAACCTTCAGTAAGGGAGAAGTTGACCTGAAATTGCACTTGAATTCTGTATCTTTGATTCCTGTCAGGCTTTTAAATTATAGCACAACAAATATTTGGTGACCTTGAAAAGTCTGTAGATATAATTTTAGTAGATAAGATATAAAGGAAAATAAGGAGAATTTCTTCATTTCATAGGAAAAGGGCATCAAGAATGTTTATGAAAGAGACTTGATTGAATATTGAGATGTTTTCATCATTGGCATTAAGATTTTTTATCACAATAAAGAAAAAGTTAATGAACAGTCAAAAATAAACAACTTTATAACATAAATACTGTAGCAGACAGCAGTTTGTATTTTATATAGTTCTTAGTGAAAAGGTATACAAAGTTTTTTGGTAATAAATTCATTAAGCTTCACTTTCAGAACACTTAAAATCTCTCAACTGGTTAATTTTGGAAGGATATTAAGCGGATTTGAACAATTNAACTGGTTAATTTTGGAAGGATATTAAGCAGATTTGAACAATTGGTTTTGTTTATTTTAAGACCAAGATTGGAAATGCAGCAATTAAGAATGAATAAACTTCTTTTTTATTTTGAAAGGTCATTTAAAAACTGTTATAACTGTGGCTTATTATTGTATTATCTCACACAGTGAGAGGCTGGGAGGAACTTCTGGAAGATGAAATGAGCAGTATTGTCCAAAGATGGAGTCATTGAGTAGATAGGACTGCCCAGTGCAATTCTGCAGGCCAGTAATGAAAAGGCAGAGAAGTGCTCTTCACAAACTCTAAACATCAGACTGGTGCTCCTGTAATAGCATGTTGCAGTAAATATATAGATTATATTACAGCAGAGTATTTCTCATCCTTACCAGAATCAGGGTGTTTCTCTCAGGAACTTTCGGTTTTGGTGTAAACTTTGACTGTCTGTCAGTTTCTGTCAAAATATCAGTTGTTTCCTTTTTTTCTTTTCTTGTGCTATAAATAGAATTTATTAATACATTGCAAGATGTATTTTATGCTTTAAAATTAAGAAAAAGAACATAGTACAATACATTGAACTAGATAGTATTTGTTGTTTCAATAAGCACTTGCCAGCCTTGGAACAATGGAGAGGAAATTAAATCTTTCAGAAATCCTTTTTCTGTCTTCTGCTACTGACACAGAGGCCTAATAACCCATACTAACAACCGTGAGAAGGGAAATAATCATGCTTATTTGTGGAATCTCAGAATGATTGGAGTTGGAAGGGACCATCTGGAGATTGTCTGACCCTTCAAAGCAGGGTCAGCCAGAGCAAATTGTCCAGGGCTTTGTTGAGTCAGGTTTTGAATATCTCCAAGGATTGAGAATCAATACCCAACCTGTCTGAGCAGCCTGCTCCAGTCTTCGAACCTCCTTGCAGTAAAAAAAATATGTCTGATGTTTAAATGGAATTTTGTGTCTTTCAATTTCAATGGATTTAGGTTGAAGTCAAAAAAGACAGTTGATACATAAACCACTTATAACTTAGTGTTTTTTTTTAAAAAATATTATTGAGAATTATTTGTATTGAAAGAATTTTGCAGTATAGAACATCTCATTTGTGGAAATCACTTGTAACCCTCGAATATGCTCACATGGTTTTGTTGTACTGTTTCCCACCAGGCTAAGTCAAGATTTCAGTAAACAACATAAATCAGCATTAAGCCCTCTACAGATGCATAAAATAATGGCAAAAACCTCTTACGTGCAGCTAGAAACCAATTAAGCGTTCGTTCTTAGAAATAATAAATATACAATCTCTGTTTTTTATATGTATATTCTTGTCTCAATGAAAATCATGAGTGTGTTCTCATTTGGAAAAAGAGGTGTTGGAATGATCTGGGGAATTTCTGTAATCATTGAGGAGAGAAAAAAATAACTCTTTATTTCAAGTGTAGTCAGTGTATTTAGCTGAAGAGATCCTTCTGCTGTATTTTTGTCCCAGAAAACGGACTGAAAATCTTTCCAGGAATACTCTGAGGATATTTCTTATGAATGATTTTGGCAATATAGATACCTTTAAAATCTTTATGTAAGAAGTTCACCCTGCAGGGAGTAAAGAGTATGATTTTAATTTCTTAACTTCACTTTTTCAACACCTTCCTGCACTTGGAGCCAGATAGTCTGAATTGTCTTTTAAAGTATTTGTTCCTCTGTGCCCTGCTCATAGCTCTCCTAAAAAAGCCTGGTCACGCTTATAGAGTAAGATGATTTGTCAAATATGATGATTTAGTGGGAAACTTTTTTGGAAAAAGTTGCATTTTTTTCAATTTCTAAAACTTTGCAGAAAAAATATTTCAGGGTTAAACTAAGTTTTCACTTAATTTCTTTTTTTTATTTTTGTTTGGTTGGGGTTTTTTTTGTTTGTTTTGTTTTTAAGCAGAACTTTTTCATATTTTTCAGATTTTATGAAAGTTATTTTTCCTTTAAAGGCTCATGAGACTGTTTGATGTTTTTTTGGGCCAGCTCAGCCAATCCCTGAAAACTGGTATCTATGGGAGACAATAGCGGCTTCAAATTTCCCAGCTCTCTGCAGAACTGCCCATAGTTTGTTCTGAAATTTTGTCTAAAATTATTGTGATTAATTGATGCTTTTAGAAGTAATTTCTTCTTTTTCCTTTGGTGATGTCTGATAACACAGGTGCTTTTATAAGTGTCTTTCCCTCAGCTGGTATATCTCTTGTTCTCTTACTAAAAATCATGTGGACACTGAGTTTTGAAAATCAATCTTTGGGCCCACAGCTGTCCATGCAGGACATGCAGAGCTACGTTTTGTAGCTTTGATTTTTTAGGAACAAAGTTTTCTTAGAGGTTTTCCTTGAATTTACCAGATTGCTCTTGGAAAATGTTTCCTTAGCTAAAGGAAGAAATCATTTTTCTGAGGCACAAAGGAAGGCTGGAAGATACCTGAGCTTTACTGGACTTAGTCTTCCAAATAAATTTCTTATTTATTGCCTTACTCCCCTGCCATGTAGATTCAGAACAGCAAATGAGGTGTTTCAGAATTCCTAAGTAAATGTCTGTGTAACAGAAACTGAGTTTATCTCTCTGAATGTGGGTTTTTTGCACATAGGATCTTTGCCCTGCCTCATTCACTTGTTTTGTCAGAAGATGATATTCACTATTTTGAGATCAAATTCACGTATGCAGGCACCCTCTCTCTTCCTGCTCCAGTGAAAAAATCTTGATAGCTGAACAATCACCCCAAAAACAGATCCTGACATTTCTGCCCTAGGTGTGTTAGAAGTATTCAACATGACGAAGGAAAAGGCACAACCCATGTCTTGACAGAGTGCAGGCCAGCATCAGAATTATGCAGGGCTCTGGAAAAGTATTTTCATTTTTCTCTCTGAAGGCATGAAGTACTCTAGTTGCAAAAGTGTTTATTTTCTTTGGATTTTGGTTTTGTTGAAGCTGTTCAACAGACAAATAGTTATTGTGGATTTGCACAGGCCTGATTAAACAACTAGAGCTTCTGGAAAATATAGTGGGAAATCCAGTTTTTAAAAAGTGAGAATAAAAAGTACACTCAGTGCTGACAGCTTTAAATATTTGTTTCCCTTTCAACAATAGTGTATGAATTAAAATACATCTGACTGAAGCTCCTTGCTGCTTGTCCATGAGCTCATTCTGAGCTTTGCCGGTAACCTCCAGATCACAGCTCTAGGTGCTGCATTCACGCATTACACTCTAATTTCTACATTCCAGTATAAAACTTTTGGTACAAATTCTGCAGTTTCATGGGAATGACTGTTGCCAGTTCCTATCAGTGTAATCCAGCATGTCATTGCCAAAAAGGCAGCAGGGTCTTGTTTACTGGAAAACAGTGTCAGCTGAGCAGGCCCTGCTCTTTGGTTTTACATCACTCTGAGTCTTCCTGAAATCCAGTTACTCATCCACCCTTCCCAGCCTGATTCCTGCAAGTTAAAAAGGTTTCTGCCATTTCCATTACACATTCCTCTGCACTTTTGTACAAATGCTGTTCTTACTGTGACAGCATATCCTCAGTGATATGTCAGTGATCCATCACCCTGACTCTACAGAATGTACTGTGAAGGTGAGTGAAGACTCAGGCTGACAGTTGTATCTGCTTTTTTTTCAAATTTATTACAGCTTGCACTATAATAGCAATTTCAAGTGATGGATAAAAGTTAAATGAAAGAGAATAAAATTAACATAACAAAATTGAATCACAATTCATTCTGTTAATCCTCAGAATTTAATTATAATTTATTTTGTAAAAGTTTCAGTTCTCACTGTATGCGTTTTGGTCACCTCTTCAAGGAAAAACATAGAAGTCATTTTCTCCTTGTATGCTATATAGTCTCTTTCTAGGTATGCTGGATGTTTTTTAGACAAGTCAATCACTCCCCATTTATTTGAAGGAATTAATATTTCCATGTTAGTGTGGTTTCTTGTTCTTTCAGCAGAAAATCTGTTAGAATATTTTTGCCCCTTGTATAGATAAGTGAACATCATCCCTTAGATCCAAACCCCCACACTTCTCCTTCAGAGAGAACATTCAATACAGAGAGCTTAATCTGAGTTTTTTGCTCATACCTTTTTATGTTTTCTTTTCTAAATTATATTGGTTATTATGTGTCCTCTTCATTCTCACACACTTGTAAACCACTCCGCTACCCTTTGCATACTTTTTTTTTTTCTATGAGATTTGGATCTTCAGTAAAAATTTGAAATAACAATAAAGCTGAAGAACATTTTCTCTGTAGAGTTTAATGAGATTTTGGTGTCTTCCATTGTCATCATTTCTCAGTGATGATCAAAAATATTCACTTGAATACACACTGTCTTGAAAACTCCTACGTGACTTCTCTTTTGGGTAGTCTTTCATGAGAGGATGGACTAAGCATTTCAATTTCTTTTCTTAGCATTCTGCTCTTAAATCCTGGTTTCTGTGAAGCCAAAAGGAAATCAGTAGTATTTACCACTGATAGTAATTTAATCAGCACTCGCCTGTGGAGAAAAAAGTGAGACTTTAAAAAAATTTATGTGTGTTCTATCACAGTGCTGTTCATAGGATGAACAAAATTCAGGTATTTGTGCTGTGGATAGCTGCTGGAGTGCAGATTTCTTCTTCTTTTCAGAAGTAATTGCATCAAATATGCTCACAATGAATTTTACTCTCATTGTAGCAGTGCTATGTACATCAAGGAATTAGAGCCTCTGTCTTTCTTGGCCTTATCAAAAGGTGAGGAGGAGAACAAGAAAATGCATCAATGGATTTCTCTGCTGACTGAGAATGCTGCTTTTTGGTTGTTTTAGGCATTAGAGAGGGGAATCACCGAGCACCACGCAAGAGATCAGAAAGTGTAATTTCTACAAAGTGGTATTATATACATAAATCTTCTGAAAGACAGATACCTCTGGGATATCGTATGCCATAGACTCCTGTGTAATCCATTACCCATGCCAATATAAACCTTTGATTTGTGGGTTTAAACCTGAGGCTGAGTAACCTCATGAATATGCTAATCCACAGTAATCAAGAAAAGTGCCATTGCAAATACAAAATTTTTATTCCACAGCTCCAACAGCTTTATAGCATGCACTACATTTATAACAATAAACTTTGGGAAATTACTCTCTTCATGTTTAAGAAAATGCTTTGCCCTTTTCTTGTCATCTCACAATGGGTTTTGCATACATTATTTTGAATGGCATGATCTTTATGCAAAATTCAGGGCATGTTTTGCCTTCTCTAACCAAGTATTTGATTTCTAAAATGAACAAAACATTCCATAAATTTTAAAAATTCAGCTTTTGTGGCCTTATAAAAATTTTATTATCATTTCTATTAGGCTGGAGACCAGCCAGTTGGTTAACTGGCAGATTGTCTAGCAAAACCAGCTCTATAGTAGATGTAAAAAATAAAAAACTTAGAGAAATTTTTAAAAAATTTTATCATTTTAGCAGCACATTTTCCATCTCTGTTACGCATGTTTCTACGCATACACACAGGCATGAATGTTAAATGCCATGACCATCATATTAAGTTCTGCAGTCTTTCAAATAGCTCAGTGTCAAGGTATTAATTTATTTAGGAAAGGTGAAAAATATCTTGCATGAAGGACATTTTTCTGTTTATAAACTTCAGAATATAAGAAGTGGAATCTGCGCCTTGGGAGATTCAGATTGAATGTCAGAAAAAAATTCATTGGATTAGCAATGGTGCATTGAGAAAAATCTTCTGGACTGGCCATGGAATGCTCACTCTTGGAATTTTACAAGACTCCCCTTGGAAAAGGCCCTGTTGGCCTGATCTGTGCTGCCAGAGCCTGGCTTTGAGTGGGAAGTTGGACAGGCTGAGTTTGTGATGTTCCTCCCCATCCCCATTCCTGTGACTCTGTGATGATGAGAGCACTTTTGGTAACAGGTGCAGCTTTCCTAATGGGAAGCTCCTTAATTTATCAAGTCATAATAAGTTGTCAGAAGAAGGCATACCAAGAAAGCTGAAGCCTAGGGTTGAAAGGAAAATTCTATTCTAGCAAGTGACAAAAATGGCTTTTCCTTAATGTAGCTTGACAAACAAAACCATATTGTCATGCAATGCTTCTCTTTGTAGTAGAATTTAATCATTCAGCTCTGCCTGACAAATTCTCTCACTCCCTTCCCTTCACTTCTGTTTCTAATTTTTCTTCCTGTCCATTTAATCTAGGCAGGCTTTTAAAAACCAGAGTTTTGAAAGATGTTGTCTAGAAATCTGCTGTTTCACACAGTTTGCAGAATTCAATCCTGCAAAGATTTATGTCTAAAATAACTTTCCAGTACTATAGGTCTTTGTGCCAATTACTTTTAATCTGTTCTTTTAAATTTAATTTTGAAACATGTCATTTGTCTCATCTATGTCTTTTAATTTTCTTTCATTCTTTCATTGACTTTAATATTCAATATTTCAATTTCTTAATAATGTCCATATGAATCAGTATGAAAATGCTTTGCACACTGGATAAAACTGTAAGTTAAATTACAATTCCCTCCCCCAGATTCTCTCCTTCACTTCCTGGAGTTATTAATGTTGGGTTTTTCTGTGTGGTATATGTTTGTTCGTATGTGTAGACAAGCACAAAATTGAATAAAGAAGTGGAGTATGCATATTGAATTTGATAGATAAAGTGCCTATTAGGTAGGAAAAAAGTTCAGCTGTTATAACCTTATTTATAGTGTCTTTCCTCTTACTTGAATACAAAACAAGATTGTCTTTCAGCCTCCTATGACTCTGAATAATGGAAATAATATCCTGTAATTATTACATTTTTTGAGAAAGGAAGGGGTGGGTATTTTGATAATGTAATGTGTGGCAGCGTGAAGAGACAGGGCTGCAGCATGCAGAGATAATCTGTGGAAGCTGTTTATCAAATCTTGATGTGAAGTCTGAATTTCTTTGTTATCTTTAATTTTCTTTTTATGTTATCAGTATGAAAGTTTTGTTATCACTAAATCTTATCATCTGGGCGGACTGTTTGTCAACATCAAACTGAATTCTTTACAGGAATTAACACAGCAGAAGGAAGTAGGATTCTGCCAGCAGCCACTTAGCTTCATATTGCTTCTCAGATCTTTTAATCCCAACAACAAATATTTCTCTTTTATCATTTCACTGTTTTACAGAAATACCCAGTGAGTACTTAGAAATCATGGGAGAAATTTATCTCACCTAACATTATTTATATTCTAAGTTTGACATTAAATCTATAGTCTAAAATAATCACAGAATCCCAGTGTTAGTGGAGAGAAATGGCAGCTCCATGGGGTAATTCCTTCCAACTTACCAGAGTTCCACATCTATTTTAGAGTCACTCACCTGTGAAGAGCCTTCCTATCTCTGCTGATTATTATAAGCTAGCTGACTAATTTAGACTAGGTTGGCACATGGGATGAGATCAGATATATTCCACATGGCAAAATTCAGATACATTTCCAAATTTATTTTTCATGTTCTAGGAAAGCCAATATATGGAATAAATGTGTGGCACTTTTAGCCTCCAAGAGTTTAATGTTTCTTGTATTTCGACAGATGCAATTTGTTGGTAGTCTTGTCCTTTCCTTACCATGTTCTCTTGGAATTTCTGTTTTCCAAAGAAAAGGGAAATATATTTTGTGCTTTGCCTGTTAAGTATTTCTGCTGGGAAATGGACAATTTCCTACCATCCATCTCTCACTTTTGCAGACCACTATTCATAGTTGAAGTCCAATGTGAAAGAAGAGTCAGAACTATTTTTACACCCCCCTAAAGATATCCCAATATGTAATTGTACTTATAACTGTTTTTATATTTAAATGAAAAAATCAGAGTGTCTTTTCCTCTGTAACTACTGATTATTCAGTAGTCATGTATTCACTGAGTTTAAAGATATCCACCCCACAATTATTATGTAATACATAATTAGATCTTTAAAACGGTTTATACTTGTGTCTCTCCAGTCATATTTCTTCAGAATAGATATCTAAACTTCACTTTGTACAAGGAAACGTAAATGTGAGATTTTATGTGTTTAAATTTTCTAGCATCCTCATTCTTTATTATCACAGTGTTCGATCTTTTACATTTTCCTTATAAAAAGAGTTATACACAAAAATGTAGCCATCTACACAAATATTTTCCTCAGCTGATTTTCATATTTTTTGTCTGAAGTTGCCTCAGTCAGAAAGTCTCTCCCTCAAGAGACTATGAAAGATGATGGACACCAAAATATGTCAGCCTTTATGTTCAGTCAGTATCAGAATAATTTCTTCTGATTCAGTACATACCTAGCACCAGTGGGGG
>VXBU01018237.1:583143-696590 GCA_013400315.1 Bombycilla garrulus | reverse complement strand
AATTCTGCAGGGTTTAAGTCTGCATAATCAACGTAATCCAGGCAGTTTAGTTTGGGTTATGTCTGACCTTATTGCATTATGTTTCCAGGTTTAGTAATTAGACCTTCTATTAGAGTTTTGTCATGTATTTATTTTAGTTTCTCTTTATTTGTTCATTTTTAATTTGTTAACAGTAGGAGATGGAAAATTTGTATTAACGGAAGTCTTTGTTCATGGTTTGAGAGCCTGAGCAGATAGGAGTTTGCTTTAGTGGGTAATGTCATGAAATGGAGCACAGGTTATAATTGCTTTTTGTGTACATTATTTGAATATATGAAACATTTTCATAGATTGGGTTCCTGTTTTTTGCAAATGTGCAGTTTTGATTTAGTGCCTAGTTTTTCCTTTTGCACGATTGGTGTCGTTAGAATTGTGGAGATGGCTTCTTGACACCTATATTTTTAAACTAAAACAGTAAGTTCTAAGGGCAGACTTGCTATTTCCATATGAAAGTTGTCCCTGAGTTGGACTTTCAAGATTGTCTCATTTTTGTCGTGGAACAGATCTTGACCTATTGTTCTGTGGGACACTATTACTGCTGCATGTGATAGTCAAGGTAAAGATTAACTGGAGCAATAGGAAGAAATGAATCCATTCCTGCAGGCATTAACTTCTGAAGGGTGGAAAAACCCGTGTTCAGAAATTGTTCCTCTTTCAACAGAGCTATTCCATCCATCATTATTCAGTGTAAAATGTATTTCCTACATCAAGTGCGTAACCAAAACATGAAAAGTTCAGAAGCACCATGCATTGAAATGTGGATTGCAGTGCATCCTTGTGTCAGTGCTCTCTGGCATATGCTGCTGCTTATCTGAACTTTGAATCCTTAATTGCTATAAAGGATTTGCCAGCAGTCACAAAGCCTTATCATCCAATTTGGCTGCATATTGTTAAAAAAAAGTTCTTTTGCTTGCTTTTTTTAAAACCATATTTTTCAAAACCTTTAATGTGGCAGAGAAGAAAGATAGACATGTCTATTGTTAGAAGAATCCCCACACTCACTCCTTTGTCACTCATCAGCCTTTTTTTTCACAGGCTTTTCTGTCTCTTAACACACTGAGCTGGAACACGTGTGTGTGTATATATACATATATATGTGTGTGTGTGTGCGCGCGTAAACCCCACATTTGGCTTTGGAATCTTTTCATTCTTTCACAGTTTTCTACATTTGATCTGTTGTATGTTGGTGTTACTTTGATCTGATAGAATACAATTGCAGTTCACAACAACAACAATAAAAGTAATGATAATAATAGCAATAACTCATAGAGGTTATCCTTTACTATAAAAAATTATGTTCCATGCAACACTTGGTTCTGTTTCATAGGAAATGGTGGAAAGAATGTTCATCTTCTTCCTTATTTATAAGAGTGTAGACATAGATAATGTTTGTGGGATCCACAAGATTTTTAGATGCTTTGGGGAGACTGAAAACTACTAAGGTATGATACAAATTAACAAAAGAGATAATTGTCTCCAGTATCTTTAAGACCAAAGTGAAGACCTTGGGTTGAAAGAACTTTTCTTGTCCCTTATCTATATAGACACAAGCAAAAAGACAATTACATTCATATCTATATGAAACCCCAGTGGAAATAAATATTTTTAATTGTATTATGGTTCTTTGTATCAGTTCTAGGTTCATGACATTTCCTTGCTTCTTCATGGTCTACTTATAATTAAAATATGTATTCTTTTTGCTGTTGCTCGGTGTTGAAATTAGTCAAAAAAGCATGATACTGTTCAGAAAATACTGTACTTCATATTTTAAACATGAACTCTAATGAAATTATTAGAAGATGTTTGATTAAAATTGGGAATTACTTTTGGAATGAAACTTTCTATCTAACTGTGTTTCTGCTTTAAAGGATGAGTACTTTCGGGAAAATCCCGTACAACCAACCAAGCAAGTCTCAAAGACAGATGTTCCATAAATTCACAAACATGGACACCAGGTGTAGAACTTTGCACTTATCTTGAGGAGATGATTAATAGAAGTTGGAAAATGTGGAATCATTCCTTTTGTGTCCATTTTCATACAAAAACTTTATATCGCTGAGCCTTGGACTATGCAAATCATTTGATTATTGATAATGATATAAAATCATTGAAATGTTATAAAACTGCTTACTTCCTTTTTCTTGTGTGTTGGAAAAGAGAAATAGAGTCACTATAGTTTCTTAAAAAAATCTGAGGTGAAACTTTCCTGGTATGATTGTGACCAGATTGCAGGGTTTGATTGCAGACTGGAGTTGTTTCTAGATTCACAGAGGCTGTTAAGGAATTCTGACACCTTAAATGAAAATAATTTTAGTAATGCAAAGTCTAAATGCTCCTTCAACAAAGAGCATTTTAACAAGTCACAAAAGGTGAACTCTATCAAAACTGGCATATTTTTTTCTCCTTGTGCTTGTTTATCTGCTAAAGTATGGTACTCATAAAAAACATTCTTGAAACACCAGGAGTGAATTTGAGTACTAAAGAGTTTTTGAAGTAAATCCAGACAGCATTTAAAATATAGAAAAATGAACTTGGAAAGCTTTCATTTTTGTTCAAGGTGTACTTAAACAATTGTTTATGCTTGGGATGCACTATATACTGGGCCAAAGAAGTCCTCTGGTCTTTTCTCAGATGTTATCTTTTAGGTAATTGATCTATTTTTAGCTGTGTTTGGCTGGCACAAGGCACAGTATAGCTTTGGCCCAAAATAAAAAAAAAAAAACAAAAAAACCCCAACCAAGCAACAACAACAAAAAAACCACAAAACCAAAAAACTCGTAAATTCTTGAGTATCATGAATTATCATTTCAAAAGTTCACAAGTAAGCAATGAAAGGGATTCAGAGTAATTTGGTTTAATTACTAGTCAAGATCAGATCTTAAATGTACAAAGATTTCTAAGCCCAACGGTTATTTTAAAAGAGTGTAAATATAGTTAGATAAACACTTTGTACAATTCAAAGTAGAAGATTCTCTGTATCTTTAGTTCGATAATTATAGTCTGAAAAACTGAGCAAGACAGGGACTTATGGATATTTGTAGATATAAATATTAAGTACTGTTCTTAACATTAGCAAAAAAGTACTTACAAAAATAATTTTAGGCTGTATTGCATGCAAGTGTGAATGTCTCCATGTATATGGTGTGTTAGAGATAATTCTTAAACATTCGCAGAAATTACAGCAAGGAGCTGAACTAATGCATGTTCTGGTGAGGCTGTAAAAATGTAGCCCATAAGAATATTTATTACTTTGTCTTTAAAGTAATTTGCTTTGAAACTGTTTTATTATGCACCAGATTTATCTTTTTTAAAATTTAAATTAACATATACATTAATTTTAATATTATTCAATTAAAATATTTTAAATGCATTAATTTTAAGCACTATATGTTGTTTGTCTTCTCTAGAACCTTGTTTCAGTGTTGTTATTAAAATGGAAGATGGTGTTGGTCAAAACAGTTGACTATAAACAAGACCATTTATAACAATATGATTTCTTAATATTTTTCGTATTGCTTTTATTGTTCATATTAAGTGAATATTTCTATTAGCTTTACCTCGGTAAAAATATTATATTCCATTGTTTGTATTTTGATATCAGCAAGGGTATGGGAATTAGTTGCTCATCTCACTTTATCATAAATGCAGGTGTGTGCAGAGTAGACTGAAATTACACTTGAAAGTAATCATCTGTGGAGCCATAAAGCCCTTACCTAAAAAGAGCTGTTGAGTCTGAAAATGTTGTAATGTACTTCTATTTTATTTGCAGATTGCCTTCTCACAGCACAATACTATCATGGATCTGGTGCAGTTTTTTGTCACCTTCTTCAGGTAAATTGCTTTTTTTTGTCTTCTGTCTGAAATCCTGATGTCTCTTTACCATCAAGCCACTATCTTAACCAGCTTCTGAGTCTTGAGAAATGCCTGAAAGCATTTCAAACTGTGAAGGTTTTCAAAATGTGTTCCCTAATTTGCACCAGTGGAGGGTCCAGGCCAATTAAAGGCAGCTGCTGGAATCCTGCATTATATAATTGTGTATTTCATATTTAGTGGTACAGTCTTCACACCTCATAAAGATTAGCTGGGTTTGTACCATATATTACAGAGATTAAGAAAAGCCAGCTAAACTCAATTCATGTGTGTGATTTTTCTATAAACACTTTTATGGAATTATTTAAAATTATGGCTCTCTTCAGTAGCTTGTTATATTTAATAAAGCACAGCACGTCACTACTGATGCTTTCATGTGTTGGAGATTAATTGTGAAAGGCAGTAGCTGATGCCTGAGATTTGGTTCTGGCAGCAATGCAGGGATGGGCTTCAACTGCAGAATAACTATTCTAGAATGTAAACAAAACTCTGCTGAAAGACTTCTCAAAAGTTCAGCTGTATCATAAAATGTCACAAACTTGAATATACACGGATTAGTTACAGCGCTTTGAAATCTTGCTGTGAAGATATTTCCCAATAACCATGAAGTGTACACAAAACGTGAACAGTGACAGACAGGTATGCTCATCAGACTTTGTGTATTTCTAGAACGGCCATGAGTTTATTTCACAAGTTCACAGTATGGCTTCTCTGTTGACTTTAATCACTGTGCTCTGAGGAACTGTACCTAAAGAATCAGACTTAAATACTTGAATGCTCCAAATTCTGTTTATTGCTGTTTCCAAAAAGAGCACAGAAATGAACAGAGCCTGAAGTTTTCTGTACCCAGGGCATTGGCTAATGGAGAGGAGTTTAGTAGGTGATATAAAAGATCCCATTTCTCCTCATTTACCACAAACAGAGCAATAAAGTGCTGATTGCCTAAAGGTCAGTTGAGCGATGTTTTGGGTGTTTTTTTGTTTGCTTGTTTGTTTGTTTGTTTGTTTTTCTCTTATTTCGTGGGGAGACAGCAAGCTCTAAAAATTATGATTATGCAAAGCTTTAGATTACAAACCCATACAGAAGAAAGCAGAGTCTGTCCAAGTACAACAGACAGGAGGGATGCTGTGAAAACAGCAGAGCTGAACTAAGAGCAGTTTGTTGGTGCCCTGTGCCCTGGTGCAGCTTTAGAAAAGGTGAACTCCAGGCTCTTGGGTGGTGCAGCCCTCTCTGTGGGTGCTTTGTCTGTCCTGTGATGGTCTATCTCATGCAGTTTGTTCTGGGTAAATGCACAGGTAGGTTCTCAACAGTTTGTAGCACAGAAGATTAATTTTAATAAGGGTTTGTTTCTTGTTTTTTGCAGGTTTAGGTTTGTTTGCTTATTTGTGAGGTTTTGTTTTGTTTACTGAATGGGAATGAGGTACATTGTTACTGTGGCAAATCATGATGGTGACAGTAATAACCCAGGCCATGTTTACTAAGATTATTGATAGAGAAAATAATTGTGTTTAAAGACAATTTGAATGTGCTTGATAACAAAACGTATTTCAACATGCTTTGATAAACATGCCTCTGCATTTCTTCCATCCTGTGTTATCCTTCTGTTTCTGAGGATGTGGTAAGATGCTGTTCACACTGCCTGGCCCAAGCAGCAAACAGACCCATTTGACAATAACAATTATTCAACAACCCTATAGTTTAAAACTGTTCCTTTACAGGTTTTGTGTTCCAGACTGAAAGATGAAATGGACATTTTACTACTTGAATCAGAAACATCAAAACAGGCATTTTTAGAACTGTCCTGATGTATCAAGATGGACTGTTTCAAAAATATTGTTCTGTAAGAACTTCATTTAAAACTATACATAATAAAGAACAAAATCTGTGATTAGCTCTGCAATTAGTGCTTGATCTACCAAGATGCTGATATTGC
The DNA here is from genome assembly GCA_013400315.1 of Bombycilla garrulus. Taxonomy (NCBI): domain Eukaryota; kingdom Metazoa; phylum Chordata; class Aves; order Passeriformes; family Bombycillidae; genus Bombycilla; species Bombycilla garrulus. The sequence goes on along the minus strand of VXBU01018237.1, from coordinate 690,748 downwards.
ATATCCTAGAACTAAAAAGTTCTAGGATAAAATAAAGATAAATAGATGTTATATTGAAAGAAATAAGCAGAATATTATTGAAACTGTAGTGCTTCAGAACATGATATGCATTGTTGAAAATTCCTACCCTATTTAATTTCATTCTTTTTCTGCTAGAAAGTTTTGTTGCAGCTACTGGTTCAGTGACCTTTTATCTAAGAATAAAAATGCAATGTAAGAGTGGTAGGAGATTCCAAACTGTCTTATAGAGAGTGTGGCATCTGTGTTGCTGTGCTCAGTGCCTTGAAGACTTTTAGCCATCACACAAATTGAGAAGTCTGTGACTTTTTTTCTTCCCACCTTCTTTGAAGAAGTACAGATCTCATTGGAAAATTTCACAGGCAGCAAATGTGAATGATCTTTCTTACACTGAAGAAATGAAGTATGCACAGTTAAATAAAGTATATTTCTGTATTACCTTGACCAGTAAAACACACAATTGTTCAGCACTTTCTTCTTTTTTTTTGTTTTTCAAACTCTAAAGGATAAAGTAATTTTCAGTGTTTTTAAGTCTTATAAGAATATATGGATTTTGCTAAATAGTTGCCAGGACACGTTAGACATTTCATAAGTGTAAGAAGTTACTTTAGTTTCTGAAAACATTATTTATTTCTTTAGTAGCAGTTGCATTGAAAATTGATTGTTCAATAATTGTTAGTTTTTATTATCTATGATTTGAATAAATCCTAAACGGAAAGCTAAGAAACACTTGATTTCTATACCTGCTTTTAAATAAAATTATAACAGCATAATAGAATTTATAACAGTACTCTAGCAATTCCCAGAAAATTATTCGTATTAAGGATCTGAAGCATAAATTCTGGTAAGAAATGTGGTTAAATCTCATAATCAAAAACCAGGCAAGCATGAAATTGGTACAGATGACAAAGGTTAGCTGTTAATATACTCGTGATAGGAAATGATAAGCAAGTGCTACTGCCAGAACTATGTTTTTTAAGCCTTTTTCAAGAGCATGGTACCAACTACTAACTCATCATGAGCTCCCAGAACTGTTACTTCCCTTGCCTCTGGTGCTTTGGGTGAAGCTGGCTGACTTAATAGAACATTTTAGTCAATTTTGTAACATCTCCATACTCTCATAAATTACAGAATCTCCAGGTTTTAATAAGTAGAGCACTGTTAAACAAAGTGGACTCTTTGAAAGTTTGAAAATCCTTTTTCTGTGTGTCCTTTGAGAAATTCCATGAGAAATTCCATGAGAAATGGTCATTTAGGATCAGGGTACATTCTCTCTGTTAAATCTTTCTGTGAGCAGTGTAAGTGAGAGAAAAAAATACTGAAAATGTACCCAGTGCTTATTGGAGAGGGAGGGGATGGGTATTTTGAAAGACGAGCATGAGCTACAACAGAAATCACAGCAGATGCTGAAGACCCAGATTTGTGAACTCCACATGTAAGACTGTGTGCTAGAATCTCTGAGCAGTCCCTGCAGTTGTGTTCCCTGCAGAGGGAGGGGATGGCTGCATTTCAGCAGTGTCACAGCTCCTGAGAGCTGCAGGGCTTGAACCCACTGCCCTGGGGCTCAGTCTGCAAGGGGAGAGCTCCTGCTCTCCACCAGCCTCCTTTGGTCTGTACCCCTGCCTTCATGGCTTGTTTCTGTTAAAACGAAGGATGGTAAATTAGTGCTGGATTTTGGCGTGATTAACTTTATGCAATCAAATATTGATCTCCCTGAAAAAGATAAAAAATGGTGTGTTGGGACCAGATCACACCCACCATGGCTGGGATCTCAGAAAATCCAGAACTCTTACAAATCTAAATTAGAGTATTTTTAGTAATATGAAAATCAAGTTATTGTAGCAAAGTGGATTTCACTTTTGGGGCTAGAATAAAATTGATTTTTACTTAGTGATGCATTAAAAGTTTTCACCTCATTTAGAAGCACAGAGCTCTTTGCTTCCAGTGGCAAAAGCACGTCTGTACTGTGGTGGTGAATTTGAGTTGGGTTTCCTTTCTTTAAATATTTGTTTTGAATTGTTGAATGTAGCTTTGTGTCTTCTGCTCTCTGAATCACACAGAAACTTTGTCATCACTGTGGAGTTATTTGGTGTGCTCATGTTTCTGGAAAAGGCAGCCACTTGTTAATGGCCTGCAGGCAGAGGAGATTCCCCAGTACCTGGATCCAGTAACTGGATCAGTTGCTTTTCAAAACAAGGGATGAGTCACTTAATCCATCAGTGAACAGAACTGTTTTCCAATATTTTCTTCCCGTTTTCATCTTTCTGTTTGTCTCTTTGAGTCATTTGGAAGTGTGTATGAGTGCACTAGCGCTCACCATATTTTGATTTCAACAGGCACTGTTCCTCAAAACACAAAGTAGTCACTCAGACATCTGAGGATGGCCTCTGTGCCTGCTTGGTATAAAATAGGTGTGGGCTTTTTCTTTCCTTAAAGTGCATTTAAAGTTTGGAAGTCTCACTTCCTTTGTGTATCAAATACAGTGAGAGGTGTTCACTGTGCCTCCTGAAGCTCTGGGGTGTGTCTTTCTACAGCTGCATTGGATTTGTATCATAAGAAGCATCACAGATGATTCATACTGTATTTATGTTTTGATTCCCTACATTTTGTATTGTATTTTCTTAAATCCAGCTAGTCAATTGTTCCCTTACTTCAACAGCATCGGTGCTCACAGCAATTTTTCTTCTCGACTGCTTAATCCTGGTCGCATTTTTATGAAACTCCAGTCCACTGTACTTCAAACAAAAGAACTAGAACAGGTTTTCGTCTGTGATAAATGGACTTGAAATTTTGCTTTTGTCATTTTAATTCCAAAGAGAGGGAATTCAGTCTTCTTATGACGTTTACCGGAATTCAGTCTTCTTATGACGTTTACCAGCTGCAAAGTGAACTTCAGGAGTTTGCTCCCAGATGTAAAGAGTACAGTGCCGTGGAGCGAAAGCTGATGAAGGAAAACAATAACAAAAAATAAAGGAAGTAAAGAATATTAGTGTTTTCCTTCGGGCAGTAGTGTCATTGTCCATTACAGTGGGTGACAAGCAGTTTTGTGTCTGCAGGCGCGGTCGGTGTGACGGGCTGGGCACTGAGTGACAGCCAAGGAATGAGCAATCTCCTCCTGGCAGGGCTGAAATATTCCAGGTCCCTGAGCTCAGCTGGAATAAATCACAGAAAGACACAAAAGGCAGTGCTAGACCGCGTGCTGTAAATTTTTTTATGTCCGAAAATGTTAAATCTGATTATTCCTTTTTAGAAGAGACATCTTAATTCAAAGGAATCCATCCTATGTATTGGAATATTCATGCAAACAATCTGGTAAAATTTCCTGGTACCAAATGAAGCATTTTGTGTGGGAGATTTTGTGGTCTTTCTAGTAGATCTGTTGGAATCCAAGGTAGGGATGGCTATGTTTTGCCATATGGAAATTCTGGAAATTCTACTGTAGACTCCAAAAGCCACACTAAGAATTACAGAGTAAAAAGTAGTTATATAATGTATTTGAATATTTTAATCTGAATTTTTTAATCTGAATTTTGTCTTCCTATGGGGCCCTATCATGTTATATATTGTAGTTGGTTTTCTACGTTTTCAATAATTTTTGTTTTTTACAAAAAAGAATTTGTATTTTGAATTCTTTACATAATTGGTTGTATTTGGGTTTTGTATTCTTTATCCAGTACAATCACAGAATTTTTAGTTTTCTTCTTGAATGATGCTTTGGCCTGGAAATCTAAAAATCCTTACTCTGTCTTCAGGAAAATTTCTTTTTAACAGGACTTCTAATAAGGAAAGTTATGACTTTTTTACATCTACTCCTTTGAGAATATTTGCCTCTTTGAAAAAAGTATTGGAAATGTTACAGACTGAAGGGAAAGTTTTTTGGAATGTGTTACATTTCTTCATTATATTTCAGTCTGTCATGCTAAACAATGCTGACATGGTATGATGGCTTTCTAAACATATTTTATATTTTATATTTCTGTGATATATTATTAGATAATAATAGCTGCACAAAAGAAAGCAATGAAAAATAAGAATGAGTGAAAATATTGAAAAAAGGTTGAAAAAAATTCTTGAAATAATGTGAATCTCTTGGTTTGGAAAGCTGCTGAAATTTAGCATTGTGACAATTCTTCTTCCCCAAATTCACTAGCTGACAGTAATTAGAATAAATGAGTCTTTCTTCCCCACCCTCTCCTTAATTTTAAATTGTAGATTAGCATAAATTAGGAAAAACATTCAAAAAAGCAGAAGTGAAAGCACAGCTATTTAGTAATACAAACAATATAATCAATTTCTAATTATTCTGGAAAGCTACTGCAGAAAATGTTAAATTCTGTATTTCATAATTTGTCCAAAATTTCAGTGGACAGACATATATAAATTTTCTATTTTTTTTTCAACATGTAACATCACTTTGAGAGAAATATAGAGCATCTCACCCATGAAGGGCAAACCCATCAAATTATCTGAAATATGAGAATCTTTTCCATGACTAAAATAAACATAATCATGCTTCATGGGTGTGATGTTCTGTTTATTCTGTGGAGATTAATTTCATTTTACATGAGATTAAGTCGCTTTGATTGTAAATCTTTTTTATTTGTTTCGTCAAAGAGGTGAAAGGAAGAACTATGGAGGGTTAAAGTTCACATCTAGAGCTCTATTGTGTAATATATTTCAGAGTCCTTTTACATGATTCACTTTAGTCTGATCTTGGATTGGCAGATTAAATGGGAATGTTGGTCTCTCAATAGCATCTTGGTGTGCACTGTATCCATTCTGCCATTTTAGTTGAATATAAAGGCTTTTTGTATAATTGATCATTCATTCATACTTCGCTGTAGCAGCTGGTGGTATATTTAACATAAAACCACAGCTTTGTGGATATGTGCATGAATTATGTATGTAGGAAAATAGAAATCTAAAAAATGTATGTATGTTTTTTTATAGTTACTTTTTAATAATTATTTTAGTGAATAAAGTTATTTAATGCTCCCCTCCATCCTCTCTAACATTGTGGCACATGTACATAATGAAAAAAATGCCAACACTTTTTTAATAATAATTTTTCTGCTAATTACAAATTCCCTGTTCAAACATTTCTTTTTGTTTACTTTCCAGAAGATTTTAATGCTTCATTGCACAGGAAATACCAATAAACCCAGGCTTTGCAGAGGCAGTTGTCAGAGATTATTTTAAACTGTTATAGGAGTTTATGCCTTGGGAGAGGAAGGATTAATTTGGTTTTCTGTATTCAATATATATTAATAAATTATTTAGCACAAAAATAGTAGCTATTCTGACTAATAAATTAATACATAATATATTTATATTTCATTGCTACTACTTACTTTAAAATGTAATTCATGTAAAAGGCAGTTGGCGCCGTTGATACTTCAATCTCCCTGTTTCTCATTATGCGTTCAGAGCTTAAATTGTGAAGCTTTATTAATACCATTATTGAAGCCTTAATTTATCATTTTACTTAATTTTGCTCATCTGACTCAACAAAATTATTTTCATGATGTTTCTAGTAGTAATTTTTAATGTGCTGCTCTGGAGACTTACAGCATTCTTTCGGTAGTATTGTGGTTTTAACCATGACAAAGTAAAACAAATCTCACGTGGATATTCTTTTTGATGCGTTCTTGCCAAATACAGTATTGAGCCTGGAATGATCAGATTAGAAGGCTGGTATATATTTCTTATTAACTCTTAATCTGTTTTGTATAAGTTTGGCAGTTGTGGACATGTGAGAAGAGAATTTTAAGGGCAGTTATGTGACTTTCTTGAGGCACTTTATGCAAGAGTTATTTATGGGGATATATGGATTTTCAGGTACTGCATCAAAAAATAACATTTTAATCAGTCATCTGGATAAGAGGAATTATCCGTGTAATTAGTTTCAAATGAACTTGAAACTTGTTGCTTAACTTGTGTGAATTCCATTTGAGACACAAATAAATACAAATTTGCATTTAAATGATTTTTGGTAATACTTTGAGTTTTAAATACCATCGTAGATACTTTACCTCTTAATCACGTATTTCTTTAACTTTGCAGTTTGGAAAGCAAAAACTGAGTGCCTGTACCCTCTGTGTGTCTTTTGGATTACAGGGTTCTCATTTTCCTTGGGTTCCTTTAATTCAGAAAGAAACCGTGGGGGGAAAGAATGGAATATAGATGTAGGCTGATGGGAAAAGCCCTGTCGTAATAAAGGCTGTGCAACAATGACATTTTGTAGCTGAAGAGGGAAAGATTGCAGCTCTTGTCTAATGAGTTCCAGAAGATGGAGTGAGTGTGGGAGCCCGTGCATGGAGCTGCTGGTGCTGGTGTTGTCATGACAAGCAGGAATAGGAAAAGGACATTCCTGAATCACCTGGATGGTGAGGCTGGCTTTGTTGGCAGTGCTTTGCACTGGCTGTGCCTGCCAGAACTCTCCCTGAGCAGGAATTAACACTCCTGGCTGAAATGTCTTGGCTCCACAGTCAGGATTTATTTCTCTCGCCTCACACACTGTGTTACCATGAACCAGAATTTGAATATCCTACTTCCTTGCTAGCCAAAACTACTTTTCCCTAGGTCTTTACACATTTTGACTTGGAATTGTAACATTTCATTCCCAGGACAGTTCTGAATAGCTGATCACTGAAATAGTCCTACTCATAATGATGTTTATAAAACTTTGTGATTCATAGCAATTTAATTAATCATTAAAAAAATTTTAAAAAATATACTGCTGTCATACATCTCAGACTTCTAATATTATGTTTACAATGCTTTGTGCTTCAGATAATCCTGTTGAAATCTTTGGAGCTGCTTGTCATGTGCATGCCAGTTAACACAAGGATGGCTGAACCCAGCACATCATAATCATAAACACAATGTTCTTGTCAAGTACAATGAGAGAAATCAATTGCTGTGACAATAATTGCTATTTGAAGTTGTGGTGTTAGCAAAATAATTGTTCAATTATTTCTATTTTAGAGTTGTGCTTGCTTTATAAAATATCAATTAAAATGGGCTCTATTTGCCAATAAAAAGATAGTAAATAATGTGTTGGGAAAGCAGTTCTTAGGAAAACAATTAATGTGATCTGTTAGGAAACTTTTACAGTACTACCTTGGAAATATTAACTTAGGTATGAGACTTGTTTTCTTTGTATATATTCGCATTCAAAAGGTATTTTTTGTCATCAGTTTGTTTTACTGAATATGTTAAATTGTTGTTTATGTTAGTACTAGAGGAGAAACAATCGAGTGTGGGGTCACTCTGTAGGTTGCTAATTAGGGAACTGTACATTTCTGTGCCCTTGTCAAAGAAAGATCAACAGGCAGGAGGTTTGTGGTTACAGAGGGATATTTAATTGCTGTCTCAGCCCAGCAAGACTCAAGTGATTGAGCAATAATTGCCTTGATGGCCCAACGCCTATGTTCAAAAAATGACTTGGGAGGAGCCTTTAAAATATGTGCAAATATCTGTATGTGGGCAGTAAATGAGCGTGCTATGCCCCTAACAAACTTGGTGGAAGGAATTTTGGGAGCTTCTGTCTCTGTTGGCTGGCAGTGGGGACAAACAGATCATCTCTTGGCCAAGATGATGCTGAGCACCTGACATCCTCACTGAATGCATTTTTAAATTTTTTTTGTCTTTGAAGTTGCTCTAGTTTAGTTCATGGACTGACAGCCCCTTTGGGTCTGGAGTGAACACTGCACATCTTCTAACTGAGCTCCGGGGCGGGTCCACAGGGGCACTTGAGGATTGGATCAAAATTCACTCCAGATCCACGGCGAGCTAGCAATGCAGGAATTCCCCTGGAAACACAAGGATGGGTCTGTCACATGTTGGAGCATGGGGACAGGATGCTGGCAGGTGGCAGAGCACTCCTGACACCCTGTGCTGGCCCAGCTGTGCTGCTCCCAGGGTGGGGCCAGCCAGGGATGCTGCCCCGTGCTCTGCTGTGGGTTGCTGCTGTACCTTGTCCTGTAGGAAGAGTAAATATGGTGGGTGCTCAAAGTAGAATCTCACATCATTTTTCACTTTAGTAGATTTAAAAGCATACTAGATGCAAGTTAAAGTTTTGGAAAAGTGTTTGCTTTCATCCTTTTGTGGAAATTTATTTTGAATTATTGTGCAAATTACTGTCTTAAGTAAAATCATAGGAACAACAATTATTCTCTTTGAATGTTAAATAATCAGAGAATGAGAAAAGAAATAATAATTTTGTTTTGTTCTGTTTACCTTCCATTTGAATCCCACAGTATTGTTTCCTAAAATATTTATGCCTAATTCATGAAACACTTCCTTTTACAGCCCTGCAAAAATAAGTAAATTATTTCACTTTAACAAAAGTATTACTTTGATACCATATGTAATTTATAGGCATTAATATGTAAGGAAAAAAAAAGGAATCCCATAGTGTAGTTATAATATATTCATAGAGCTTAAGGCACAAATGTGTCATTAATTAATCTAGTCTAAACATGCTGATCATTACATTTCACAGATTTTCCCCTCTATTTATTCATGCAATTTCAATTTCTTTAAGGATATCTACAGATTTTATTTCAGTTTGCTCATACCAAGCAGCAACACATCCGCTAATTTCCCTAACACTTTTTAGTTAGCCGCCTAAAGAAACACCGAGAAACTAATTTCTGAGTTACGGAAAACACTTGCATTTCCTCAGCCAAGTCTGCATGAAATATGTCTAAATGTGACCTCTGGAAGTCAAAACTTTGCTCTCTAGCTTGCAAAAATAGTTATGCAGGCAGTAATTATTCCTTGCAATTTCCCTTTTCTTTGTTCTATTAAATCACTGTTTCTGTTTTCATATTACCCAGAGCCCTTCTGGGAAGAGCATCTGCGTAGCCCAGACCTCCCTGCTAGGCCCTGGTGTTCTCTTCCAGCCTTTCCTTGGCCACTTTCCTCTGCTGTGTTGGACACAAACGATGTTCAAGGCTTTTTCCTCTGCACTTCTTCAGTTCTCCAATGTTCATTGTCTCCAAGATCATGCTAGGACAATAACTTCCAATCAGCCTGTAGTCTGGGCAACTGGGGACTGCTCATTTTCAAGCATGTTTTTTAAGTGTTTCCTCCTGTTGTGTTTCACATGGTTTGAAGGGGAAATTGTGCAAAGCTGTATTCTTATCTTCTGGCACATTATTTCTTTGTTCTGGAGAGCACAAAATTTTGATAATGCTTGGGCTCCTGTAGTTTAAAGTGTCTTAGTATAGCAATTGTCTTACTGGGAAGATTCACATTGTTAAGTGCAGAAAGTCATTCACTCTGTGCTCTGGGTTTGCATTTCATAACCCACGTGCTCTGCAAAGGCATTTTTCCATGTATCTGTTTATTTGGATGTCACTCAGAGTCTCAACTGGAGAATCAGAAATGGTGGACATATCTATGATCATGTGGATTAACTGTAGGCAAGTTGCCACTTGTTTTTTTTTTCAAAAAGTGAAATTATTAATTTGTGAAGTCACTGTCAGCAAAAGATTTTGTCCTAATTTTAAATACTTTTTGTGATTTTTTTCTCTGTTTTCTCTCCATGTTTTCCAATCTCCTTTCAGAAAATGCCAGTGGCGGAGCTTTAAGAACAAGTCCGATAGTATCTGTTTTGGCAGTACCTTGTAGAGTGATAAATTTATCTCTCAAGTGCTGCTTACTACTCTGCACCTGAGTATTTAAAGTTGTTTTAACCCTTTTTGTTTCAGCATCCCAGCAGTAATTCATACTGAAATGTCATTCACACCTGTCTCTAAACTGGTTTGGGAATTCCTTCATTCCAAGGGGAAAATAAATCCTTTGCAATGTAAATGAGGCCTGACTTCCTTGTTCTCATAAAAATACAACTTAGCAGTGATTGTGTATTAAAAAAAATCTAAAAATTGGTCATTGTACAATCTTTTTATCCTCTGTGCCATTAACCATTAGTCACTTCTGTCTTTGTTTCATGCACCACTTGCTCAGCTATTATATATTTGTCCCATCTAAACTGGGTAGATCTGATACTATGGGAGCTTTGCAGCCCGTCTAGAAGTTCCCTTTTCTGATGCTGGTCCTCTTCTGACAGTTTCTTTTTTATCTGCCCTATGGTAAATTTTTAATTAATTTAATTTGCACTGTACTTATTATTTTTTTTTAATATCTATATCACAAGGAGGAGATAAGAAGTAGAATGGGGGACATTCACATGGGGGAGCATCCACCTACACCCATCCTGCTGGTTTTTTACATTTTTTACCTGTGATGTTAATGTCTTTATCATGGCTCCCTTCAACTCCCTATTGTTTTAAAGCCAAAGAGAACTTATTTCTCCTCCCATTTATTTCCCCAAGCCAAGCTGACTGCTTTCCTTTACACCTTTTAAGTTCAGCATAGATTTTTAGAGAGAAGGTGGTGGTTGCTTCAAGGTACAGGCACACTCTAGATTTATGCATTGACTTCCCAATGCTTTCTGGTTTGTTCTTTATTCCTTTTCTAATCTCTTTCAACATCCTATTTTCTGTTTTGACTGCTACTAAACATTCAGTTGATATGTTCAAAGAACTATCTGCAATGACTTCAGGATCATTTTCTTGAGTGGTAATTGCTAATTTAGAACCTATCATTGTGTATTTGTAGCTAGTCGTTCTGGTTCTTTTTTTTCTTGTGCACATTGCCTTAGTTCATTGTAACTGAATTTCATTCTCTTATTTTATTGCCAAGTCACTCTGTATTGTGAGATCCTTTGCAGTCAGCTTTAATTTTTATTGCCCGGCATAAACCAAGGATGTTATCTCACCACAGCCTGGAACTAGGTTAATTTCACAAAATCTATTTTTCATGTCTTTCTTCTCTTCTTTAGCATGAATTTTGATTTCCCCCCCCCCTTCTATTTATATTTAACCCCCCTAAAAAAAAAAAAAAAAAGAAAGAAAAGAAAATATTTACTTGCCAAGGAAAGATTATACAAAAGTCACATTATCAATGCTGTAACTTCCAATGTTTTATAATATTTTATGGATGTGTCTTTGAGACACTAATTTGTGATTTTGGCTTTGCGAGTAATTGATGTTTTTACTGATGACAAGAAAATTCTGTGTGTGACCCACTCCACTGACGTACAGAGCACAGAATCCATTTGTCTGAAGTCTTTCAGCCAGAACTCTGAATATTTTCTATTCTACTGACTTAAGAGAACTGTTCAAGAAATTAATAAATATGAAGGACAGAATTTTTAAGGGTAGATATTCTATTTCTGGTCGTCATAATAAAGCAGTCACACAGTTCAAGGCTCTCTTAGTTTCTTGTGTCCTGCTCCCTTGCATGTATTAACCTTTTCTAAATTCCAGGAGCACTGAGTTAATAATTGCAAACAGAGTTGCTGTTGTTTCCCTAATTTATTGGTTTTTGGAGGGACTGTAGAGGAGAAGAGTGAGAGTGAGGTGACTTTGCCTTACTTCAGGCACAGCATCCCGGTCTATAGCAGCAGGTCAGTACGGGACTGTACCCTAAAGCCTCTGATGCAGGTACCAGCTGGACAGTGCAGTGTAGAGGAGGGGAAACATTTCTGGGAAATACTATTTATAAGTACTTCTTGACTTAAAAACCTTAAAGGTGTTGCTGCAAAACTGAATTTATTCTGGTGGTCAGTGGTTTATTTTTTAGTTCTGCTTTTCCCTAGACAACCAAAACTAAATTTACAGTTACTCGTACTTGCTTTTAAAGGGAGATGTTGGTGTCCTCTGAATTGTATTACTTCTAAAACTGTTGGTATTTCCTGTATTAAAGAATATATTTTGAAGCTTTTTGAAAAAAAAAAACAAAAAACAAAACATTGTGGATGCCTAGTATAATTCAGTAGTTAGTGTTGTATTAATTGAATCCACTGTGTAGAGGAGAAATGCCAACATGTGAAAGTTCTTCACACAATTAATAAATCCACATAATTATATAAAAAAACTGTCTAAAAATTTGAAAGATCTTCTGAGTGATTACAAGTCCCAGTTTTAAAAGCCAGTATCCAGAAAAATACTACAAAAGGTTCTGAGAGTTCAATGATCTTTCTACCAAAATACTTTATGGATTAAATGTTACAATACAAAGATAATGAAGCAAGAGAGAAGGTATGTGCTCTTGTTGTGCACTGCAGGTGTTTAATTTTAATTTTTTTTTCCTTCTTCTGTTGTGTCTTTGGAACTGTAATGTGATGATGTCCTTGGAGATGTTTTCCCTTGGAATTAACAATAGAAATACTTAATAAGATAACGCAGGCCCATTGTCATGTGCAAACCCAGTTCCTCAAACTAATTATACTCTCTGTGTAGTTACCCTTCCTGCATCCTGGGAAATTACTCAAAATTTACAAAGTGAAAGAAATAGAAACTGTTATAATTTTTTTTGCTATACTTCACCCTCTTTTTCCATCTACTGAACGTGGAACAGGCAGTGCATGTTTGCTGAGGCTGCTGTGGCCATGTGGACGGTTCTACTGGAGCTTATCCCATGCTCATGGAAACAGTGGTAACATTTCCAGGAGAAAAGCAGAGCATGTGATAAGCATTTGCTTTTGACTTTGAACGTGGATGGTTGCCTCTTTTTGATTCTGGTAGAGTTAAATTTTCCCCAGTTTTCAGGGTTTATTTTTCCATGCTAGAATGCCTTTTTTTTAACCTTTGATACCCTAAAAACATAAGCTTTTCACAAGTTACAGTTATTATTTTTTTCTTTTGTAATTGCAGTTGTTTCTTGTCCTTACTGCTGGTAGCTGCTGTCGTTTGGAAAATCAAGCAAACCTGTTGGGCTTCTCGACGGAGAGAGGTATCAATTTAAGATTATTGTAGTAGCTTATCTTTCAGAATAAGTTGAGAACTTTGATGAACAATCATTCCTCCCCTTTCTCCTATATATGCAATTTAAATACCCATTTTATAGCCTTGACTTTTATTATGCTGAAGAATAAAACTTTTCTCTTTATCCTGTTAAAAATGAAAGGAATTACAGCACTAGGCTGCAGAAAGGTGAATTTTCCTTATGGTGGCATATTTAGGATATTTAGAACAGAATTGAATAGAATATTTCAGTGTAAAGGGACCTGCAGAGAGTTATTCAGCCTGACCACTTCAGGGCTGTTCAAAGGTTAAACCATGTTATTAAGAGTATTGTCCAAATAAATAATCATTTCCTATACACTGATGAGCTTGGGGCACTGACCCCTTGCTGGGAAGTCTGTTCCAGTGTTTGACCACTTTCTCTGTAAATAAATGTTTCCTAATATCCAACCTGAATCTCCCCTCTAAAGAGCAAAATTCTCTCTATTAGAATCAGTATTTTCATCATTAAACCTGTGGCAAAATCTTCAGTAAATACTCAAACATAAAATCACCTTATTCTTTTGTGGTCTAAATTCTTACAGCTGTATTGAAAAATCTGGCCCAAATCTTTGTTCATACCTGCTTAACAATTCATTGCACTTAAATGAGGTTAAACTTTATCTATGCTACTGTGTGTATATGATTGTATACTGATATTGTGATATTTCATTTTGCTCTCCTAAAAGAGATCTGAAATTTGTGGACAGTGATGTTTTCCCTTCTTGAAGCTTCTAATCTTGATGAGTTTTGGAAAGAGCACTCGCTTAATGTACTGTAATCTTGAGGATTTTTAAAAAAGACTAGCTTTGGTCCACTTAATGATTTTTTTCTTAGTATACTGTCACTATGAATGTTTAAATAACTTTTTTTACTGTAGATCTACAGTGAATTTATATATGCTTTAAAAGTGCCAGGTAACTAGCACTTATAATTTTCCTTCACTGAAATTATAATGTACTAATGCCAAGGTTTAGTTTCAAGTGGTGTTACAATAGAAAATGTATGTTATTGGTACTTATTTCTTTTTGGTACTTTTTTTTTTAAATTCGTATGAACATTGTTAAGAATTTTCTGAGGGCCAATTCTCATCTATTTTTTTATTACTTGCAAAATATAGATGAAAGTTACTTTAAACCACATTATTCAACTTAATTTTTTCCCATTAAATTTATCTTAGTACTTTGATAGCTCTGTACAAAACTATGTTGGGATGAAATGTAGTAGTTAATTGATTTAATTTCTCATGTTAATGAGGTTGATTTATTGATGTTTTTAAGAACAGATATGAATGTACCCATTTCCAGATCTAGAGGATCTGGTCTGTGTTCCGTGATTGCTCTCCCAGATTTCTGAAATATAATATAATTTGTGTGGTCTTTAGGCAGCATTTGATAAAGAAAATACTCTCATACAAAAAGTTTCTGATGTTTTCCAAGCTTTATTTTCCTGATGTCATCAAAAGTACTTCTAAGACCGTATGAAAGCTAAAATAACCTGTTTGATAAATGCAGCATAAACATTCATCAGCTTCTTTAGAAGAGCAAAGGAGAAAGACATACTTGGCAACTGGATTAGAGCCCAGAGCTTCATGGTTGGTTCTGAATCTTGGCTTTCCTTGAGTGTAACTAGAGAAACTTGGTTTTTAGCTAGAGTTCAGTAGCATTATGAATTGTAAATGCTGACAGAAATCTTCTTTATTTTCAGTCTGCTCTTTACCACCAGCTGCAATTCACATCAAATGTTTTTGATAACATTCTGTGCAATATTTTCCTTTAATCTACCTAGGAAACTTCTTTTTATATGTAACATATCTTATAAGATTTTGCAATTAAGTGTTGCAAATAAATTGTATTAATAGCACACAGAGATAGTCTATTGTTGAAAAGATTTCTGAAGTATCTACTTTAGAGCCCATTTGGCAGATGAGCTTTTATCTCTTTCATCATTCTTTAAAGACAGGAGTGTTTGACTCCTTAGATGTTACCTTCAGTATGGACCCAAGCTACAGTAATAAAAATAAAATAAGGAACAAACAAATACAGAAAACCATGCTGTTAAAAGCTGTGCATCCTTTTATTGTTCCTCCCGATTTTCTTTCCCCTGAAGGAGGAGGAGCATTACCATCCAGTTCTTGTCATCTTTTAGTAATGAATTTTATCAGGCTCTTGAGGTAAGGCAGTAATTTTTAAAAGATTTTTAGAGCCCTATGTGTAGCTGAAAATTCAGAACCTTATCCTGTTTTGCCTTCTGACTTTAATGCTTAGCTAAATTGGAATGTTATTGATTCCAAATTGAACATAGCATGGCCTCAATCCAGTACAGAGTGGGAGCAAGTTTGCATTGTGAAAAGGAAATGTCTCAGTTTTCCCTCTAATTTAGAAATTTTCCCTCCAGTTTCTTTCCTAATTCATTGCTTATTCAGCAAATACTTGCTTTCCAGTGCTCGAAACACTGCCCAAATCTTGCTGAGCAGTTTGAATTTAGGCTCTATCATAAAAACCTGCTACATTATGTATATACGAAAATGTAGTAAATAATAAGTAAGATAAATGTCTTCCAAAGTACATTAACTAATGTTTTTCTATACTGAATTCAACTTCCTTTGCCCATATCTATTGGTCTTTCAATTTATTTAGTTGAAATAATTTTTAGTTGAAATAATTTAATAGTTAAGACCTTGAGCTTTGGTAATTTTTTTTTTTTGCTCATAACAAAATTTTGGTTCATATTTTTTTTTTTTACCTATATTGCTGTCTCTTGAGATATATTTTATCTCAAGTTTTTGAACTCTATATTTATAGTTGAACTCCTAGATGAGCTTCTCTTCTTCTCTCCTGCCTTCTGAGAGGACAAGGGACAGCAGATAGACTGTCTTACCTTGTACCATCAAAGTTATTCACCTTTTGCATTGAGGGAAATGGAAAGTAACATTCTTTTATTTTATAGTTCCAAAAAGATCAATGAAACTTTCAGCAGGAGAACATGAACAGCCTCCTGCCTGGCATCCCTTGACACATTCCCTCACCCATCCCTCCCATGGATCTGTGACATTTTAAAAAAGATTTTAAGAAGGGCTGAAGTAAGATAGTGGAATATTGGATATCCTCATCTCAGGGAGCTTGTTCCTTGAAATGAATAATACAGACTATGATGAGATGATTTCTGAAGCATAATTCTTATAGCACTCTCTTCATTAAAAAGCCCCAAATCCCAAGAAAACAAAATGGAAGGAATTTGGAACATTCATAACAGAGCGAGATAACATTTACAGGTAAGCATGGAAATTTATGCAGAAGTAGAAAAAGGGAAAGATACATTTGTTTATCAAATAAAAGAGTTCCTAAGTATTGCAAGATTTAGGAAAACTAAAGTTGTTTTTTTTGTTTTTTGGTTTTTTTAGAGGAGTCCTACACTATGTTAAAAGATCAGATATGTATTCTAGGTTTTTTTTTTTCATCCTTCTTTTTACTTCAAAGACTCACAAATCTTTTTACTAGCACCTGTCTCAGTAAAATTTGACTTTTTAGTTCAGTGGATGAAAACCCAAAAGCTGTCATTTTCTCCCAAATGATTTGTTAGGCCTCTTGCATTTTATACCCTGAATTCACACAAGAGCCCATCCATGAAGCTCCAATCTGACTGTTTTCCTCCTTTATACAAGAAAAGATCTATCACCCAGATTTGCCAAATAAGAAATACGAAGAGAATATTATTTGTTTTCTCTGCATGTTTCATATCTAAAGCATTCAGTCTTCTGCTCACAATAGGTACAAGATAATTTGTTCGTAGATCATTTTACTGAAAACTTGATGGGTTACCTGCCAGATTTGTAGTGGCACAAAGGTTTTGTCTCATGGACTTCTGATTGAAAGGCATCGCACTGCAGATAGAATCTGCATCCAAATGATTTCTTTTTAAGAGTGCATTGAACTTGTATTTTTGCTGACATGATTAGACTGAGGTCACTAACAAACTCACACAGATAGGATTATAAACCACACAGCTGCTAGTTGAGTTATTTTAACAAAGTATTTTCCCTTCCTGAGGTAAACCAGTTGCTGCTCAGGTTTCCTTTTGTGCCCCTTTTGTACTCTTGGTCCCATCAGATGTTTAAAGAATTGTTATTTCTAATCCAAAAGCCTGTGATCACTACTGTATGTAAAATATTTTCTCCCCTTCACTCAGATACACAGAATACATGTGCCAATGTGTCATGTGTTGTTATCTAGAATCATAGAAATAAAAAATTGAGTTGGAAAGGAGCTTTAAAGATCATCCAGTCCCACCCTCCTGCAATGAGCAGCTTCAACCAGAACAGGCTGCTCAGAGCCCCATCCAGCATGAACTTGAATGTTCCCAGGGATGGAACATCCACTACCTCTCTCCAGGGTTTTACCATCCTCTTTGTAAAATTCTTTTTCTCTATATCTAGTCTGAAATATACATTTGTGTATATTGGACCAGTCAATTAGTTAAAATATATAGATTTGTCCTTTTTTTTTTAACTGTAAATTGCCTTTTTTATATATTATTTTAATTACATACTAAGAAGAGATTGCATATCTTTAAAGACAACTTAGATTCTTATTTCCTCATGTAATACACTATAAAGCTCTTGAGCAATGAGGAAGTAATGCATGATTGCATTTTTAGGTAAAATGTTTGAAAGCGTGGATTGTGTGTTTAAAGTGCTTGCCTAACTTTAAAGGTTAATATCATTTATATATAGCATCTCATTATACAGTCAGCTGTGCACCATTTGCTTGTCTGAAAGAATAGCACATACAAACATAAAAACATGGAATTGTAGAAATTGCTTGCTTTATACCGTGTGTGGGTGCCACTCAAGTTATTGCTTCTTTTTATTAAATACGCTTATGTTTGTTTAAAAACCCTCCACCTTTCTGCCTTGATTTTGTTACTGAGGTAGTTTTATTCTCTTAAATATTCAAAAATTCTTACAAATAGACAAATGAAACCGAAGTAGTCTATTTCTTAATAGCAGTAACAATTCATGTAATAGCTTTAGGCTCATTTCTATGGTAACTCTAATAAGAACAAGGAAGTTCAGTTATGTCGATAGCACTAATGAATGTAGAGAATATGTGCATTTCAGCTCGAGCTTTTCTGCTCTCTATTCAAATGAAAATACTTGCAAGTATTCCTTTTAGAAAAGACAGTAATGGCTTTTGGTGTATATGATATTGCTTATGGAACACAATACATTTACTTTAGCAATACTAAAACGCAGAGAATATGGTGTATTCTTGAACAGCTTTTGAGGGAACAAAAACAATACTGTGTGTTTCAGGGTGAGCAAGGAACCAACAACAGCAGATGTAAGGAAACCAAGAAATATTAACAGGCATAATTAAAGGACCCCAATATGTAATAGTATTCATGTTTGTAGGTGTCTACAGGATTATATAGTTTATGTTTAAAAGTTGTTAAGCTCACAGATAATTTTTCTTTTTCGCTATCTTCTTGTCTGTTGCCTAGCAAATATCTTACACATCTGTATGTAGTTACTCATAGGCTGTGTGAGTAATCCTAGTGAAGTCAAAGCAGCTATTCATAGGACCAGAATCTCAACTTGTTATATTGCTCAGGCTCTTCTGAAATCAATAGAGCTATGACTGCTTATTTCAACTGTGGATCCAGTTTTACTGAGGGTAACTGGGGCATTTATTTTAGGCTGACGTTTTCTGCATTCTCTCCAACCTAAAATTTAGGTTCCTCTCTGAATGAACCTTTCAAGCAATATTCCTTGTGAGCTGACACTAGATCTTGTCTCAGGACTCCCTCTGCAGTCAGTATAAAAGGCACTTCCAAATGACAATTTATCCCGCCCAATTTTCACCGTGTTCATTCACTTTCTATACTCTGATTCTTGTGGGGACCTGGCTTCTTGTTAACAATACAAATTGAGTCAAATGTCCCCTACTGAGAGTTATTCTTCACTTTCTTTGCTTTAGTTTTATAAAATTGAGGTTGCATTTATAAAACTGTCATTTCATAAAAGTAAGCATCTGATTAATTCTTATATTAGTAATGCTCACAACATGCTTGTTCTCTGTAAAGAGAAATATTAAATGGTGCCAGTGACAGACTCAATATTATCTTGAAAAAATTATGTTGGGGAGTGAATTAAGCAAAGCTGATACAAAGTATTTGTAAAAGCTTGCTAACAGATCTGTTCCTTCTTTCCACAAAAGTTCAGAAGATAAGGAAGATAACAGACATTTTTTAATTTAAAAATTAAAATTGTGAGCACTTTATTAAAAAAATAAATTAGGGAAAAGAAACTAAGTAGGTGTTTTAATTATATGTACTTATGACCAGGAGAAGAAAATTGTTCACTTTTCTTAACATAATAACCAAAGTTCCTCCTTACATTTGTGTAGTGGAGTTAGCCTGAAGATTCCCAATAGGCAATAATCAAAATAAATTAGTTTCATTATATGTATTTTCTGGGATATGCATAGAAAGGAAGCTTGGATGTAGTTTTTACTGCTGATAACAGTACTTTAAAATTAATAGTTGTGATATTCTGTTCAGTAGAATTTATTATCAAAGTTGAGCTTTCTGAATATGAATATAAAATGCTTCTGGAGATAATGCTAATTTTATAATGGTGATATTGAGTTCTACTCTCTGGTTCACTCTTGCAAGGGTATGGCGTAAGTTTTCAAGCTAACAGGAAGGTAAATTTAAGGTTATTTTAGAGAAAGAGGAAACTGGCTCAAATGAAAAAGACTGCCTGAGGCAAGTGGCCACTTGGCAGAGTCTGAGGGTGCTTTGAGCTCCATGGTCTGAGAGTTTTCCGTGGGACTGGTTGTAAACATAAGAGCACTAGCAGAATTTTTAGCAAACTACCTGTCAGCAAAAAGCAGCAGACAATGAGAAAGGCAGTCCTTGGTGGGACCCTGGGAAGAAGCCAGATAACTTCTTTAGAATTTATGACAAGAAAAGTAATTTGAATTGGTTTCCACAGTGCTAAAGGAATGAGGACAGTGGATGTGTTCTTTGTAAATAAAGAGGATTTCACCAAAATAGATGATTCATTTCTGTGTCCTAACAAAAACAAAAGAGCAGGTGTTGAATATTGGCTCAAAGTGGTGAGACTCTTCTTTATGTTTGTATTTCCTCTGTCTTTGCAGCATAGTGTCAATTTTTTGTCCCCTATTAAAACACAAACAAACATCCTGTTCGTCAAAGCCCTGTAAGTAAAGAATGAATTTAGCTGCTAACAACAGAAGTGTTGGAAGGACTGTGATATGAAAAGAGAATGAAAAAGTTTGACAATTTAAGTATGAGGTCTTAAAGAGAAAAATGCTAGTACTGCTCTGTGGACACTCCATAGCTTTTCTCAGAGTTTCCAGAAATTTTAGTTGCTCTGGGTGGGCAACTTTGGCCTAAGTGAGTCACTTGCAATGGGAGAAGCATAAAAGAAACTAAGTCTGAACTGTCCTTCCTCCAAAGAGCAGGGAAATAACTCCAAGTCCAAGCCTGCAAGACACAGTTCCTCTCTGTTACACTGCTCTTCAAAGTTTTCAACTTCCAAAGCTTTGTTTATTTACAGCTGAATGCTAATCATGTATTCTAAAAGTTACATTAAATCATGCAAACAATTTTTATTGCTTGTAGTTTATGGAACATTTGCTACTGCTTCCAGAAACATCCATTTCCTTGCAAATATGTGATTTTTTTTTTTTCCAGAGCTGATTTTTAGGGGCATTTATGTATGTGTGCAATTGACTAGCAGTAAGTTGGATTCATTTAATTCCTGAATGTCTTCCGAAGTGTTTGCATTTCACTTTGCCCAGTATGGATAGTACCTGCCTTCCAAAATAAGCACATCAACCTTTTTAAATCTAAAAGTTAGTGTTGGTAATATACAGAATAATTGTTTCTTTCTTTAAAAAAATTCTGAAGGCACTGAAGTTTCAGCTATGTGGATGACCCCCTGCTGAAGTTAGAGCTTTACTAATCAATGCAAAGCAGATGCAAAGATCAATGCAGCTGGAAATTAAATAACTTCACCAACTTATTTTTTCATTGTCTGCACTATTAATTGGTTTACTCTGTCAGCAGAATGTGTTCACTGCTGTGAGTGTCAGTGTTATTGCTATCAACAAATTCCATGGGGGACTCCTCTACTCTCTGCAGGTATTTGTACACACAAACATTCCTTGGGGTCATCCCTCCTGAGCAAACACTGGCTGTGCAGTTCATCCAGGCACCTTCAAGGCTTCTTCCTCTTCTCTGGATAGAAGGGAACAATAGCAGGGTCATGGTGACCAGATTTGCATGTAATACGTATTTCTGGAGGAACCTGCCAACACCTGTGAAAGGTAATGTTGGGGAAAAAAAGCCAGCAAACCCCCCCCGAACAAAACAACAAAACCAAAACTAAAACAAAACAAAAAACCAAAAAACCTACCACAAAAACCTCAAATCCCCCAAAACCCCCAAAAGCACACAATCAAGTAGAACTTTAAAAAAATACAAACATAAGTTAATGACACAGCCTACAAAAAGGTAGAGTAGTTCTTATTCAAGGACCTAAATGAAATGTTTATCCTTCCTGGAGGTATAATTTTATTGCTCCATCAGTTCACAAACAATAGTTGAGAGTTAGTGTGACCTGATATAATCCAAGCTCATTACGTTATTTTAAACAGATAATTAATGATTAACATATAACCTTTGGCTTTCCTTTTATCTTCAAGTATTGACAGAAGTCTCATAAAAAACATACTGTGTGTGGAAAAAAGTGCTTTGAAATGCAAAACTTAATTAAAATTAATGTAATGTTATTTTAGTACAGTTGTATAGTAGCAAAAGTACTATAGGGAATATGAATATTTGAACAGATGATTATTTTTATCCATGCTGTTCAATTTTTACACAAGTCAATTCTGGAAAACAGAATATCATTTGATATTTTGTTTGGGATTCATTGGATTGAGTGCACCATGGCAGTTAAATTGTGACATCAGTAAATTAGCCCAGACTGCTTTGGCAGTCAATTGACCCACATGCAATTAGCAAAACTGAAACCACAATGAATCCTGTAGCTTGAGCTTGTTATATTTTTTTTTTCTGCTTCACAAACATTTTGAAAATCCCAGTTAATTAGACTTATCATAGACTCAAATAGCTGTATCTTCTTAGCCTTTTATATTTGTGCAGCCATGGTCAGAAGTACTGAGGGAGGCAGGGAAATTGAATATCCCAGTTGGGAGCAGTTTGGCTTTGGGAGTCAGTCCTTTCCTTTCTGGTGTTCCAGGTGCCCTTCTGCAAATTGCTTCACTGCCTGGGCCATCAGTTCCCCACCTGTAGCACAAAACCAGTTGTGCAGGCTGTGGTGATACACTTTCCATTAAAGATTCTGTTGGTATTAATTGGGGGCCTTTGATGACTGTTTTGCTTTATTCTGTAGTAACCCTTTGTCCCCAGGCAATTTATTTAGGTTTCTGCTCATTTAGACAGGAAAAAGGGGTGAAATGGACACGAAATCTTTCTCCTGATTTTTTCTGGACAAAGAATACGAACATGTGAAATACAGACTGTTACTTTAATGTGTTAAACACTTTGTGTTGTATAATATGTGTATACTTATTTCAGTGTTTGTTAAAATACATTATGAAAGTATGAAGTATCTTTTATGTATTTAATTTTCATCTTAATTAACATCAATCACTGATTTCTGAATATGCTAACGATGCACAATACTGATTCCACACTGCTTTTTGCCTACCCTAATAATTTTTTGGCTTCACGAAGTTAAGGAATAATATTTCCAGAACAGTGGGAACATGCATGTTACAAAAACACTGTATCCCTGCATGTGGGACCCATGTGCAAGTATCAGGCACAGCACGTTTTGACTTCATACCTTAACAGTGTCCAGTAATCATATTCAGTATTATAAAATATATAAATTATATATTTTAAATATTCCAGTATAATATAATGAACTTTTCCCTTTACACAATCACGTGGAAAGCAAGTCCATGTTGTTAATATTGTTAATGACTAAGTCACCCATGCATGAAATGTCCACCTCTGATTAGAGCATCCAGTGGGCTGTCAGCTTACAGAAAATGATGAACATAAATCATCTGAGTGGAAAGGGAGGAAAAGAGGAGCCAGAGAATTAGTCAGTGAGTTCCCAGAAACATCCGTCAACAAAAAGTAAGTTGTTTGTAAGCATCTATGGAAAAAAAAAAAAAAAGATTAAAAGCCTAGATGTTTCCTTTATTAACCAAATCACACAAAAAAGAATATGCTTTTCTTCCAAGGTAGGATAAAAGTCCCTTTGAATGGAGGAGAAAACATCTGGTGCTTGTACAGTTGGCCATTATAAAGCCTATAAAAATTCTATCAGAGGATACTTTAATAGAGAAGGCAAGGAAGCATTGTGATGGTTCCGTAGCTGTGGAGTAGGTGCAAAACTGGTCAAAACCCCATAATCAAATGTTCATTATCAGGGAAATGAGGGATTAAGTTTGTGTGGACTGCAGTTATCTGCATTAGCTCCATCAAAGCTTTGTCCTAGCTCCAGAACTCGTCAGTGTTTTTTAATGACCTAAGTCATGCAATTGGAGATTACATCTATTAAATTTGCATAGAGGAGCTGGGTCAGGAGTGTGTTGCAAGCAGGATCAGGCATCAAAACAATCTTTAGAAATTGGAGGCAATATCCGTACTGGTGAAACCAAGTTTTTGCCTGAGAGAAGTAATCACCTTTACAGAAAAAGCACAAAGAAAAAGCTGACTGTGCTACAGTTTCTCAGAGCTGATCAATGGCTTAGAAAGGTTCACAAGCTGAACATAAGTCAACAGCAATCTAGTTGCAAAAAAAAAAGGAATAAGTTTCTGGCTTGCATATGTACCTCTAAGACATCTAATTCTTGACCTTTAGTGAGTATGGCCCTAACTGGACATCATGAACAGTCTAAATACAACAGTTCAAAAAGGCTGTGGAACATCTGGAAATGTTCAGAGGAGAGAAGTAGGAAAGTGTGTCTGTTTATAGTTGCATAGGATAGAAGATCATGGAGAGATGAGATAACAGCCTTGAAGATAGGGAATGGAATAATGCATTCATCTGAATCTGCTGTACAAAGGATGAGAAGTGAAGAGAGGATGTGTAGAAAGGATGAGAATGCTGCCCATGTTGCAGCAAAGAACATTCAGGTGATACAATGAAAATTAATAAATTATAATGATATTAGTAGTGTAGTGCTGCAATAGATAATTTCTGACATTCCAGACACTTGGTCAGTGTAAGCCTTTAGGAGTGGGGTGGGCAAATACAGGCATTAGAAGACCTGGATGTGCCATTGCAGGGTGGTGCGGAGTCCCTTGGCAGTCTCTGAAGGTCTCTTTTAACCTTATGATCTTATATTTTAAAAAAACCACTTGAAGTCAGAGTATTTTGTATGTACCAGGAGCATTTTATTTGCTATAGAATCCCAGAATGGGTTGGTTTGGGAGGAATCTCTAAAGATCATCTAATTCAACTCCTGCTGCCATGGACAGGGACAATTTCCACTAGAGCAGGGTGCTCCAAGCCCTGTCCAGCCTGGCCTTGAGCACTTCCAGGAACGAAGCATCCAGAATTTTTCTCAGACTAAGGCTACGTGATATGATATTGCAGCACCAAAATCCATAATAGTGCTCTAATAGCACCTGCACTTCCTCATCAAAGACTGTTTTAAAATCTACATTAATTTGATATTTATACTTCCATTGCAAAGCTATGTCCCAAATGGCGATAAAGGCAGTAATTATCCAGATATTCTGTTGGATTTTTTGCATTAAAAAGGCTTTTAAGGAGCAGCTTTCTTCTTTACAAATCTGATATGCATAAATGCAGCCTTTGAAGTTATTGATGTCATGTACCATGGTTAAACTTCACAAAAATTCAGATACCAGAAAATTAGGGCCAAAAATAGCCCCTTACCTTTGATGCCATTTAAATTCATATCCATGATGTCCGTCCAAGTGACTGAGTCACCCTGTAGATTGATTAGTTTTTCATTTTTGACTTTTCATTTCATGATTTGGGCTGGATTATTTGTTCTGCACCTGACATCCCTTTCATTGTGCAATTTTACTGGTTTTCCTGTATGAGTGGCAGGCAAGGCAAGACAGCTTATTTGAGTTTAAAATTGAAAAATTGAAAACCACACACAGATGAGAAATTGAGCAAGTTTTATGTTGTTTTGCTTGGGTTTTTCTTTTGTTTTGGTTTTTGTTTTTTTTTGGTTTTTTTTTTGGGGGTTTTTTTTTTTTTTTTTTGTCTTACATATTTTTGCAGTTCTTCTGATTTTCCTTTAACTGATTCAGTCTCGCCAGTATTTTGAAATACACATTCTTGCTGTTTAGCACATATACAGAATTCTTATAAAAGGTAGCTGCTGCATGTTTGTGAGTCATTCTTCTTGCTTTCCTGTATCCTATGACAGATGATATTTATTCTACAGATGGAAAATACATTATATTTTCACTAGTTTCAGAATGGCTTCTTGTTTTCTGACATGAAGCTAGCATAATTTAAACTTTAAATACTTTCTTCCCTAATATAATGACCAATTTACATATAACCTTTGGCTTTCTTTTTATCTTGAAGCATTGATAGGAAATTGCATAAAATCATAAAATATGAGCAAAAAATCTCACAAATGCAAATTCTATTTAAAATTAATCTTGTGTTAATTTAGGACATTTGTGTTCCTGAAATACAATGCTTTGAATAGCACCACTATTTGAATACGCTATTAGTTTTTCCACATTGTTTGTCCTTAAAGAATGGTTTGGGTTAAAATATTTGAATCAAGCCCAGTGTGATGCAAAAGCTAAATCCTAACTTAATTTAATTCCTTTAAATTTTTTTTATCAGTTTGAATGCATGCAAATGGAAATGAATAAAACACCTACAATTGCCTTTATTTTTTTTTTTTTTTCATCTACTTACAAGGCTACTATTAACTGGAAATAATACTGTAGTATAGAAGCTATTACCAAACTTTTTTTTTGATAAAGATATTTCTCATCAGGTTGAAAAATCTCACTTTTAGTGGAAGGTAAGCAGCTTCATTTAGATTAAACTTTTTTCTTTTTTATGGAAAAAGCAAGTAAATATATATATATTTCTAACATCAAGAAATAAGGTGATTTAGCTGGATTGCAAGCAAAATAGGATATGAAGAAATATAGTCCATCATCTCAGCAGTAAATAGGTTTTTCTAGTAGTTGATACAGTCAAAAATTCCCTGTCAACCCACATAAAATTCACATTCATAGCTAAGACTTACAAAGGAGAGTTTATATCCCTCTATTTTGCTAGCATGCTGCTCAGGTCAGACTGACATTATTTTGAAAAGTTTCTGCTATCTTTGGGAGATCTTCCTCTAATCCATATATTTTGCGGATGCTGTTTCTGCTACCAAGTTGAGCGTTGTATTCACTTTTTCATTGCATCCCAATTCTTACACTCTGTAAATGCCCATTTACTGCTCAATCCTGCAGCATCCTAGTGCACAGTCATAGTTTATGGGTCTCCTTCCTCCAAGAGAAGGGAAATATTGTCTGTTTGTGCAGGGTTTTTAAATTCCTTTCTTCTCCTGTTTGATTCTTACCAACATGAGCTGCAGGATATAAACGTCTAAAAATCCTGGCTTTGTTTTTCTCCCCATAATGGAGGGAGGCCTCAGGCAAGCAGCTGTCATGCAGCACTCTCATACTGCTTGCTCAGTGTCCTCCAGGTGGGAAAGTAGTGTAAGTGTTTACAAAATGTTTCTCTGATCAGAGATTCAGCTTCTTGTAGGCTTAGTTCCCCAGTGGGACTTGGCCCTCTGTTATCAGTTTTGGAAGCACTGAATTTCAAAAGCCGCATTCACTGGACTGCTCTGCACCAGGTAAAGTAGGTACTTGACACTGAAATCTGTCAAAGACATGTTATTGGTGTTTCTAGGAAGTCAATTGGGTTTTTTTTCCATTTCATGTGAAAAACGTTGACTTGTTCAGACATTAGTTTCTGTATAAAAACTTTTGCCTGATTTACTCAGGGCAGTATTTTACCCAGAGCTGATATTAAGAGCTGGTTTTACCTACTCATCAGTGCCCTCACATTGCTGTTAAAAAAAAAAAAAGAAAAGAAAGAAAAAAAATCAATAAATATTTTCAGAATATAGGTGAATAGTCACTGAACAAAGCATTAGTTTTTGCCAGTGAGTTCTGCCTTGTGGGATGAGCCTGTAACATCACAAACAGAAAGCATGTGTCCTTCTCTAGGTCACTGTAAAACCATGGCTCTAATGAGTAACAAGGAATGAGGAACATGCAGGTGTAACTGCCTACATGTAATGCTTTTCTGCATGTTCTAGGAGGCAGACTAAAATTTTAAATAGATAAATTGCAAGAAGGAGAATCCTACGGCAGCTCTTACTGGATTTCCCATTGATTTAGTGGGGTTGAAACTTTGCCCTTTACAATTATTTGAGCTGCTGATCTAGATAGTGTCATGCCCCATCAGTAAATTGTATATAAAACTTCCAGTATTTGAAAAATGTTGAGGTACACAAGTGCCACAGTACAGTTCAGTGTGCACTGTGACTTCATGCAATGTGCAGCTGTTCTGTACCTGCCTCTGCTGTGCTTTGCATCAGGTGGGTGTGATTGCTTTGAAGAATTCAGCACAGCTTGTAGTTCACACCATTCACAAATATTGAAGCAGAGGAAAAAAAAACCAAAAAAACCACAATCTAAAAATAAAAAAAATATTTTTGGAGGGCAAAAACCTGCTTTTTAAATCATCTTTTGTTTATGATTGTCTTTGATTTTCACACCTCAAAGTGCCATGAAATCAGCTTTTGATCTTCATACATTCTTAAAACAATCTAGCAATTAAGTGAACAAAGGGAAAAGGTAGGAAAGTAAAATTGTTTATGAAAGATAGTGAATCAAATTATAAGTAGTGCTTTTTTGTCTGATTAAATTAGAGTAATGTTTTAGCTCAACAAAATTACACACTGACACCTTCCCCTCCCATGCTCACATTAAAGTTTGTCAAGTGGTGCTTATGTGCTTTTGATAATAAGGAACAAAGTTCTGAAGTTCTGGAGAGTTTCATTCCCATTTTTGCTGTTGAGCATATTTAACTCTCATTAACGTACTTTACAGTTTCTTCTTCAAGATAAATGTTTGTTGAATCCGAAGTGAAGGTGCCTTTGATGTTGAATGGCTGCTGTGTGTGATAACAAAGGAGTAACTTGTGCAGATTCGAGTCCAATCTTGCAGCAGGTCATTGTTCGGTGTGTGTGAGGCCAGCATACTTAGTGCCAGTCCCTGAAGAGACTGTGGAGCTTTGTACACCAGGACCCACTGGTTAGATAAGGAAAAAATACATCCTCCTGATGTCTTAGGGAGTTTGTAATCATAATTCTATTCAAAATGGAAACTCATCCTTAATGGAGTAGGGCTCTGTTTAGTTTTTATCTTTTAACAGAAAGAACATAATGCTAAAAGCCCAGTTTTTTTTTAAGAATGGCACATGTCTTTCCATGATATTGGTATGAAATGTCATTCTCCCAGAAGGAATATTTCTAGAAATGCTGCTTTATTTGTATCATCATGCTGTAAGAACACTACTTTCTTTAGCTGTACTTCAGTTCTCATTATTTTGTTACACAAGTATTCAAATTCACTCTCTATCTGCCACTTACTCAGAAAGCTTCCAGAAGAAAATATTAGTTATGACAAAGCTTTTTCATGAGGAGCCTCTCCAAGTAAATGACAAACTTGTACAGCTGTATTCATTTTCTTATACTGTTAGACTCTGCCAGAAGTATGGGAAGAGGTTCTAATAAACATATTTAATTGATCTTATATCTTTCTTTCCTTGTCCTCCTGATTTTGATTGTATAGCTGTTATCTTTGATTTTCCCCCTGTTCTCATTCCCTCTCCCATCAGATAGATTTGTTTCTCCTTTCTGTTATTCATCATTAGTTATCTTTTCTATTTTGCTGGTACTTGAATATGCTCTTATGAAACACATCTCAGCTGTGTTGTGTTTTTGTTAAAATTGGCACTTCTAAAAGGCCTCTGCCTTTTGGCTGTTATGCTTGAACTCAATTGTCAAAATGATTTCTCTAGATTGATGACTCTTTAGAGAAAGCACTGCCTTTGCCTCAGCGCATTGCTGGTGCACAATAATCATGAAAGATTAAACTGCTTCTTGACTGTCAGAATCACCATACAAAAGGTTTAAGAGACAAAAGGGACGGTGGTGTAATGAAGAGGAGAGGAGAGGATGCAGCAGCACAGTAGTGTTGGCTTCTGCCAGGAGAGCACTTGCCTCACTACCCAGGATCAGGGCAGTGAGGAAACCGAAAACTCTTGACCTCCTTAAATTTGGAGTCGAGTACTTAGGGCTCTCGTTATTGGCAGGGATCAAAACAAGGGTTGAATATGACCACAAGGAATGGTATTTCCATGTTTCATTTATGCTACACAGTTGGGCAAGCCATGGTTTATTATCCACTCATATGAAGGGAATAAAAGGAAGTTCAAACAAGTTCCAATAGAAAGAGATTTACATCATGTGGTGTGAAACTGTTATTTTATTACTGACATGAATGGCTTAAAAGCATCTACTATCAAAAAAGGCACCAGCCATAAAGTATCTGTCAGTGAATTGATAGAGGATTATACCTTTAATTCTCCAGAAACAGGTCCTTTGCTAGAAGCTTCTGGAATAAAAGAAATAACCATTTAGATCCCCAGATGCTTATTCACATCTGACTTCTTTTTTTTTTTAATTTAAAAATATCTACAAGCTGCATTTTATTAATGCTTTTAATTTTAAAAGTTGTCTCCTCATTAGAGGTACACATACAGTGGAATGTGAAGCAAAGCAGAAATTGAAGAAGAAAACTGTAATACATGGCTTAAATAAGAAAACACCAAGTTGCAGCTTATTAAAATGAATTTCAGTAATAGCTAGCAAGATTGTTTCTTTCAAGTCAATGCATTTTCTGGAGGAGTACAGGTGAATGGGAAAATGCAGCAAATTCTCATCCCATCATTTTGATGTTAGGGGTGAATGTACAGTTTGTTGCCTACATACTCTTCCCACTATTATTTGCTTTTGCAGCTTAAGCCACTTGAATGTATAAATATATCTGCCACTGCTGTGTCTCAGTCTCTGTCCTACACACAGAAAATGTCTATCTGCAAAAGAAGGGGGCAGCTGGGGCTGGCAGGACGCTTGCATTGCCCTCTGGAGTAGCAGGCCTTTGCACTGAGGTCTGAAATTTGATTTAGATACCTAAAATTCCCATAGGGATTCCCCTGTAATATAGAAAGTAGCATGAACTGAGAGCAAATATGTGATGGAAATTTCTCACTGTGACTGCTTACCCTTGTACCTCTGGGTATGCATTAATGGCTATGCCATAAGCTGAAAACCACCCAAACAATTCCTCACCCACAGCCCCTCATCCCCAAGAAAGACACCACAACAAGAGTGGAATGAAGGACTGAAAAAAATACCAATAAACACTCGTGACCTTCAGCTCCTGTCCCTGTGGGAGAAGCTCCTGAAATTTGGTTCTTGGAGAGATTGCATGGCTCTGTTAGTTGGCATGGCAAATGCACTGCAGTGCTCGCTCTTTTACACCCTCACCCTTTAAACTTTCCCTGTTCCATAGGTTCATTCGCTTTTCTTGGAAGAGATTATTAATATCCTGACCTAGGCTGCATCCTGAATTTAATATCGAGTTTGATTCCATTTCACTGCATATTGTATCCAATAAATGTTCAATAGCTTGGGAGAGAGTCAGCTCCCCTTTCAAATTAGATTTTAAACTTACCATTTGCTACTTTAACTCTATTAATATTTTTTCATCTTTTGTGTGTTTTCTTATCCTTTTAAAATGAAATTTGGGAGTGCAAGTGTGAAACCCAGCCTTACGTCAGGGGAGTAAGCTCTGTGGCAAATTCTGCCATTCAACAGTAGAACTAAAAATATCTGAATAGTCTTCATAGGTAAATAGTTTCATTTTACATCTGTAACCATACACTCTATATTTTATATAATTGGTGTGATTTATATATTACTTTTCATTGTAGATTGCACAAAGAAGTGAGCACTGATCCTGTTCTAAGTGGGAATATTTTTTGTATCTTTGAGAACTTTTATCTGGCAATTCAGAGGTTCAGAACATTTCTACAATGCACCTTGGAAATCTATTTTTGTTTTTTTTCATAGCATGGCTTTTTTGAAAAAGTGCAAATGAAAGTTACTGGTGCAGCAGGCATTTTAATACCTGAAAGCAATATTTTGTGCTGTTCTGAATTGCTTTTGGCAGGCATTTGTTCTGATTTTAAACCATTAAAATGAAATTATGCATATTTATTAGATATTTTCAAACTTCTAGATGTTTTGAGGTTCTTAAGATTTTATGTTCAGTATTAATTGGTATTTTTCTTTCAGTACAGAGAAATAGGCTTAACCAGCATCATATAATATTTTGGATTGTGTACTTTAAAATTAGTAGTTTTGGATACTCAATCTTTAAACATTCAGAAACTGACATCACTGATAACTGAACAGTTATTTACCCTTAAAATAGGATATATCAAAGGCAGTAATATATTTAGCCACAGTTCCCAGTGAATTTGCTTTGCACGCAATGTTCATGTCCCTTTATTCAGTTTTGTTGGGTTTTTTTTATGAATTGCCAACAATTGTAGGAAGTTTCTTTGGGATATCCGCATAGTAATTTGGTCCAAAACTAATTCAATTAAATTTATGAAGTCCAGGTAATTTCAGGGAGAGTTGAATCTGCCCTTTTATCGGGACTGATGTCCTCATCACCTTTCACATCCATACCACACATACTGTAGATGGCACCACTGTAAGAGCAGCACAGTGACATAATTGCAAATGATTGTGTAATTCATTGTCGGGCAGGATGAAACCTGCTGCAGTGCTCTGCATGCCCTCATTGGAGTGGAATGAAATGGCATCAGCTGGGTTTCATAAAACATACAGTGGGCTGGGAATAACAACAATGCTTCCTGATATAAAAACAGCTCAGAGATTTAGGGTTTTGGGGTGTGCTGGTGGTTTGGTTTTGGTTTTTTTTTTTTTTTTTCCTTTCAGATGGGTAGAAAGGCACAAATGCTTGGTGCCCTTGCTACAAAGTTAACAAAGCATTATATTGCCACTTGGCCATCTGTTGGGATAAAATGGTTGTTATTTTCATTGATACTTTCCCCACCCTAAATTGTGATTTGCTCTTCAGGCATTGTACAAGGGGGCATTTTCCCGGTGTACTATAGCTGAAAACTTGCTGAAATTTGTGTGCTTTTGGCTAAATACCCACTTTACCTGTTTGCTCATGGAGGGTGACATCTACATTTATACATATTTTATACCTTGTTGAATCCTCATGGAGGCAGAGACCATTTTTTGCTCAGTTTTGTGTCAAGCAAACCCACACAGTTGTTTTAGCCATGAATCAGATTCTGTTCACACGCAGCCAATTCTCTCAGGTGCTCTCTCACCTTTCCTGTGTCCCTTTCCACCTGCCATATGTTAATGTGGCTGTGCCTGTGCTGCTGTTGTTCTTTCAGTGGCCATAGCAGATACTCAGGTAACCTTACTTGCATCAGAATGACTCTGCAATTTGTTTAATTTTTAATTAGTGTTGTCATAAACATGAATAATTGCCTTTCGTTTTGCATAGCACATTTCGCATGTTTGAGGCAGAAAGCTTTCAGTACCTCATGTTTTTAGAGACATACACAGGATGGAGACACAGTGTGTCTGTTTATCCTTTAATATTGTTTCAGATCAGGAAAAAACAAGGATTAGTATATCACTGTAAATCTGTTTATCTTGTGCTGGGTATATTGCTTTTATATATTGCTGTTTTCTGTAGTTGTGGTAATCAAAACATGCTTTAAACATGCAAAAAGTACAAGATTATGATGAAGATTTTACCAAAGATTAACAAAATTCTGTAAGCAATGCCAGTGTTTCCTCCCACTACCCATGAAGAGGAAACACTGCAAATAGTCTATGCAGGAATTAAATTCACTTTGTTTGCAGTTCTGAGCTCCTTTGTTTTTTGAGGATTATACAAAGTGAACATATGTGGAATACTGCTACCAGCTTGCATTCTTTGATAAATCCAGACAGGCAGAAGAATGCTGGTGGCAGAACATGTAAGGTTGTTTCTTATGGTTAAAACAAAACCTGCAAATTCCAGCCCTTTTGAGGAACCAATGTTAGTGAGTTAGAACACAGATTATTGCATGAATGTGTTAAATTTTAAATGCTAATGCCAAATACACTTGGCAATAAATTAAAGGTTTCTGTCCTGTGATTTCCATGGATTTTCCATAGTATCCAGATGTAGCAGAGAGATTTCCATTTGTAATCAGGGTCAAAAACTGGTCTTTTACCAGGAAACATCTGATTTGCATTGCAAGGCTTTTGTTCTGGCAGCAGAGTGTTGCAGCTGTCCTGTAGGCTCCTGCAGCACAGCGGTGACAGGGGTCAGGCTCTGTCAGCTCGGACCTTTGCTGCTGTGCACCCGTCAGCTGGTGTCATTGCACAGCCTGTCAGTGCCGCTCTCCAACTTCAGGGGGCTTCCTGTCGCTCTGAGCCACCAGCTCTGGAATACCACTGCTGAGCTGAGAGAGGAGCTAGCAAAACTTCAAGGAATATTGGCTAATGTGTGTCTTCAGAGAACCTTCTCACCAATGTTTGACTAGGGAAATAGGGTGGTCTTTTCTCTGTCCTCTGTGTCCTCTTAAAATTTTTAAGCTGTTGAAAAATGTCACAATTACTGGACGAAAAAAAAGGAGAAATAGCAAAGATAATGAGCTTCAATAAATATGAGGGAAACTAGAGGCTGTTTCGAGGACTGAGACCTGTCCTGTTTCTCTCATTGAGGGAGGGACCAGAAACAACAACACGCGTTGTGTTTGGCAGTAACCACCAAACCACTCTGTGCAGGGACAATAATCCATCCCTGACACATCAGGACTCACAAAGAGAGCCCAGGGGAATCTGATCTCCTTCTGAGTGAGGGAAAATGAAGTGTCAGGGGAGAAAACCCACAAATCAAAACTTCATTAAATCTGCTTGAATGTAATTTATGTGTAATGCATTTTATTCTGTCCAAGTGGCAGGATCTTAATCATGTGGATGTTGTGACTTTTTTGATACTATAGATATTCCTGAAAGTGGCAAAACAGGCCTTCATGCCAGATTTTTATAGTGTGTCTTACAACATGCATGGCAGTCACTAAAGTGTTGACAGGTTTTTCACTTCCAATAAGTAGGACTTGGAACGGGACTGATTCTTTTGGGTTTTTTAACAGACATACTTTCCATTTGTATGAACAAAAATTCTTAATCTGTTTTTAATGGAAATGCATGCTAATAATTTCATTTTTTCACAATAGAGACATCATAATCTGGTTTCCTCTGGGGCTTCAGATGCTGTGGGTTGATCCTAGCCTGCATCTCCTTGGTGGTCTGGGTAGTCCTTTGCTGAAAGGCATTGTCAGCATCAAAGCCATCACAGAGAGTTTATATTACTGCTGTGATCTTCTTGCATACATCAAGGTTTTAGGACATCCTCTTGCTTATTCATCTGGGATACCCCTTATTTCTCTGAAAGATCAGAAGGAATCTGGAATTAAATCAAACTGCTGAGTAAACTGGCATAATATATTTTGGAAACTTTTAAGTTTCTATGTAAATTCCTCAGGCTCTATTATAAAAATGTTGTATAGAAATTGTCATAAATTTCACCTGTTTTTTTTTAATCCTCATGTGATTTGACAGGTTTGTCTAAGTGAAACTTTTGGACTATAAGTTCTATTGAATTTTGCTTCCATAAAACCTTTTAACAATGATTCCACAGATTCATTTTCTTTTCTAGCTGAAACACATAACCTAAACAAGAAAATATTTGAACAAGATATCTGAAATTATATAGAAGCCTTGTAAATAATATATAATTTTGTAATAGGAAGTATGCAAACATAAAATTATGCCACCTTCAACTCAATTTTACCTTCAGGAATAGGCACTTGTGAGAAAACATCCGATTTTAACTTAGCTAACTTTCTATATCACTAGCAAAGAACCATAGGAAAAAGCCACAGTATTCAAACTTGTGTTAGCAAATATTATTTGCTAAAAAGAGAATAATAACAACATTCAGCCCATCAGTGAGAGTGTATTCCTACAGCTGTTACCTGATGTTTGAGACTTAGCATTGCTGACATCTGGAATATTTCTCAGTATGTTTCTATAATGTGTTTCTCTCTCTCTCTCTGTTATTGATCATGCATCCATTTGCCAAGCAGTCAGATTTTCCTAAATGTTTGGAGCCTCAGTTTTATTATCTTCCTCTCTCACTGCAGCCATTTGACATTTGTTAAAATTTTCCTCAACAAACAGTGGGAAAGAGTCGAGAGTTCAAGAACAGACCAAAGACAACAGCTACCAAATGGAAATGTTGCACATGGAAAGTGTATCTGTCATGGTTAATATGGATTTAAGGGAGATTAAGTCTGTGCTGCTTCTCTCTTACCAGATCTTCAAGATAACAGTTAAGCAATACTGGCACAGGTTGACAGAGATGCTTCATATCTGCCTACACAAGTAGTGTAGAGGATAAACAAGCATATTTCAGTCCAGTGGGGGAAGAAAAAGGAAGTGTTACTATTCAATGAACAATTCCTGTCTTTCTGTGTTGTTGAAATATTGACCTCTTCCACTGAGGAATCCTTTCATCAACTTCTATGGATTTAGATTGTCTTGTGTTTCCTTTGAGTTTGATGCTATGAGAGACGCCCATCTGCACTTTATTTTTTATGAAAGAGATTGTATAGCAGTTTAGAAAATTTTAGCCCTTAGGTAAGTCAGTGAAAATTTACATTGTATTCAACCTGCTCCTTTAAATTGGTAGCAGCATTAGCCTACAGATAATTATCTATATCTTAGGATCCACAGTGAGTATACAAAGGAGTGCTTATAACACTTGGGGTAATACAGTTTTCTATTTACAGTTTGGTTTATTCCTCTTATGAAATATTCTCTGTTCTAATGGCGAGTATAATTTACTTCATGTCTTGGAAGCCTGCAAAGTAGCATCGTTTAATAAAAAATTGTAAGGTTTTAGTTTGTTTCACTATGGTTAGTTTTAAATTTCTCTCAAAGTTTGGGGTACATTTTGCTTACTCTGCTACTTAGGGTGTTTTTGCCATCCCATTGCTGAAATCTCATGGGCCAGATAATCTACATAAACCCAGCAGCATAGCTACTGTGATAATAAACACACAGATTCCCAAGTCAGGTTTTATTTTAAGTTACTGTGACACATTCTGCTCTTGAATAAATGTTTTTATTTAAAATGTGTAATTTTTACTGAAGTCTTTATAACTGAATCACTGAATAATCATAAGACAAGGCCCTGAACTAGCAATCGAAAGGTCAAGAGAACGTGGTCAATAATTATGTGATCATGCTGGGGCTTGGGGCAGCAGGCTTTCTCTCTTGCCACAGTTTATCAGGGTTTTTTCTGCGATGGGCAGAATTGCAGCTGGCACAGCCTGTGTGTTACATTTCTGTCAGGAAGCCTTAGCAGAGAAATGAGCTCCAAGAATGTGAAGCACAGCACACAGGGAGTCAAACCAAATGAGTTCAGCTCAACCATTGTCGGGTTGGAAGTGTGGGCTGCAGCACCCTCAAGAACAGCTCTGAATTGCAAAGAGTCCGATTGTTAAACGATCACAATCGTTTACTGCCGTAGGCCATAAAAATTAAAAAGATCTAAGTGTTTCTTTCAGACAGAGATGCGGAGACTAATTTTACATGAATGCATAGCCTAACAAGATTAGCTGGCTTATTCAGGCATATGAATTGCACTTCTGTTCCTCGTGTTAAACAAGCTCGTGTCATCAGAGCCACTTGGAGCTTTCTCAAGGTCTCAAGCAGGCCTCTACTTTCACTCCTTGTTATCCTTTTGTTTCACTGTTCTAACCTTAGATCTCTGAGGTTTTCCCTGTTTTCATACTGACCTTTGCTCTCAGTCCTCAGCTTGAATTCTTCATTTTCCATGCTTATTTTTCTTTATTTTTAACACATTGTTCTCCTAACAGCTCTGAGGGTAATGCAGAACGATTTCATAGTTTAGAAACAGTGTGCCAAGGAAGGAATGGACATGATCCATTTTTAACAGTTTCTGTGTTGCAGCACATGCTACAGTCCTACAGCCTCAGTGGTGCCGTTGGGTTAGCCACTGTTTCTGCAGCAATTATGCAAGCAACCAAGAATTCTTTTGCTGTCATGGAATTAAAGATTGATTTTATACATTGGCTGATCTATTGATGGTGAAACAATTAAAATGACTAGATTACTGCAAATATACACTTAAAAAAAAAACAATCTGTCTGAAATTACTTTAGCTTCTAAGAACAAATACAGTGTTCTTTATGTTTTATGAAGCAGTCTGACTGAAAAAAAACCACATTAAAAGCAGTAGTACCTTTGTAATTTTAGGTGGATTAAAAATTCTGTAATATATTATGGATCAGTTTTTTCAAGGGGCCAAAAATAACATTGTTTTTGAGAAATTTGATTTTTCTTTTTCCTTAATTTTTAACTTTTTCCATTTATAACACACCTTTGAATTCAGAACTAGTATATATTACACATTGTCTCACAGGCATTGCAAAGTCCATATTTTTTTAATGTGTTTTGAAAACACTCGTCATTTAATAAATCAGATTTAAAAAAAAATAAAACTAGATCAGTAAGTATATGGGTTACTAGTATTTTTAACATTCTTTCCTCATCACTTTGAATTCTTAGCAATTTGCACATACTTTGAGCAGTAGCAACAGCAGTCAGAATGTGGATTTTCGTTTCCAGAACTTAAAAAAGGCTTCTCTGTAACAGTTGCTTTACTCAGGGCATGTAAACCTTTACTTGTGTAGATCTGTGTCTATGGATGTGTGTGTGCCCACATGTTGTTTTTTTCTACTGAAATTGTCTGGGTGCTAAATGATTTCTCATTTCCTTTCCACATTCTTTTGGAAAAATTATGAATAATTTGCTTGTATTATTTGAAACTTCATGGACTTTAGATACAAAGGAAATAATAATAAAGCTTATCCCAATTTTTATAAAAAAGTTCACAGGAGAGAAGGTTTCTATGTTACACGTTGATAAGAGTTACTAATAATATTTATAAGGCATAATATTATTTTTGCATTAGGTTCATTTGATTACATTTAATTGCATTCCTTTGAATGCAAGTTGAAATCTTGAATACCTTGGAAACTTCTAGGTCTTTTATTCTTATTGTTGACACAATTCCTCCTTTGTTACTTGGCCAGACTTCAAAAAAATTGACCTCTAGATATCGTGCCTTAAAAGAAACCTAAAGGAAGAAGCAAGCTGGCAAAGTAGTGCAGGAAAACATATGGGGGGAAATAAGTAAGGTAAAAAAATATTCAAGGGTACTGGAAACAGCATTAAAAATAAAATAAATATAGTAACCAAAAAGGAGCACAACAATATTGAGACATGGAATCATTTAGGTCAGAAAAACCTTCTTTTAAGCTAGGACTTGCAAGTCGACCACTGAACATTCCCCAACAGTCACTGCAGATCCACCTCAGCAAAATCACTTGGTTTTGAGATCAGCTCCATAGCAGGTAACAGGTGAGATGAAATTCACATCTTTGTGGATTGCTTTGTGTTTGTTTTTTTTTAATCCATAAAATCGGCAAAGCAAAAATTTTATTGACTTTAACACTGAGGTTTTTATGTACGAGGATCATCATATCCGAGCAGAAAAACTTGTCACTTATGAAGAGACAGCTGGTAAAACAGACTAGGAGTAGTTCCAAATCCCTGTTAGCCATAGCAGCACTCCAGCCTCAGGATCACACAGCCACATGCCAGGGCTGCTGATGTTTGCTTTGAACTCAGGTATTCCAATTCCAGTCTAGGTAAGAATCCTGAAGTACTCTTGCTTTCAGAAAGGGAAGGCATTTTCTGCGCAGGAGAATGGGGTTTCGGATACAGCTTCAGGGACAAAGTGATTGCAAAAATCTGTTCTTATCTTGACTAGAATGAAAGTGCTGTTTGTCCTTCAGCTGTGGGAGGAGGATTGGAAATGGTGGAATAGGAGACAGTGCAAGCCAAATGCTGAGCATATGAAGGAAAAAAGTGCAAGGGGAGGTTTAAAACCCTGCTTTCTTCAAGGTTCTCTATATTACAGTGCTGAAGCTCCTGTATACTGTTTGTAAAAATGTATGGGCACATAAGTGACTGAAGACAGAACCTCCAAGGCTTGGAAGGCAGCCTGGATGGGGCAATAATAGGAGACACATCTTACTAGTTTTGGTATAGCTGACATGGATCTATAGATTTAAGACTGATTTATTTTCTTTTCATGAAGCTGTGCTCTACTATTAACACATCTTGCAGAATAAAACGCGTCTCTGAATCTTTTTTCCAGACTTTAGCAAATGCCTTATTACAGCATTTGAAAGAAATTATGCATTTTGTTCCCTTATGTCGCCCATTGTGACACATTTAGATAGCCATCTGAAAGCCAGATTTTCAACAAACAAATATGCTAAAAGGGTACAGAAATATGTAGACATTTTATGAAAGAAGTATCGCGAAGAGGGTCGTTAAGGGGAGTGGTATCCAACTGTGTGGAAATAATTTCTGTTTAGTAGGACAATGGCATTTGCTAATTAACTGCTGTAAATCCCCTTTATGTTTGGCTGTCTATTTATTTGCTTGGTAACATAAAGGCAACCACATTGAAAGTTCTGAATAGCCAGCTGGCTGCTTTTCAAATGTACAGCCTTTGAAATTGATTTGAAACTCCTTTGTGGAGTAAAACAAATATAAATTGTTGATGTACTGATGACACTGCACAAACTGCATTTTTGTGAAAGAGCAGAAACAATTATTTTTCCTTGCACAAATGAATCACCGAGATGTAAACCTAAGCAGGATCTTTTCTGGCTGTACT
This sequence comes from Bombycilla garrulus, assembly GCA_013400315.1. Classification (NCBI taxonomy): domain Eukaryota; kingdom Metazoa; phylum Chordata; class Aves; order Passeriformes; family Bombycillidae; genus Bombycilla; species Bombycilla garrulus. Next base: position 650,768 of record VXBU01018237.1, on the reverse strand, counting down.
AGAAACCTTAGATCAGCCAGTGTTTTTTCCAGGGGTGACATTTGTGATTCACATTTTTTGAGAGCTGATTCATCTTGTTTCTCATACATTCAATTATATCAACAATTTAGTGATGGGTTTCTAATTCTTATAATTAATGTACAACACAGTTGTCCTGAAGTGTATTGCTTGTATTGAGAGATGCTTGAGTGGATGAAGAAGTGTCTCCGTTTTGGAAGCTGCAAGCTGGAGTGTGTGCACTCTCAGGGGGCTCAGATGAGGAAGTGCAATGATGTGATTAAGCACTGTCCTCTCTGGCCAGCTAAGGCCACATTTTCTTACTGTTACATGTAAAAAAGAGTCTGTTACCACGAGTTAGCAGTTCATTAAACTGTTGGACTTTTTATTATTCTTCTATCCTGGGGTTATGTCGTTAGACATGACCTACCATTTTTTTTTTTAGTCCTGACACTCCAAGTTATTAGTAAGTTAGAAAATAGGAGTGAAATCCTCCTTTGTGCAGAATGTTGTTGTAGCTTTTTCTGTGTCTTTTTCCTTCTCCAATCATGTGCAAGGTGGTTTTGGTATGTTGTTAGATGAGTTAATCCGTGTCTTCAAACCACGTAGTTCCTGCCTTGTGATGTTCATTAAGGAGAGCTACGAAAATACCTGAATACCAGCCAGCAATCCCAGCTCACCTGATTTCCATACTGCTGACCTATAGTACTGTGAAAATCTTGGCTATTAACTTCCAAGCTAACTGGGGCATGTCTGTATTACTTGGATGAGCTGTACCCTTGGTTATTTCAAACTGTTCTGTAGTGGTTGTACACATCTTCGTTTCTAATCTATGTCTTATAACATCTTGAAACTCTGAGGACACTTCCAGCTCTTCATCCCAGCACAGAGGCTATTTCCTTTCTTTTTCAAGACAGGGCAGCGAGACACTAGTTTGATGTTGACCTCATCCTCAGAGTGACAAAATGTATTTGTTCTTTGGCATTGAGATAATGCAGACAATGATGTTTTACTTAAGCTGAAGCTTGTAAACCTTCTGAACATGCAGCAATACTTTATACGAGCTGCGAGGCATCATTTTTAAAGTACCTCCAGCTGACATGTATTACAACAGCCATGCTGCATAATGGAAGTGATGATAAAGCAAATTCCCTCAAAGGTACAGTATATTAGGCAGTCAAACACACATCTTGGCTCTCTCACCATCATTGCACTCTCAGGGATATCACTGCTGAACTGGCTTCAGCACTAATGCTTTGTGGCATGTGAAGGACAGGGATAATCTTTCTCAGTTACTCTGGTCCACACACAGCCTTTGTTAGAACTTAGGCATGCAAATAAAGATATGGATATGCTTTGCTGAACTGGGGACACAGAAGAGGAGGAGAAGCTGTTTTAGCTCATTCTTTGTCCTCCTTCAGCTGATTGAAATGAGTTAAGAGAGCCTTGCAGTCCTGTGCAGTTTCCTGGCTGTCACTCAGGTGGGTAAAGGAGAAAGGATTCACTAAGACTAAACTTCTCTGTGATTGCCTGCAATCAGGAGGAGACAGTGGAAAAGGGACCTTCTGAGAGAGATCTAATCCTGCAGTACTGTATGACTTCTTTTGTCTCACCTCAAGTAGTATGCACATTCCTGTCACCTACATCCTGGGGAAAGATGTATAGAACTAAGGAGGCTGAAGTATTATTTATGTTATTTATGTTAACTGTCACTCATAAAAACAATGTCTAACTTGACCTCACTGGACCAGGCCTGATTGTCTCTTATCATGTGTAAACACATAACTGAGAAACACGTTTTTCATTCCAAGCATGGTTAAGGTCAACTTGGAAAGGAAGAAAGGTTGGAAGAGAGAAAATAGAAGTTTGTTTAGCATAAGCCTCCTGCTATTTGTTTACATACCATATGCTTCCTAATGCAGATTTGCACAGGGTGATTTTATTTGGGTAGACAACTGAAACATCAAAAAAGTAACAACAGTTTTTGCACAGTGAGAGGCTTCTATTGCAGCAGCTTGCCATCCACTGCAAAGTTCAGTTCTCAGCTGAGCAGTTTTGAGTGCAATACAAAGAGAGAAAGCTGGCACTTAGTTTCATTGTCACAATATTGAAAATCACCACAATTCATAACTATGCTCATTTCCCTTCCTTTAAAACAGTTCCACAGCATCCAATATCACATTTTAGCTTAGTGTCCTGAAAAAGACACTTATGCAAATACTCTGCTGGCTGTCAGTAATTGTTTCTGTGCCCGGCTGCCTTCTGCAACTGCATTACTTGGGTACAATGCCCAAAAGTTCCCTGTTTCTACCAAGAGGTTGTAACTTTCTCCTCATAGAGGAAGGAAGCTCAGATTTGGGAGAGAAAAGCCAGCAGAGATGAATATTTAGCTGTTCTGTCCCCTAAGCATTCCCCTAGGCAGGGGACATGTCACCCAAACCTGGCTGCAGCACGTGCTGCTGGTCCAGCTGGAGTGGCACGGCACACGGGAGGAGGAGAAGGGATTATCCAGGGAGTTATTAGGGATATAGAGTGGAGCTAGGGTTATGTGAGGGGCCTTAAGGGGTGAGTGTGTAGAGATTTTAGAAGACCTGTGGATTTGAGGAAGGCTTATGAGTGATGAAGCTGTAGGGTTAGGGAAGAATCGAAAAAAAAAAATCTACCGGCTTATTTTTCCTCTCTCTTGCTTTCACTTTTCTTTCTCTGTGAGCTGCAAGCAAGAGATGTTTCTGTACCTGTGCCTGAGAGAGGTGGGACTTTATGATACAGGAATAAAGGGATTTAAACCCCTAACATCTGTCTTGTTCCCAAAAGTGTTCAGATTTATATTGCACCTACAGAAATCGATAGATTTATAGTTTCCAAATATACTTTCCATTTCTTTGAAAACACTTCAAAGAAATGTTCACTTGAGCATAAAAACGTGTTTAAAGGAAGTATTTTAAAAGAACCATAGGTTAGTTGTTTGGGTTTTTTTTTTTGTGTGAAAAAGGACAAGCTGGAGGGATGCCCTGAAGTTGCAGGGGAAGAAGCAAAGCCTTATACAGTAACATAATTAAACCATTAACAGATTTTGCTCTGTTCTAAATGGATCCATGATTAATTTCATTTTCCTGAAGTAGGGCTCAGGTCTTCAAAAGATGTCAAAGCAAAGTTTTGATACCCATTAAACCTATATAAAGAAATACTGCTTTGCAAATGTTTGCCACTCCAGTTTTCAGTGCTGCTTGTCAGCTGAAAATTAGCAACACTCACAAAGGCAGTTGCTATCTCAGCATCTCTGGGGCTTCCTCAATTCCCATTCCAGTCAAGAACCTGATTATTTTTTTCCTTTTCCATATACATTAATATGTTTCTCCTTGCATCATGTAGGAACTCTGACTGGTACAAAAAAGAACTCTCTGTACTGCTAAGTGCTTTAAGTATAATTTCATAAATGAGGAATGTTTGTTCTGAGTTGCTAAGTGAATAAAACTTGGAACTGCCGTGCTGGAAATTGAGTTTGCAGTGCGAGCGTTGCCAGAAGTGAACAGTGTGCAGTCCAAACTTTCTGGTTTGTAGGGCAAGAGAAATGAGCTCTGTTGGACGTGAGGGGCTGGCTGTGGGCAGAGGGATCGATAGCAGCCGGTGGCAGTGCTGGGAGGAGAGCTCCTGTCCTCCCACAGGAGGACTCCCGTCTTCCGAGCCGCAGCGATGACAGTAATAGCTGCTGTTACTGTTTCCAGAGATGATGTTGTGTCTCTGATGAAAAACTATTTAGCAGGGGCTTGGAGCATTTTCAGGCTTCAGTTCAACAAAATATTGACAAATATATTTTAGACTCATCATTCTGCAACAAAGCACAACAAAGCAGTCCCCGTGTCCCACCGGAATGCATGTTCACAAGGGCAGCCCCTCCACCACCTTAGGGAGAAACAAATGCTATCTGATTAAAATAAACATTCTTTGCAATAGAAGTGATAATTATGAATACATTAATTAGCTGATTATTTAATTCTATAAATTTCATTAATGTACACACTTGCATTATGTGACTCAAAAGATCAGGATGTTTTATAAGTATTTCTTACTCAGACACATTAAAAATATTACTCTTTCCCTCATGATAAAGAGGTTTACGGTAATTTGAGTCAATTTACCTATTATTTAGCAATGCATTTTGCAGGAAGTTAGAATGCTTTTGAGAAATCTGTGGGTAAAATTGGCACTCCCAGAAATGTTCCAATGGTGGTGATAAAATTAAGGTATTTAAAAATATTTATTTGAGAAGATTAACATATTTTTTTCTTTTAGCCAGGAGTAGAAATGCGGATTTATTTGACATTCCTGTGCTGTGCAATCCTACTGTGTACAGCTGTGCAGTTTTTGCAAAAGGCCAGTCTCAGGACACTTGCACATCCCCTGGGATTGTTGGGGCACACAGGAAACAGTTTCTAGTGTGGTTTCCTCCAAAGATAATTTAGTGCACCAAAACTTTTCTGTACCCAAAGACAGAAGGAGGGGACTATAGGGGATGAACTTCAAAACCAGGCTACTGTGTTTGACCAGTGCACATGGAATTTTATGTGTCCCCCTCTTTCTGCTTTGCCAATTCCCTTCTGCTCAGCTCCTGTAGAAATTTGTGTAGCCAAACACCTTCCCAAAGAATTTATTCAAAATTGCACCTACAGTGAAAAGTCTTTGGTTTGATATCTGTGCCTATTTTGACCCATAAATTATTAAAGAGATAAACTTCATTTTGGTTTTGTGGTTTTTCACCACTCCCGTAACATTTAATTAAATAATATTAAGAAAGATCAATATGTACCAAGTTCTTTGTAGCAGAATATTGGGGGTTTTCTATTCTGCACTGTCATTTTTCATATTCAGAATCATTTCACTGTGAAAAAAAATTGTTATAGATAGGCGCCCACAAAATTCTTGTTAATCTTCCCTTTTAAATAAAAGCATAAAAAGAGATCTTTATTTAAAATCTGTTTTATAGGAGGTTTGAGCATATGCCTAATAAAATTCTTCCTGGATTGCTACCCTATATGCTTAGCTTCAGATTGCAAGGAATGTGTCCTGAAGTTATAAACCCTCTGGAACAGGGAAATAAAAGGATATCTAACAGATCATTAAGTGCAGGGGTGCTATCAAGTGTAGCTTTAATGTCACAGAGATCTCACCTTGTAGAAAGTTTCAGTGCACAGTGATAGGAGTTTTAAGTGTGGTAGTCAAGTGTTTGTAACACATATATGGTCAGACTTAAACAAAAGAAAAATTTTGGATTCTTTTTTTCACCCCTACTTTGAGTGAAATACAACCCCAACATGCAAGAAATAGACCTTGAAAATTTGCTTTACATCTTTATTCAATGGAAAAGATAAAAATTGAAATGAAGAAATTCTCAGAAAGCTACTATTAAGTATCTAAGTTAGGATGTTGAATTTTTAAGAAATTTCAGAAGAAAAGAAAAAAAAAAAGCCTTATTTTTTCCATAAAAGAGAGCTAAATTAATTTCAGATCCATAATCCTCTCTGAAGACCTCTTGAGTAGAAGAAACACTCAGAAATGAAAACCAGGAAGACACAACACTAACTGCAGCCTTTCAATGAACCTCAGGTCACCTGTCATCTCTGTCAAACTCCATTTTCCACTGCACTGAAGTGAGTAAAACAAGTGGTCACCATAAAAATGCCTTTAATATGGCAGTTTCAAGTGTCATTAACCTCTGTTCCATCTGCTTAAGGAGAATGTGGCCATCTAATTGCTAAGAATGTTGTTACACACAGAGCAGTCAAGCATGTAGATTTATCGTATGGAGTCTGAAAAAAAACAGCTCTCTTGATGTTCTACTGCTGTTTGTTGAATTTGTATGAATTCACTCAACAAGTGAATTGTATGTTCCTCATTTAGGGTTTAATTCATATGGGAAAGATTAATAAGGAATGGAAAATCAGGGGGTTTACCAGTCTGCAATGTAGTTTTTTGGCTCTTGTTGACTCAGGGATGAACTTTTCTTTATGAACTTTTAAACCACAAGATTCCAAGCCCTTTAAGCATTAGTAGGTATCGTGTTTTTAACAGATGAAGACAGAGAGGTGACAGTGATACATCACCATATACAGTAAGTTGGAGTAAAGATCTGTTTCCATATCTCTGTACACACATTTTTACCTCTTATTCTCTTCCATCCTTTTACTGTCCTGCTCTTCACTTTTTTCCACTTTTTTTCCACACCTGTTCATTCAACTTGTTGGATCCTGAACACTTTTGAAAGCCTATATTGGGAATTTTAAAAAGAAAAGGAAGGATCTTGGAAAATATTCAGGACTGACTTTGTCAGCTACCTCTAATGTACACTTGATTTATTTGTCTCTCTGTTACTTTATTATTAATTCTCTCCCAACTCAATTTGCTAAGCAATAAGGAAGGTTTAGTAAAAAATGGGAAAAGGAAGGAAAAACCCATGAAATTCTATGGATGTGCAGGGAACTTAAGACGAAGCATTCCTAATAAATATCCCTTTAGACTTTGCATTTGCTGAAGACATTAAATGAACCTTCCCATTTATTTTCCCTGCATCCAGATCAGAATTATAAATAGCTATAAGCAAAAGTACCTCATGCCCCAAATAGTATGAAATATGCTGTCAACATATTCTGATCTGCTGGGTGAAAATGTTCATGAGTTAATAAAATTGAACTGATTTTCTTCAAAGGTGAGATGTTTTGACATTCTTGGCAAGGTCAGTAAGTCAGATTGGAGTCTCAAGTGTTTAACTTCAGCTTCTCTGAGTAGAGAGCCAAAAGGCAGATTTGGAACTTTCAGGAAATTAATCTCCTTTTAAATATCTAATAATCAAAGGAACAACCTAAGCAGTTCAATTAATTTTCTTATTTTTCCCCCCACACTTTCATAAAATATAAGAAAAGCCATCCCAGAATAAGTTTTTTGAGAAAGTTCTGAGTAAAATCAACTCAATGAAGCATCAAATTTGATTTGGCAGAATGTTTAGTATAATGTAAATTACATGAAAAAATTTGAGGCAAGATGGAAAAGAAGTATTTGTGGTCATATATACATTCCCTGAGATTAAACTTTTTTAATCAAAATACTTAAAAGCAATAAATCTAATACTATAATAGAATTAGTTGATACTATTTAACCAAGCTGTTTCTGATTCTGCAAAAATTAGCTACAGCAGAGACATACCCATAATTGCTATAACTTCTGAGTAATTTGTTTGTAACTGTATCTCCACACAAACAAAAATGTATTTAGAAAAAAAAATAATTAAAAAGCATAAATAGAAGCCTTTTGAATACTCATTTTTCACTTCGCAATGATTAAAAATTTGGGTTGTTCCAGCATGCTGGTTTATTGCATAGCTGCATTAAAAACTTATGTTTCTGGAATTAAATTATGGTTTAGTAATCCTTTTTAGAAATAAATACTGCTTTTTATGTAGGAAAATCTCTGTATTTCATCATGCAAGTAAAGAAGCAGCTTTTAAGGAGAGTTGAACTCAACAGATGTGTGTAGCACATACCTGGCTGGCTGTGAGAAAAGTTGTAATGTCTAAAATTTTAAAGTTATTTTGGAAAATATCAGAATACTTCCTTTGGTGAAGTGTCCTTCTGTTGAACTACGAAAGAGTAGATGGCCATAAATCTCAGAGCATTTATATTTGAACAGAGTGATTGAACTTACAGCACTGTATGCTTTGAATTAAATGCACACTCATCAAAATAATTAAAGAGGAATTGTAAGCTGAAGTGAGCACTGGTGGGAAGATGCAGTTCTCCTTTGTGTACTTGTCATCTATATGAGATGCAGTACTTGAATGTAATTTTCTCATTTTGAAATGAATATTTAATTAAATTACTTTAGAAATACTTATGGTTAATGAGAAAACTCAATTTGCCAAAAGTGTACTCTTGGAATAATTCTGTGACATTCCAGGCTTGAATCCTCATATGCAAGTATTGTGCAAACATTATTGCTTTGGCAAGTGACCTTTACCATGGTTTGTTTTTTAATTGAGCAAGGTTATTGAGTTTTCTAGAATGTTCAGGGCTTGTTGGTTTTTTTAGCAGTGGTTTCTATGACGATGTTACACATAAGACATGAAGACTAATTGCTGACAGTAAAAGCATCTGCAATTGTAACCGCTGCTTTTCTGCATTTTAAAATGTCAGGAAATGAGACATTTAAAATTTTTTAAAAAAAATTATTCGTTAGCATTTCCTGAAATTTGTTTGCTGTGGATGGCAGCTCATCTTTTCCAGTAAATGTGAGAACTGTGATTGTGTCCAGCTTTTCTTTTCCAGCTGTCACTAGCAGAGTGTCATAATATTTAGAGATACACTCTATACCTGTCAGAGTTTGTTACAGTTCAGTGATGCATGATGAAGTGTGAGGGACACAGTCTTCCTACACTACTCACGGTATAAATGCGGTGATGATGCTTCACAATGACTCCTTGCTCAAGGTCAGGACAAAGAAACTCATCTGTGGTGCTCAACAACTCACTTATTAATTGCTGAGTTCTAGAACTCAGGGCCAGTTTCTTTAATATGCCTATAATTTGATGGAAAGATGCCCAGGTGTTTAGGAGACATGCAACAAACTTTTGTAGCAAGTGCAATTTTTCCATGCAAATTCTTTCAAAATGAACTGATTTAATCATCAGAAATTATTTCCCTGCTCAAATCCTTTGAAATTAAATACGATAGCAATAAGCTTTTGCTATTTTACCTGAGGATTAGTCCTGCTGGTATTTGAAGATATAACTGAAAAGGTACCTCTGACTAATACTTATTCTGGTAATTTTTATAAAACCTTGAAAAAAATTAAAACTTGCTAGCTAAGGGATTATTGTAAGCATATAAGAATAATATACACCGAACTCATTAGCCTTATTCTTCTGTTTTGCTAAAATATGCAATTTTAAGGCTTTAACACCTCAGGTGCTCTTGGCTTATTTTGTGAATGCCATTTAAATGCATGCTAGTGGGAGTTATTCCATTAGAATATTTGCATGTGCTACTTTTCCAGTTGCTAATTATCTAATAAAAAATACTTGCTAATTTACAGATGTTCTGTTGCTGCACTATTGTCCTGAACCTTTCTTTCTCCTACACTGTTCCCTTGAAATCATAGGGCCATAAAGGAGGTATGACTAATTGCGTTACTAATGGCATATTGAGGTGTTTAGATCTTTCAAAAGGCTTCTTTTTAGTTATTTCTTTCATCCAAGCAAATGAATAAAAATATCTCCATTTTCTGCCAAAGTTCTACAACTCAGCAAACTTGAGCAACGTTTTATTTTTTTTAAGAATGCTGTTCACACAATAGAAAATTCCTTCACACAGAACAGTTTCAAGTAGAAAGGAGTTCTGAAAATCTGAAGTTGTTAGGAAAAAAATACCTTTGAATGACAATGGGAATGAAAAATTTGTTTGCATTTTTTGAAGAGTACACACTTTGGACAAACTTTTCCACCGAGCTCCTTGGTAACATCTCTCTACATCTGCAGATCCATCAGTGTAGCAGATGCTCTGGTGCAGCTGGGCTGAGGTGCCTGAGATTCTCTGAGTAGAGTGTCTTCTATTGTGCATCCTACTCACTTCCAAGTGTTACAATTCATGGCATTTCTAGGGGGAATGAGGATGGGGGTGTGACTCTCCTGATAGCTTTTGTCATCATCTGTCTCCTGTCTTCTATTGCAATATTTGGGAGGAGGACATCACGTTTTTCTCACTGTTTTGGGATAGCATTTACTCGTTTGGCTTGTTGGGTTTTTTTTTAATTTGTTTTTTTTTTTGGCTGTGTGGTTTTGGGATTTGCTTGTGGGTTTTTGTTTGTTTGTTGTTTGTTTTGTTTTGTTTTTTAACTATGCTGAGTAAAAAAGAGGAGAAATGAGGCCAGCCTGAAACATGCCATATAGTCTAGTACAGCTGCTAGTTTAAAAAGAGCTTACCTGAGACTCATAAAGCCAGCAGCCAATTCGGTCACTTTGTTTTCAGGAACAGGGAAATGTGCCTTGACTTTCTACAGGTTTTGCCTTCTCTTATATCACTTTAACCTCCAGGGCAATGATGTGTAGGAGACCAGACCTCCAACTTCCAGCAAAGGCTCCCTTCACAGATTTGAGTGAAAAACTAGTATCTATTTCTTTCTTTTGTAACAGAAAGAAGCCGGAATGCCATCAAAAGACCTTGTGAAAATGTCATTAAACAGGATGATTTTGGTGTACTTTTGCTTTTGGCCGTAATGTAGGTTAGTTTGCCTACACTTCGATTGATATGGCATCAGAAGTTTTTTAATAACTTAAAAATATGCTACAGAAATTTAAAAAATTGGCTTCAGGTGTACATTTTGCTGAAGAACTAAGAAGAACTGCTTTTATCCCTTAAAACTTTACCCTTATCCTTAGCATTTGTCTTGTTCATTGAAAAGCAGCCCAATGTGCATTATTCATTTTGCTTTTTAACAGAAAAACCTAAAGAGCTACAAATGTATAAACTGAAGGTGTATAATGTTACAGGTGTGAAACTTAAAGTCCTACAGTAAAGTGTGCAATAATTTAGAGAATGCATCTATAGCATACGTTCTTGAAAGTCTTGTTTCAGTCCATGAATCAATTTATCATGTCTGCTCCTTTCCTTAAATATTTATCTGAAATATCTTTGGCTGGATAATTGTGAAGGGATCACAGCAGAGAGACAGGAATTTATCTGAGGTTTGAAAAAGTGCTTATACAGAGGCTGAAGATCTCAATGTAGCTGACAGAATGAAGGTTAAGGTGAGCTGGTTAAAGTTTATCGCATCTTTAGAGAGAAAATTGCTACCTCTAAGTTGAGTTCTTTAATGTAGCAGGAAATGGTATAGCAAGATCCTATAAAGAGAAATGGAATTTCTCAAAGGTTTCAGGGGTTCTCTATCACTAAATAAATGTTGTGTGGTTGATGCATAAACTACTGGGGGCAATTCTTTAAGGTATGTTACGGATCAAGTCAGACTGGATCATCCTAATGGCTCCTTGGTGGGCCATTGGTTTGGTCCTTCTGTAGGCATTGAAATGTCACCTCCTCCAAAAGTGTGCATCATTCTTCTTTTATGCACATACTGATCTAGTCTTGCATTTTCTTAGTTTATGAGATCTGATGTGTCTGATCATGAGGTAGGACAGCGGCTGACAGGTCTCTATTACAGTTGTCATAGCTTACTTGAAAATAATTGCAAGTGCAGAAAACTACAATCAGTTTGTAAATCTTTTATTATGTTTCTAATCAGTACAGGCAGGTATTTTTCCGGTTTTCTGCTTTATTGTACCACATTATAACCTATTTTGCTTCAAACATCACACATTTTTCCAGTCCCATAGCTAAGGCAAATATTGAAATATATTAACAGTAGGTTGTCACTAGTTTGAGCTGGTCTCCTTCCATGAGTGAGCTGTGTATTGGCTGCCAGGTTGTGTGTGGAACAATTTCATTTTCACTGGTGTAGCATAAACTCCGTCATGCAATGACAGTTACTGAGACCTATATTCCATAAAATGCACTTAAATTTTTTTTCTCCTTCTACAGTATTTAGGAACAACTAAGACCCCTTCAGCACTTGGAGATTTACACTGAAATTATTGCCACCAAATTGTTTTTTAAGCATTGCAAATCTTTTAAAGAATTTATTTGAATTTGTGTCATATGCCGCAATTAACTTGCCATTACTTGCAGCTGCCCTTTCCAGTGAAAAGATTAGAAGATAGGAATTTATAATCAGGGAACCTCAACACAGCTGTCAGAAAAGACTTGGGATCAGTGCAAGTAGTCTCGAGGGACAACTTGAAAGGCAGATTTGAACTGTGAACTTCTGTGTCAGAATTTTGATTGCCAAGGACCCTTCTAGGTCACACAACAAGGATAATGAGAACTACAGACCTAAATGCTCTTGGACAAAAGTTTATTATAACTGCACAGAGAAATAGCCCAAATATGTCACAGTAGATTCATGGTTATTACTGAAACAATGCATTAATGTTGGCAGTCACTTGAAATATGGTATGTATATAATAGTTTCATTTAGTATCACTTAAAGGTCTCTATTGCAAAGAGGCATGACCTGTCACTGATGTATGCTGCTATAACAAAATATGAGAGTTATACCTTTCTTTTGACAAATTTCAGATCACTCATCTACTGCACAAAATGAGAGGAATGTAGGATGAGTTATAATGAATTTAATTTCTGTGTGTTTCTTATTTTAGAAATTTAGGTGATTTTCCCCAAAATAAAGAACATCAGGAGATTAGGTATTGTTCTTATCATAATTTAGAAAAAAACAACCATTTACCCAAAATGAAAAGACAAAGTACCTCTAAAGTTCATTGGGTTTTAGCCTATTCTTTTGTGATGGCCAAAGATATTTCATTTAAAGTAACATTCTCAGATGTGTATGTAGTTCATTCTGAGATTCATAATTCAGAAATGTTATATGCCAAAATAAATATATAATAAGAGAGTGTCTGTGTCTGCCATAGAAATGACAGAAACTAAAAGAAATTATGGCTTTTCTGAAGGAAAGTGAAAGTTGTCTTCTCTAGTCTCTGTCTGCTGTTACCTTTGGAAAGAATCAATGTTTATGTTGCTGTTGAGGTGTTGTGACACGGTTTTCAAACTGACTTGCGTGTCATGCCATGGTGATTGGGATGACAGTGAATGTCACCAGCTTTCAATAGGAATATGGAAAACAAGATTAGTGCCTCCATATAGTGCAGTAAATAACTTTGCTACAGTAGCTGATGCTGGAAAGATTGTGAGTTTGTATTTTACCGTGAACTCTGATACCTCTGAGGTGACAGCAATTATTTCAAGAATTCTCTTTCTGCAATTTTTAAATCACTGCAGTAATGAAATAAGGAATGACTGTGGAAATTATTGGGAAAAAAACCCCGAACAACTGAAAATCTTGCTTTACACTTAAAAGAGCAGCTGCAGTTTATTCTGATAGTGAAATCTATCAAGTTTAAGATTTTATTTCTAAAATGTGTTCAGAAGTGTAGCCCTGTTGAGGAAACCGTATTGACTGTGTAGTTCAGGATGCAACAAAACAATGAAAGAAGAGTTTAATAAGGTGGAACTGATTGGGTTGGACATCCGTATACCTCTGTGAGTATTGTTTAATTGTCCATGAGATTGAGTTGTTAAATAAGCAGACTAATACAAACTGAGTAACACAAGAAAGAGAACTAATATGAGTTCACAAAAATAATTTTGTTTCTAATATATGGTTCTTAATTATAGTGTTCTACACAATGCTGTATGCTTGAAAGCTTACAGCTCACATCTGTGTTGAAGGAATCAAAATAAATGTTATTTGTCAATACTTTAAATTTCACTCAGGTATATACAATATATGTTTGAATTTTAAGACGTGGAACAGTTAGAAGATGACTTTGTTGACACTATAGGTTTGCCTGGAAGGTGTATTAGAGAAAAGTTTAGGTGAATTTTTGATCTAATTTTACTAATACAGAGAGAATGGTTGACTGAGAATTAGATGACCACATCAGGAATGCACACAGTATTGATTCTCCATTTAAGAATGATGGTCTGTGTTTCCGATGTAAATGTGTGGAAAGGTTTTAATCCTGTTTCTAGGTCCAGCTGCTCCTCATTGCTGTCTGCTGGGGTTACCCTGCTCCCAGCTGTGCTGAGGGGGCTGTCAGGACTCACTTAACCAGTTTCAGTCAGATCACCTGGGCTTGCAAAGCACTCTATAAGTAAGTGAGGCTAAGGTGGGGCTGGTTTTGGCTAAGAGGGTTCAGTTGTCCAAGTTTGCTTTCACCGTGTCTGGAAGAAGTAAGTGGCTGCTACTTTTAACTTGTCATTCCTTGTTTGTTCTACCCAAGTTAGTGACTCCTCGAGATGACCCTGGGTAGCAGCTGGTTGTTGTGCTGAGGGGAGACTTCTTAAAACTGTGTTGGCACTGACCAACCTCACATAACCCCATGAGAAGTTTGATAGCTACAAGGGTGTTCCCCAAATGTTTGTGCAATGGTGTATGGTGGTCTGGGAAGGTGGTGGGGATAGTGGTGGATGTTGTTCATCTGCAAGATTGGACAGTAAGTGGGAGGAAAAAAAAAATCATTCTTGGTTTGCTTCTATCTGTTTACGTGTAAAGGATGTGAGTTGGGGAGATGGAAATGAAAAAATTTCATTTATCTTGCTTCCAAAGTAGCTTCTGTGCTTTCTGCAGTCAGCATTTTCTTAAAGACCTTTTTTCCTAGGAAGTCTGTGTAACTTGGTGAATTTTGTATTTTTAATAGGCTATATTAGGGGCAAACCATTGGGTGGTTATGAGAAAAATGGCTAAAAAGTAGTTCGTTAGGGGGCATTTTTGCAATGGTTGGTCCTTTGCTGAATAGTGGAGGGAAGCAAGTACAAAAGGTAATGAACTTCAGCTGAATATTGCCTGAGCACTAAAAGAGTGTTCCCCTGGGAATAAAGTTGACTAAATTTTAGAAAGATTTCTAAATAGCTGATTTGATGAAATGTTCTCTACTTCACTGTTTCATAGTGAGCCAGGTATGATACTTCAGGGAGCTACACTAGATTTTGGATTTATGGTAACTGATATGGGATGACTGCTGTATGAGTAACTTATTTCATGTAAATCAACACTCTCAAATTTCTTCACAAGTGTCCTTTTGTAGGCTAACATACACTATAAGTAATTTAATTTGTTAATCGTGAAAACAGCTGTTTCATCAAATTACCATATTTTGAATTCTGCCAGCATCAACGAGCAGTGAAAATGGTTTTTCAAGCAGAAACTCTGCAGGATTCTAAGTTAACAGAAAGACATCGATGGTTTACACCAAGGAGCATCTGACTCATTATCATGAGCATTTTACCAATGCACTGTAAAAGATAAATGGATTCTTAGTGCTAACAGAGAGCATTGGATGTGTTTGCGCTGATTGTGAGAATGAAAAGTCAGAATGAGTTGGATTTAAATATCCATGGTGCACTAGTCAGATTAATCATGTGAGTTTACTTTGACAAAATATGAGATGCTGGGGAAAAATTTTACTATGAGGGGTTTGTTCTCTCTGCCCTCTTTGGGCCTCTTGGATGTGTGCTGTAATCACACTGAAACCTCAGGATTTGATTGAATCGAATTACATTGCAAAGCTATAAAATTCCTTGCATTAAAAATAATTATCTTAAATTCAGATGAAATGACAGCAGCTCTTCAGCTGTTAGAATGAGTTCATTAAGTTATCAAAGTCGGGCATATGTATTTTGCATAAATCAGGTAAAACTGTGAATTCAAAAATGTTAATATAATTTTTTGACAGAAAAGTATTGTAGAGTATAAGTAATTACATTCATAATAAAATGTTTTATTTGGGAAGGCCTTTCATGGGACAGACTTTTTTCCTTGCTTTCCACCCTTAGGCACTCTCACATATTTTCACTTTTTCCCTACCTGTTTGTTGGTGTTGATTCTGGCTCTGGCTGAGAGAGGGCAAAATATTCTCATATACCAGGAGAGCGTGTTCTAAGCTGCACTGAATTCACTCTCCAAGAGAATGCTGCCCTCATATTTCTCTTGGTAACCATTAACAGCCACACTTCAAAATGCTGCCAGGGCTCCAGAGGATCCTTGATATCGATCTTATCTGAGGGAAACGTCTGCTACCTGGGTCTTGATCTTCCTCAAGTATTGTGCACTCCAAAAGTGCAAGTTTTGCTCTGCCTGGTGACATGTAGTTTTAATAGAAGCAAAGAAAATCAGAATCTCTTGGTAAATGAATATTGCAGCAATATAGTCACAAAATCAAGAGGGATATGTATTAAGATTTCTGTAAGATTACATATTATCTCCTGGATAGAGATCTGGGGGACTCTTGGCACACCTGTCAGGAAAGCAAGTTGTGCAGAAGAGAAAAGAAAGTGGAATTTGTAACAGACAAGTGAAGGAAGTGACTTTATTTTGTGAAATAATCTACAATTAGAGAGGAGTCATCATGACACGAGAGACTCGTGGCACTCTGCCACTGTTGCACTGCTGAGCACAGGTGCAAAGGAGGGAGTTTAATGCAGACCCATATGTTGTAAGACCTCAAAAGACTCAAGGAACCTTGTTCCAAAACTAAGAACTCCTGAATGTAGGTTGCTCAAGCTCCTACATAATTCATGTCCTGGAATTATGTGCTTGATTTGTATTGATGTTAAGATAGTATTTTATAACCTGATCACAGATTTTAACTTTTTTCTCAGAAAAAAGCAAAAGTCATTACTATCCCCCTTGCCAAATTTCTAGTTTATCTCTAAGGTAATAAAATACAGGATCCTCTTTGACTATGAAAAATAGTCAGGTTGTTTCTAATGTGCAGGTAAAATGTGTATTCATAATTCTTAGGAAAAAAAAATACACTTTATCTGAAATGTATGCACTCTTGGAAAAAATTCACTTTGAAGTGTTAAATGTGGAAAAAAATATACCTTAATTAAAATTGATGAAATTATTGGGAGCAAAAAACTTGATTTCCTTGCAATAAGAAAAATCAAGTGATCATACATCATTTTACATTGGGAAAAGTAGTTAGAGACTGTAACTGACCACTCAGAGCATATGAGATCAAGGCTTTTTATATTATGCAGGAAAATGGTTGTGTGCTTACTTTTTTAATATAATTTTTTTACCTTTACTTTCATTTGTGAAAGTAACTTATTAAAAATGCCACAATTAACTAAATTTTTTAGTTGCAGAGTTAACTTTGAATACAATGTCTATCTATCACTTTAATCAAGTACACGTATCAGTTTTGGTATCAATTGGTACATGTATCAATTTTTCTGCAAAATTAGCAAAATATCTTGTATTTCCAGTTTATGAAGCAATTGCTGCTTCTGTGTTAGGAGAACAGCCAATATCAAATTCTGATACAGATCAATATTTTAAGAAAGCTGAATCAAATTTGTGAGTTGTGATATGATTGATCTATTTTAATGCTTGTGGACTCATCCACTTTTAAGAGGGCTGAACCCATTTCAGGCTGACATGTGAAAATCAAAATAAAGCATTAGAGTAAATTATTAAATCCCAATAGGAAATGAGATGAGGTAGACAAGAATTTGGCTGCTCCTCTGCTCTGTAAAGTGCCCCAAAGGAGACAATGTGAAGACTGAAGAGTGAAGTTTTGGGGTGATTTATAGGCTTGCAGATTTCTGTCAGTACAGAATTCTTTGAAAGGTGCCACAGCATCCGTGTGCCTTCATTAACGAGAGAGAGCCCATCAGCTCTTCCAGCCAGAAGAAATATCGTGCCAAATCACCTTGCACAGATCCTGCAGTGGGCTTTCTGGTAACCTGCCAGATACTAATTTTTCTTGCTGAATAGTAATTTTCCTTCTGTAATTCTCAACACTATATAAAATACTGTTATTAAAACTACTTAAAGTCAGAGCATTTTAAGAAGTTTTGTTTGAACACAAGAATTCTGTTAGGACTCAAAAGTAAAAGAGGGCTAACTAAGATTACCAAGATCTCAGGAAACTAAGTTCATGAAGAATGGATTTCATTGAAATTAATGGTCTGACAGATAACATTCTGGAAGGAGATTGACATCTCATAATAGCCATGGAAGTGGTTTCTTTTCTCTGTCTCTTGCTCCTGTTGACATCTGTGGGTATCTGCAGTTTGGTCTCAGTGGGAAAGGACAGAATTGGTTATCATTTGTAAGATGTGTGAATGTGTTGTTATGCCAGTGTTGTGGACAGTATTTCCCAGATTCCATATTCATTTGTGAGTGAGTCTGTACTGACTGCCCACCTGTGGCAGAAGAGTACATGTCCCTGGTGCCCAGAAGGTCTGTTCCTGTTGATTGTCTGGGCAGCTGAATTAATTCAGTGTCTGTGGGCGAGGAACATTTTACTGCCTTACTGGAACAGAGAACCAGAGCATTTCTGCTGAGGAAGAACAGCTCTGCAGCTTTTGTGAGAACACAGGGCCATGAGCAGGGGCAGGTTCTTCCCTTTGGGATCAAACCCCGTTGTGCTGGACTGTGGGGCTGCATCAGGGACCACCTGGAACCCCAGCTGACCTTCTGGATGCTATTTACTTATTGAGAGCAATGAGCTCTTTGTGGTTCCGTGCTATGGTAAATTATTTGGCCAAAAACCAACCCAGAATAAAATGGAAAAACAAAAAAGATGAGAGAGAAGGAGAAAGTGGTGGGATATAGAGAATAACTTTGGGTTTTGGTCTCTCACTGGAGAGCAGTGCTCCAGGTGCAGTACCACAAAGCATATGCTGTTTTTCCTGTAATAGGGATCCTTTCCTTAAAAGTTTACTTCTTGGTAGAATTTTCTTTAGTGGTAACTGTTTGTTGTAAATGTGAAAAGGCAAAATAAAATTATGCAACATTTAGGAATTGTACCTCAGCCAAAGTGGCTTACTTTCATTTGAAACATCATCTGTCTCAGTAATTAGAATACTTACAGTTAACAGGGACCTGGCCCAAACTATTTGGTTTTGGACTGTGTTCTGTTTAAGCATCTGCCCTTGAGTTAATTTTTAAAAATTTCTCAGTATGTTCTAGCTGTGGTCTGCATATTTAATTCCTCTTGGATGTTTTGATATCATTATGGATGCGTGATGGTTTCAAACTAAAAAAATCTTGATATTTTCTGTGTGGATAGAATATAGAACTATAGTATTTTACATAATGAGAAAATATTTTTTTTCCTGCAAAATTTGTATTTCTAAAAAAAAAAAACCTTTAGGATGTGGGTGAAAGAGTCCTATTTCACCTCATTGACTTTCTAGGGTAAAAAAAATGCATTAGCAAGGTGGGAAATTCTGTGAAAGTATGAGCAATAAATATTGTGCTAGAGTAGTAGGAAATTATTATTTTTTTGAAGTACAGCCATTCTAGTTCAGTTACAGTTTTTTAAAGGCATGTGTTGGGACTAGTTTGATATATCTGCCTAATGTTATTTTGTGAATTATTTCACTGATACCTCCATTTATATTCCTTCTGAAGAAGTGATGCAGAAATTCTAGTTTAGAGGATTAAAATATTTAAAAACACTTTTGAGGAACTTTTCTGGATATCAGTCTCTCAAAATCAAAGTAATATGGAAATATTTACAGAATTTTAAATTCAGAAGTAGAAAAAAAATCAACATTTTTAATAATGATTAATAATTAGAGGGAAAATTTCCAGTACTCTTTGTTTTCATGTTGGATTTCCTGTCATTCTTCATGGCTAAGAAGGAAAAGAGAAAAATCTTTAAAGAATAGAACATTGGTGGTGTCAGCTGAGGAACTCTGGCAGAAAATGGGCGTAAGACACTTGATTTGGTGCCGTATATAACTGTAATATCACTGTAGTGTGTGCCTGTGTCTACATCTCTGAGTATATTTGTCATACAAAAGATGTTTTTTTTTCCCCCAAGAGAGTTAAAAGATCATAGAGAGATAAAGAAAAGTCAGAATATTGTATGTGTCACTTTTCAATCAAATATCTCAGACTTCTGCATAAAAATGAGAGCTACCATTCCAGGTAGAGCTGGAGGAAGTAAGGCCTGGGTGTTAACCCCACACTGCAGTGCACAGGTTCAGTCTGGGCAGAGCAAGGGAGTAAAAACTCTGCTTCTCTTCTTTCCACTGCGCTGTCAGCTCTGACAAATGGCATTTAGTGTTTTCCTGTTACTAGGTCACTGCTAATGACACCTGAAATGTAGAAGTGAAGTGAGAGTGTGAAAAATGCTTAATAGCTGTTTTGTCAGGGAAAAGTTATACATGAAACCACTTTGTACTTTTTATTGGAACAATTCAGCTATTAAAGCATATTTAACAATTCCAATTTTTTGATGCATGGTATGCCGTAATTACCATCAATTTTTATTATTTTTGGCAAATGATCATTGCTGTGCTCAGAGGACTTCACCTAGACAGATTTTTCCATTTCATGCAGCACAAAAGCAGTTTTTTAGCTCCTCTAGCAGTGCTTATGTTCAATCCACCATATTAAGCAGCGACCTATTAACTGGATGGTTCAAAGGCTTAGCAATACATGTGTTTGGATTTAGATTGGCTTCCACTGTGCTAGAAGTTAAGCTCAGTCATTCAGAGCTCCTAGAAATCATCCTGGAACGCGTGAGTTTAATTGACCACTGGTTAGTAAGAAAACAGTACGTAGAAAATCTTGTAATTGAGTACCCTTAAAACCAGTGGAGTTACTGCCCCATACTAAGCAATCTTTAGCCAAATCACATTTTAGATCCAGTCATCATTGGCTTCCTAGTTCATATTCTTCTGACAGAATTGAGTGACTGTTGTGAAATGTTTAGTATTTTCCTGAACCATCATAGCTTGCATTAAAAAAATAAGTATGCTTCAATTTTATTGGTATCATGTTTGACCACTACATTGCTTTTGCCTTCCTTATGTAGTACTGACAGCAGAGAAAGACACTTTAGAGTAAATGAATATACTTCTAGGGTACTTAAAAATGCTAGAGTTCTTTCTGATCTTGGTACTCTTTGTTCCAAGTGGTGGAGTGAACAACACGCTGTGTTAGGCACAGCTCAGTGGTGGAAACAACAATGGATCAGCAAAAATTCAGCCAGCTTTCCTTGGCCTTGGGTGGCACTGGGGGCTCCCGTGGTTCTTTAGTCAGAAACGGGTCTTCATAATTGGATCTGGTCCTCAGATTCCCAAAGGATGATTTTGTCCCCTGTGCCTGCTTACCCAGATGATGTCTGAGACTTTCAGGAGCTTTGTCATTGTCTGGCTGGTAACTAAAGGATGTGCTCTTGGCTGTGCTCCAAGATAATCCGTTCAGCTGATGTCCCTTAGCCTGGGGATGAGAAGAAGGTGACTCCACCAAATAATGAAGGCTCTATTCCTATTGGCTGGAAGGCAGTTCTGTACAATAATAAAATAAAGTAATTAATGTATCTTAATTATAGTCCTCTTTAAAAATCCATTGCCTTAGCATATTTTTCCAATAATGTGCAACTAAAAGAACAAACCCAGAAAATATACAGATGCAACTTTGTTAATAATTCATACACAGATTTTAAGTGCAGTTTGGATAAGGTACAAAAACAGAGGAGTGCTGAGCACTTTTTTCCTCTTTTCAATGACTTAGTTATACTTTTTTCAAAGATTCTTTTTCTCACTGTACTGCTTTGAAGATCATGAAGACCACCATCACCTATCTGCAGATTACACTGGAAAATGCTGATTTTTTTAATTGCTGCTAACTTGTCATCAGTAAAAGTAGCAAAGGTTTTGAAATGTGTGAGCAGATATATTCCCTAAGTTTGTGATCTTGCATCTTTCTGTCCAGAAAAGATTTTAAGAATCCTTAGTATTTGGCATGTCATTTAATTTCATAGATCAGAAAGCAAGTAATTGTAGACTTCCATTCTTTTTCTTCCAAAACTGAGGGGGGAAAAAAAGAAGTAAATTATCTAAAAGCAATTAGCTGCATGCATATTGTCCTGGCAAACCATTCTATCCCTTTTCTATGTAAATTTTGAGGCAAGCATGATTTATCTGTCTCGTTGATATGAAACAGGGGAAAACCAAGGCTGCCCTTCTAAACTGATGTAGGTTGCTTTCCATTCTAATTTTATTGTTATAGAAAAATAAGACAATTACAAAATCAGTTTTAGTCAATAACAGAGTAATAGCATCCTAAAATGATATTATTATTTATTCATGCTTAGTTAAATATAACTGTAACATGAAATAAATGATTATCTGGTTTGGATATAATTTCATCATAAGGCCTTTGAAGGTCATTTGGACTACACAACTAATTAATGTTTTATTTCCAGCCTTCCTTAATTATTCTTGCCAGATGGTCCTTTATTTGTGTTATTGCTTGGAGTTTCCAGCTGAGGTTGTTTGATTGTTGAAGAAAAATATGTGATGGCACCATAAGATAACTGTAATTGAATTGTTAGGTATGTTAGAACATTCAAGCCTTCTGTCCCTGCTTTAGCCACATCTGGGAAATAAGTTTGTTAACAAAGTGCTTTGGCACCTCATTGAATACTTGATGTGATATATGAAAATGTTTAGAGCAATTAGCATAAAAGCCTGTAGAAATAGAACTCTGGTAGCTTCTCATTCATTTATGAATTACAAAATCTTCGGGGTAAAATGCACAAATGGGTAAATTACCAGGTGGTTGGTTTTGTTTAGGCTTTTGTTTGGTGGTGTTTGTTAGCATCTGACTTCCTTTTCTCACATCTAGACAATATTGCTTTTGTGTTTATAACAAAAATGTAAGTAACAAAAGACAAAATAATTTGATGAAAGCATAGTAATAGTCATAATATCTGGATAATAGGTTGACTTTGGTAAATAGCATCTCAGGAGCCCTCTTTTCTAAGAGGGTTAGGTACAACACTGGCAGATGCCAGATTTGGGACCAGGAATGTAAATACAGCATTTACAGTAAAGTGGTTTGTTTTAATCAGTCATCAGCGTTGTTTGCACTGTGCTAGTAGATAAGTAGTACTATCACTTGTTCTTGGGAAGTCCCACGGTGCCCGGTTCTATAGAGCAACAAATAAACATGCATATTCTGAAAAAAAGAGGAAATGAGAGGAAAAATGGTGCATGATAGTACACGAATGCACAATTTTGTTCCATCTTGTTTCATCTCGTCTCTCTCTTTTCAAGCCATTGTTTTCACCATTTTTCTGTAATCATTGCAAGGAGGAGTTTTGGGAAATGGAGATGAGTTTACAGAAGATATTCAATATGTTTTACAGATATGTGTCAGGGGTAGCTGGGAAGAAAGAACTGAGGTATTTGTGTGGGAAATTGATTAATGGATGAATAAGAAAAATATTGACACAAAGGTTCAAGATCAAGAAGGAAAAAATAGCTCACCTAGAAAGTGAAAAGTGAGCTGTATCTTTGTTTCATTCACAGTTGAGTCCTTCAAGACATTTAGGTAAAATGTTCTGTTAAAAAAAAGGTTAATCAACTACATATCACACTGCAAGACAAAGCTTACCATAATAGTGGATAAGAGTTTATTGAATAAGAATAGGTTAGAGATTACTTTCCTCTGTTGTTTTCTTTTGTTTTGTATTTACTAGCGTATTAGAAAATGCTCTGGAAGAAAAATATCATTGTGGTTGTGGAAATTAGCTCCCAGTGTTGAATATATGAATGGGCTACACCAAGTTACGCCAATCTAGCACGGCATTTAGAAATACTGGGAACTTTTGTGCTGCCTCTTGCTACTGGAGTGTGTGTTTAGCAGCGCAGCGTATCTCCTGAGCAAATCCTCCCTCATTTGAGGAGCAGTTCAGCTGAGCAGCAGAGAAATCCTTTCCCCCTCAGCCAGTATCAGAGATGTGTGTTCTTGGCTTCTGAGCGCTCTGAACATGAAACTCTCCTCGGATGCTGGGGGAGATGGGAAGCAGCTGCTGCCTTTCAGAGCTCAAATGTGGGGTTTTCAGACACGCTGCGCCTGCCACGGAGCAGGATGGAGCCCGACAATGGAGCCCACAACACAATGCAGATGCGTCGAATTAAGGCTCTGCCCACCGGTGTCTGCTGCTTCCTCTGTCATTCAAGCGTTTTGTGCTTTAACTCGTTCGGCTGTTAAAATGTTATAAATATGCATTTTCTGAATTGCTGCTCTGAAAAATGGGAGCCGGGAGCTGGTGGGAGCATCTCTGCGGCAGTGGTGGAGTGAGTGGGCACTTCTGTCAGCTGCGGGAGATCTGCCCATTCATATTTAAATCCAGTCCTTGTGCCAGAACTGAACGGCAGACTGTTCACAAGCTCATCTTCTCCGGGGCTAAGCATGCACGCCTCTGAGCCACCAACAAAAGACACGTGAATTTCTGTAACGACCACTTAAACTCACCAGAAACTGCTTTTAGCCACTGGTTACCCAAGTAAACAAAATAGGTAAAAGAAGGTAAACTACCAGGGGGATTTCACCTTAGTGATTTTAAAACTCCTTTCAGTTTTAGCTTCCCTCTTTATCGGTTCACCATTCTCTGCTTTCCACTTCACTCCTTACTATACAAACCAAATTACCCAAACAATATTGCATGGTCTTTTTAAATAAAACTTTTAGGACTGTATATGAACTTTCACTCCCTTTCCCTCTTCTTATCTGGTGTTGCAAAATAATAAATTGAGGCTGATGTCCCCAGGTTCCATAAACTGCCTTGTCATCCATGCACTGAACTCTGCAGCTTTACAGTGTTTTCCAAGGTCTCCCAAGAGGTTCTGCATTTTGCTGTTTCCACTCAGTCCAGCAGGAAGGAGGGTGGCCAGCTGGGAAGAGAGACAAACCATAACAGAAGTGAGCTGACCTCTGACTCCAGGATCTGTGTGAATGGGAGGTTGTTCCCAGACGGTCTCTTACCACAGCAGGATATCCCAGTGTGAAATGCCAGCATGAAATTACTAATTATCCTGCTTTTTAACTTCAAGATATGCTGCTGACTTTGTATTTTCGTAAAGTCACCACAGTACTATAGAGATATTTGCAGGAAAGAGGCATTATCTTGCCATTGTGACATTAAATTGTATCAGGCCAATTCAGAAGTCTTTTGTAACACTTATTTTAATACCTCTGCCTTTTATAGGGATTTATAAAAATGCTCTGCAGGAAAAAAGTCTCCAAACAGTAGATTAAGTGGGTTTTTTAACCTTATTGTGTAAACCTCTAAATTCTTTGACGTTACATATAGTTTTTCATGGTGTAGAAGATCAATATTAGTGTTTCTTTGTGCCCACAATACAAGATGTATTACTCAAGGTACATGACATACTACCTCACCAAAGTACCCACTGAGATTTGTTGGTGGTGTTGGGTTACAACAGTTTTGTTTTCTGGAGGCTAAAATTGCCTAAATCTTGGCTCTCACTGTGCTGTTTTTTCCCCTCATTATATATTTAAGAGGGTCAAATCATTCATCATTCTCAATTACTGGAATATAATTCACTGCATGCAATGTGAGCTACAGACCAGATGCCTGGAAATTCCTGCACTGACCAATAATCTTAGGTCCCAGAACGCATTCTGTTTTTAATACAACAGTAACATGTTTGTTTCCTATTGAATTATTTGCAGAAGATGCATCCCCGATCAAAGCTTTGTCAGGCAGGTGGTTATCAGAATGGGACACAATCAGGGAGACTCAGAGCAATATAAACATTCTGAGCTCTGTTCTTTTTAACAGCCCATAAAATGCCAATAACATTTAAAAGGAATAACTTGATTTTATTAAAGGGCAGGATCTGTCATGGGAACTTGAGGCTGTGAGGTGTTTAAATGAATGTCTCACAGTGGACTGGAAGTCCTGCCCTCTACTACTCCAGGTGCTAGGGTAAAAAGCACTTTCATTTTACAAGTGTTTCAGTTTGTCTCTTCTCCTCTGCTGTTGTTGCATAAAATAATGTATTTTTCATGGTTTCACATAGTAAATTCATTAGAGCTAAGGTACAGACATCACAGAAAATTAAAAACAATCTGTGTGAACAACCTGTTGTAGTTTTGATTTTTTTTTTCATGTGCTGTACCTTCACATATTTTGTGCCAGTTCTTGAATCATGGCAACAAATATGAGTCCTAAAGGAGTTTAAAGGCTGGGGATTTCTTCAATGAAGTGTCAGTATTAGGGATTCTTAAGTGCTCAATATTAACAGTATTTTTGGTTTTTGAATATAAATTTGTAGCATCAGCTCAGTTTGTGTACTACAGAGCATTTAAACTGAATAGTTTTTGAAGAGCTAAGAGGGAAGGTGTTCTGTTTGGTAAGGCCCCACCTTGAGTGCTGTGTTCAGTTTTGGGCCCCACATTTCTAAAAATATATTGAGGTGCTGGAACGTGTCCAGAGAAGGGCAATGGAGCTGGGGAAGGGTCTGGAGCTCAAATCTGAGAAGCGGCTGAGGGAGCTGGAGGTGTTCAGCCTGGAGAACAGGATGCTCAGGGGGGATCTCATTGCTCTCTGCAGCTCCCTGACAGGAGGGTGCAGTCGGATGGGTGTTGGTTTATTCTGCCATATCTCAAGTGAAGGGATGAGAGGAAATGGCCTGAAGTTGCAGCAGGGAAGGTTGAGGTTAGATATTATGCATTTTTTTCTCACTGAACAAGAAGTCAGACATTGAGATAAGTTGTCCAGCATAGAGGTGGAGTCACTGTCTCTGGAAGTGTCCAAGAGGTGTCTGGATGTGGCACTTGAGGGTGTGGTTTACAGGTAATTATGGTGGGGCTGGGTTTGTATTTGGATGATATGATCTTGATCTCATCCAGCCTTGATGATTCTGTGATAAGATTGTGATGGTGTGGACTTAGTACTGCTCATTCAGCTCAGCACACCAGTGACCTTGTTAGCCCAGTTTTCTGGGAAAGTAGAGTGATGGGAAGGTTTCAACGGGTGAAGTTTTTTGAGTAGCCTAAGGGATAGTGTGGGGAAAGGTGCAAATGGTCTTCTAATTTCAGAAAGCAGCATTAATGATTCAATACCCATAATGATAACATATGAAAAGTGCTAGATAGGGGAGAAGAAGTTTCAAGAGGTTTTGAAAGTGAAGGCAAGTAAAAGGTGTTTGAAATGGTAGGGAAACCGAGGAACCAGGTGTTAAGTAAAAGATGACATGATCAAAGTGATGACAAGATAATGATCTCTCTAGAAATGCCTTGAATAGATGTAAGTGGGCCAGGATTGCATTTATTAAGGCAGGTGAGAGAGCTGCAGTGGTCGAGTTAAAAGCTGCTGACCACATTACTGAGAAACAGAATTGTGAGAGTTATTAAATATGCTCACACAGTTCTGTGATTGTGTTTTAATCTGTGTTGTTGGTATTTGGAAAACTAAAATTCAGCTCAACTAGTCGTTCTAGTCCTTTTTAATTACTGTTCTGTGAAATACTGAAATTGTCAATTTTGTAGTTGGTCATTGACACTCCTAGAAACAGAGGAAATTTATTTGGGTCAGCCCAAGTGATTTTTTTCACTTGGATTCTCACTTTTATAAGCTATCAGGGGAAATTAAATGCCAAGTTTAACATGACATGTGTTTTTAATAAAAATAAAGAAAACTTGAAAATGAAAAATTAGAATCTTACACTTCAGTGCAATTCACTGTCTAGAAGAGGATTTTTTATTAAGTCATGTGCCTTTTTTAATTTTTAAGTCTGATGCACGAGTAAGATAGATGGAAAACCACAATTAGAATTATTCCTGTGTCTGATCTGGAGCAGTATGCCCTGATTACTAAGTTAGTACTTTCTGGAGCATCACACCATCCGAGCCTGTCTTGTTAGTGATTCTCACTGGGTGTAAATACTGTCTGCATCAAATAGCAGCAAATGATGACTACTGCCCTCAGCAGCAGGCAGTCATGCGAAATTACTTTTTTTTTATGCCAAAGAATAATTTAATTATACATATGAATTGTAATGGCTTAAAGAGGGAGAGAGAGTGAAATCTCAAGCTAGCCCAAATAATAAGAAAAAAAAATCAATCAGAAAGTAACTGGGAAAATGATGGGATGATTGTACTAGCAGGTTTCCTTGTGCTTCGCTGTGTTTTTAAACCTGCAGTTGATGATGGCTGAGAGGCTCCTCTAGAACTTCACGTAGAACAGGAGCTGGATTCAGGTGTTTCAAGTTGCCCTGTAGAGAAATTTGCCTTTTTATGTAAAATACAAAGGAAATACATATTTTTTTCTAAAAGAAGTTTCTATGGCCAAGTTCATGAAGGAGGCTGATGTAGTTCGTTTCCATATATGAGGAAAATTCAATTAAACAGAAATGGAAGAACTTTAGGTTACTTTTGAACATGATGTCATGTGACATTTTGGCTCAATGTCTAGTTTCCAGTTGTCCCATAGAGATGATTATTTGCAGACAGCCCTTGTTCCCTCTGGCCTGTATCATTTCTGTCACATGAGTTTGGTGCTTTGACTTTATTTAGTTTAAATGAAGAATGTATGGAACAGCACAGCCTCTCCCTGTCCTCCTGCTGCAGACTCTGCACGTTTTTCTGTCTCAGCCACTCTAGAAGTTTAAATATTTCTGAGTATCTACAGGAAGTTTGATGATGTAAATGCTATCAGGACTGAACAGTGATGATTTAGGAAAAATGACGTGATATTCAATTCATATAGTGAAGTGAGATATCCAAAACCCCCAAACCCTCAGTTTTCCGTTGCTTAGTCATTTCCATAGTCACCTTTCCCAACAGTCAGTCTGTTTTTTCTCCCCCCCAGTGGAAGATCATGTGGTTTATAGAAAAAAATCCAGAAATTTTTTATCTGCCTGTGTTCAAAAAGAAATCAAACCCCTGAGACTGCAGTGGGCTTCACTGAAAGATGTATAAGAGTAAGGATTAATCAAATTGAATAAAGTCAGGTTTTCTTTGGGAAAGCTGTGATGAGTTCACCTGTGTGTTGTTTTTTCTAAATTATGTATAATGAAAATCAAACTGGTTTATGTTAATATCTGTAATATTGAAATTAACTTTGAACATTACTCTGATCTATTGTTACATTTAGCTGTTATGTTTAACCTGGGATGTGATGGAGAAAATAAGAAATATTAAAGCAATGTAAATCCAATTTCCGGATCTTTGTTAGTCTTTAGTTATCAGGGGTTTCTGATTATTCTTAAATATCAATGGAAGTGTGTCGCTTGCTGAAAGTAATTTCATATTTTATATAAAATACTTCTGCATGATTATTTCAAAGATTTAGCAGCATGCATTAAGTATATTTGTAAAAATAATTTCCTTTATAAGAGAATAGTAGAAGTTTTCTACTTAACCCAGAATGAGAAATGATAAAATTTTATTTGCAATGAATAATAGGAGTTTTGCTTCTCGATTTGAAAATGAATTATGTGCGTTTCAATGTTACTTGTATTTGTTTTAAGACTTATGAGGAAATTTATGATGATGACTATAATAATGAAGATCCACTTTATATAAACACATAAAATTCCCATAAGTATTGTAATTAAACATTTAAAGGTACACACTTTCTGCTCAATCTTTTGCCTATCACATGGATAGAGTAATTAAGGTATAAGGAGGTTGATAATTGAATCATACAATCCTTATCTGAAGCTTTGTAAGTTTTAGCCTTAGGTACTGGAAACCCCAAATATTCTCTTCCTAAAGCAATGGTGTTTATACCATTGTGCTGTCAGCCAGCCTTATCAATTTTCTGAGATCTGGAAAGACTGAGATCCTAAAAAATTGTTCAGCTCCTCACCTCCTTCTAGAGGAGGGAGGTATCTCCTGCTGCACAGTGATCAGATTAAACTTTCCATCTTCTGTAATGAGTGAAGAGACGTGTGGGTTTGGAAGAAGTAGATATGGAATGTATTCTCTTCAGGAAACTGTCAAGGAAAGCTGGAGGAGGCAGCAGCTGCATTGCAGGAGAGGATCATAGTCTTGGAAAACTGGAGAAATGTGTATTGATGATGAAGTGTAGTGCATATTGAAGTGATTGTGATGCAAAAGTGGAAATGGAGGATGCATAAAGCAAGATCAGATTGACAAGTAAGACCTATAGAAGGCTTGAAGTACTTCTTCCACTCTGCTTGATTTCAGCTGTGTTTCATGAGACTCCTGTGTTAACTTCTGAGCTCTGCAGTTCAAAGTGCAATCTGGTTTTGGGGAATCCAGAGAACAGTATTACCTGAAATATCTCCACAGTGGTTTTCTTATAATCCATGACTGTATATCAGATGTCCTTAGAAAAACAGGGTCATGAATCCAGATCTAGCTGTTCTGGAGCAGTGTCCTATTCAGGAGACATAACCACAATATTTGTTCTTCATATTATCCAGCCATGGTCCAGACTGGGTTACACTGTTTTCTTTAAATGAACATAATTTCTCTTTAAAATTTTAAGTGTATTTTTGAATATCCTTAGTTTCTCTTTGCAATTTTAAGGGTAATCCTAAAAGGATTTTCTTTCCTTCCTCCTCAAGGGTCTACTGGAACCTATCATATACAAAATATGATGTCACCAGGAAAGAGAGCCTACAGTGTAGACTCTGCTGTCATCAGTGTGCTGATGACCTGGCTCTGGGATTTATTTTCATTAAACTTTATCAGTAAAAGGTCTCCTTTGTCTCAGCCTTTACAGAGTGTCTGTGAACTTGGATTTGGATGACAATGAGCTGGTTAATGCTCTGTCTAGGAAAGGGGGGTATTGCTTGTTGGGGAACTTGAGATCCATCCTTATGTGTAAGGATCTTCATGAAAGATTCAGTTTGTTCTCTGATTAGAGATCTAATAGGCTTGGTGGACAAGAATGGAGTTTTGACATGCTTTTGGGCAGTTATCTAAAGCTTTTAGGCTGGAATTTGGACTTTGCTACACCAAGTTTGTGTACTGCTCCTTGGTTGCTGCAGGGACCTTGCTTGTTGTTTTCCCTGAGGCCAGAGGGATCGCTCAGTTCCTGCTGCACAGGCAGAGTGCAGCCATGTGGCTGTCACACAGGTTAAGATGGTGTTTGACACTGAGTCTTCCTGCAGCTTCTGGGCTTTTCAGGTTTGAATTGGTTTTTTTTTTAGAAGTACAGGGTCTGCTGTGGATCCTTAAGTCTCACATGATTTTGGTCCTGTTATCTACACAGATCTTTTTGTAGCCTGTTGTTCCTCCTGGCTCTACTTTAAATGTCTTTGTTGTGGGAAGGGAATATTGTCAGTGGAAGAATGATGATGATCTAAGACATAAATCATCATCTCTCCCTCCCCTTCTTAAAACAAGGCTGCTCTTTCTCTTTAACGCCTACATAAAAGGCTGTTTTTTTCTTTAATATTTTGTGTGTATTTGCCTCAGGAAAACAGTTTGTAGTAGACTTGGATGTTGTAGGTATTTTATTTTGTTTTCTAAACAGTCTTTGTCTCATATTTTACAACAATTTCTAATAAAGTTTTAAGATATATTTTACTTGCTTTGCTCTGTCAGCAGAATAGCTGGGAGGCATCCAGATTTACATCCTGTGGTTCTAACCACACAGAAAGTAAAAAGCATCCAAAACTATGCAGGTAGTCCATGCTATGATTTTAGTGATGTTCTGAATTGACATGTAATCAACATTTTTTAACTGGACATCACAGCCTTTATTTTTCCTCTAGAATCAATTCTATTTCAATGAGCAGAATATCTGGAAATATGCACTTCAGTTGCAGTAGCACCAGGCCCAAATCTGCTCAAATTGTACAATGAGATGAGTAATTTGGCCTTATCTAAGTCAGCCATGAGAACAAATTACTGGGTCATATTATATTGTTTTTTTTATTTCCACGTATTGATATGGGCTCTCCCTTTCCACAATCCACCTGTGCTGCAGGTGGTTGTTCCTCCTATTAAGAACTTTTCTCCTATTAAGACTTTTCTTTAGGGTTTTTTTTATTTTACTTTTAAAGTACACATCCCAGCTCAATATGAAAACATGATCATGCACAGAAGATTAAGTTTCAGGCTTTACAGTGCAAATAATTTAAACTTGCATGGACTTAAAGACTTCAGTACAAGTTCTTTACTGCCCTGAGGATGTGCTCTGCAGCCTGGGAGGGAGTTACTGTGAGGATAACAGTTTGCATTCCCAGTTCCTGCAAACCTGCGATTGCATCATGCACATATGGAGCAAATAGGAAGCAGGAAGATAATAGATGACCCAGCAGATAATAGCTGATTATTTTAGCAGCTACCACCCATTCCTACCTGCTTTTTATAGTATTTAGATATTTGAAGAAATGCTGGAAGTACAAGTACACTGTGTTTTATTGTCATGTTGTAGAATCTTCAACTGCTGGAATTTATCAGAAAAGGAGGAGATTATTTTGTTCCAATCCATGTATTTTGGAAGGGATAGGCAAGTGCAGGAATGTATACAAAATAGAGATTGATCTGTAGACGAATAATTGTCGTCTTTTACTACAATGGAAGAGACAGCTTTAATATAGACAGAAATAAGGGCAAGAAGATGTGAGTGAACGATCACCCTGTAATTTAATTTAGTTTAGTCAAATATTAACTGTTGAATGAAAACTGACACAGGATAGATTTATCAGGTGAGGCAACAAAGTACATCACAGACTATTTCTTTGAAGCTGATGGAATTTCCTTTATGTATACTTTTGTATTAAAATATTTCATTTTAAATAACCTGCATTTCTGTGCTGGTCTTGCTGTTCTGCCACCTGGATTGCAAGATATCAACATTTTCTTTAGATTTAGTCAACAATTAGTTTTATCAAAGTAAATATTTATAAAGTATTTAACTTTTTAATTACTAAACTTTATTTT
This sequence comes from Bombycilla garrulus, assembly GCA_013400315.1. NCBI lineage: Eukaryota > Metazoa > Chordata > Aves > Passeriformes > Bombycillidae > Bombycilla > Bombycilla garrulus. The sequence continues at coordinate 618,443 of VXBU01018237.1, read as the reverse complement.
CAAGTAAACATGTAGGATTTTAATGTTTATTTTAATGCTTAGTTTTGTAATTAATTTGTAAACATTTAACAATACTGTTTGATAAAAATTCCTGCTAGCATCTAATTTCAGTACAACACATCACTGTGCTACTCCTCAGTCTGGCATTCTGTGAGGCTATGTACTTCTAGAAATAAGTGTTCACCTCTATTCATGTTAATTACAATTATTTTATTTCCTGTTTGATTCCTGGATTTTTTAGCTTTGATTGCAATTAACTCAAGGCCAGCCCTGTAATACCTTGGCTTCTGACTAAATCAAGCACCACAGATAATTTACCAACCTCTACACAATCCTGATTTTCAGAAGTTAGGCACCAAAACTCCTCTTGCAGCTCATCTGAGAGATGAACGTGCCCCCATAAGAAGCAGATGAGTGAGGAATAAGGTTTAACTGTGATTAGAGATAGCCAAAAGAAAGTGCTGTGCAGAATTTAATCCTATTACTGCCACACCTGTTTACCAGATAATTTTGTAAGTTTGAAAGTGCAAGCTGCAGTAAAAGTATTTTTTTTAATACTATACAAATAATTTGTTTAATAAACAGGATAACTATAATCTGAAATAATTCTGCTCTTGGCATAGCAGTCATTAATTACAGAAGTTTTTGTAATTTTATACAAATATCAAGAGTAGCTTAAAGTTTGTACTTAAAATATCTGATCTGAAAAGTTTCTTTTGTCATTAAAATGACTTCCATTTAAACCATGCCTTTGAGAAATGCCTCTGCAAGGTTTCTAGCTTAATGAAATACCTGAGAAAATATTTAGCTGTTTACTTTGGATGCTGGAATGTGCATTTTATTTAATCTCTCTGTAACTAGGAGAAGAAATTACCCAGACAAGATAAGATTCTGGAATATTTGCAAGCACAGTGCCTACTGATACAAAATGTGCTAAAAGGGAAGTTTCTGTCAGATTTCATGGCCAGATTAAGAAAAAAAAAATCCTGCATTTATTGTTCTGTCCTTCAGTGAGGGACTTTTTGGTAAGGCAGTGAAGCTAAGAGCCTAATATTATACATTTATCTGTGAAAATGAAATTTAACACACACATTTGCCTAATACATAACAGCATAAAAAGAGGAAGAAATGCAGAAAGATGTTTTTCCTCTCTGTTGTGTATGGCCATGCACAGGCTCAGTGGCAGTGAGGTTTGCTGGTTTACCTGGTTGTTCTGGGTCTGCAGAAGTCAGGGGACTCGTCCATGGCACTTTGGTCAAGCAAAGAGAGGAAATTTTGAGTAGAGTCAGACTTCCCATATATGTACATTTATTATGATTTCATAGCCTCTACAATTATTCTACTTTAAGAAAAAGCAGAAAGAGGTTTTTTTCTGAACAGTCCTCAGGCTCAATGTGTGTTAAATACACATTTTTAGCTACAGTGTACCTTGATGCTTTCATGTTCTGGTTTCTTTTAGTTCTGGTAACTCTGCCAACCCACTGTCCTTTTACCAACAGTGGTGCTTGATCCTGTGATATTCACCTGTTTTTGGTGATTTCTGGGAGCTCCTTCAGGCAGGACTTGTTTTTTACTTCTGTGTCTATAAGACACTTGGTGCTGAGGAAACGAAATTGGGCCTTTTAAGTGGTACTGAAAGGTGCTGCCAGTACAATGCTGTGCCTCACTGGGGATGTTTTAGTCTGTGGATGTTTGATATTCAGAGTTGCACTTCAACTGGTGTTTCCATTTTTTTCACTCATAAAAGCTTGGGTTGCTAATCAGACAGGCTTAATTTTCTAATAATTGCCCTTAAAATGAGGTGTGCTTGATTTTTTTTGTTTTAATTATGGAAATTTTTTTCTTGATTATGAAATGTGAATGCCTTTTTTTCCTATTTTAACTGAAATGAAGGTGGGAAAAACTACTTGAAATAAGTCACCTGTCCTTGCAAAGATGTTTGACAGCTGTACATGACCAGATACAGATTTGTGTAGTGAATGCAAGTCAGATGTTTTTCAGGAGTGGTGAAAGAATGGGCTATTTCAGCCTTTCTTTTTAGCACTACTCACATGCAGCAGGATTGTTGGCAGGGATAACATTTTTGTAATTCCATGAACTCAGTGTCTTGAAAGTGTGAGTAAGCCGTAGGACACAGAACTCATTTGTTTCCCTTGTCTTAAATTTACCCAGTGGGCTGATGATCAACTAAGACAGTAAAAGATTTAGGATTTTTGTGCGATCAATGTGTGTATTTCAAAGGAAAACATGTGGCCTACCATCTCCTGCTAGCTCATTCAAGTGAGAAATGCTACTGCATGTGGTTCTTAGTAACTGGGGATAACACAATGCTGCTTTGTTCAGGGTGGGAACGCACAGCCCATATTAATGTGTAAAACAAGCCATGCTGATTGTTTAGCAAGACTTAAACATGCAGAAATTGTTATATGACTCCAAAATGCATCACAGACGTTCACCCACGTGGTATTTTGTTATTATTTACTCATGATTATCAAATTTCTATAAAACTGTTTCTTGCTTTTGAAATACTTCAGTAATCGGCTGCTGTCCTGCTGGTGGGTGGAAGTGCATCCTGTGGCTGCTTCTGAACCTGAGGATGGATTTGCTTAAAAGTAGCTTCTTATAATAAAATGTTAGAAAACTGTCAGGTACATACAATTGGATGATATTCCAGATGGTAAACAAAACCAGAACACAAGATAGAAAAGGAAGTTACTATTTGTTGTTGAGAAGACTTTTTTCTTTCACTTTTTATTTTCAGGTAAAAACCTGACTAACAATCAATTCAGAAGCCCATGAAACATTTTCACCAGAGGTTATAGGTTACCTCTGATGATATATCCTTACACTCTTCTTTTAATCTTGTAAATATCTCCTATTTAGCAGAATGGCAAGAATTACTGATTGACAGTACATTATTTAAAACTAGAACTTTTTAACTGTGTCTAGTGTTGGCTTCCATTAGAAAATCAGAAGCAAGTGACAAATGTTGCTTTTGTAGCTGCATTTCACCTGTTGACACCTTACATTTTAAAACTGGGATTCTTTTTTAATTACTAGTTTTTTAAATTTACTATATAGCATAGTTGGAAAGGATATCTTTTCCTTTTGTTTATGTAGCTTATGGCTTCATGTTACCATTAGTCTTCAAATAAGATTGTGAATTTTTTTTTCAATCTGGGGGTTTATAGGAGTGCAAATGTGATTTTAAAAATGTTCATGCTAGGGAAGATATTTTACATTTCACTTAATCTCACTTGTTATATTAAAATACTGGAAAACCCTCGTAACTTTTATCATGTGGAACTGTTCAGAGTTTGTACATGGTGATGAAGAGTCATGACATAGCTTTGCAGAGATGTTTTGGTTGGGTTTTTGTAAAAGAAATTGATCCCGTAGTATCACAATTTCAGGTAGCAATTCAAAATATAAGTCTAAATAAGTTGAGTTGGCAGGGACCCACAGGGATCATTGAGTCCAGCTCCTGGCCCTGCACAGCACCATCCCCAAGAATCACCACTTGTCTGATAAACATATGTATGTATATATATAAAAAAAATCTGCCATTTATGATGTTCTATGTATCGTAAAGTAAATCCTGTGCATAACTGTTTCATTCTTCTGATGGTTTTATTTCAGTCATTGTTCAGGAATTCATCAAGACTTTCATGTTTTCCTCAGAGCTGCTTGCTGTAGCAGTATTTATATAGTCCTATAGAGTAATTTTAGCTCACCAAATAACTCTCCCCCAGGCAAGTATGATCAAAGTGCTTTGTGCCTTTAGTTATTGTCAGTAACCAGGACAGTTGCTGCTGGAATCTTTGGTAAGGGATGATTTATAATGTTTGCTGGAAGCCGCACAGGGTATCTCTGTCTCTTGAGACCTGGGGAACTCCTTGTTGCTTAAGACAATTTCTAAGTCTCAGACTTTGTTAGGATCTGCACATATTCACTCTGTATCAGTATCTGGAGTTAAGCATCATGACAAAAGCTCTTTGTGTTTTTCTATTTTTCCCTAATTATTTGTTCTAATAAACTAACTTTTGGTGTAAAAAATGAACAACAAGATTCAGAAGTTAATGAGTCTAAAGAAACATCTGTTAGAAGGACTTTCATTACCATACATTTCCAGGGAAATCAGAACATAAGGCAAGACAGCTGATGAAGAGCCTGCTTGGCTTGAGCAAATGAATAATGTGGCCCAGGACAGAGGATCAGCTTCTCAGTCAGATCCTAATAAGCAATGCATTGTTTTTGGCAGTTAACCCCAGATGTGAAACTGGTGTCAACTGCATTGTCCTGTCCTTTTCTCATGCCAATGTAATATGTTCATCCTGGCAGGATCTGCTTTTCCTGTTCTTTTTTTTGAGGCACCATACCCATTACATTTTAACCAGTGGGCTTAAAAAATACCTGTCCCTTGTCTAGAATATAAAAAGATTTCCAGTCTAAAATTAAATCTCTTAAATCAAATTTATGCCATGCTGTAAGATCTAGTGAATAGGAAAAGAAAGGGTAGTGTCTTCTGTATTTAAAAAAAGACATCTCGGGTTTTTTTGCATAATAAATCTTTTTATTTCTCCCTCTCTCCCTTTATGAAACTATTAGAAAGCTAAAACTGCTTTTTGTACAAGGGTTTATAGACACACAAGACAAGCTTTTATACAACGGGCACTCAGGTGAAGAAAATAAATGCAACAATACTTTTCACACAGTGAAACTTAAAGCACATTTATTAATCACTCAGGCCCAGATTTACTTTTCTGCAGCCAGTACCTGTATTCTGACATGACAAACAACATATAATGAAATAAACATATGTATTTATAACGAAGATACAAGAGTCACTCAAGTTCTCACTGATGCTCATCCTCCATTACAGCACTCCTTGACTTAAACAACTCTTTATTGCCACAGAGATGCTAAGTTTATGTAAATTGGTCAAATACTTCTTAAATCACAGGTAAGACATGTCATGAGAAGTTTAAAACCTGAGCACTCTGAAGGGAGGCTGCAGTGTGGTTTTGAACCAATCTGGTCATGGGGTGGTGTATGGAGTGGTGTTTATAAAATAATTTTTTCTCCATAGTTTGGAATAAGGGACACTTAAAGTGCTATCTTGGGAAGTTCATAGGATGCTTTTAAAAACATAAAGCCTCTGTGTGTGTGAATTGACTTTATATCTTTTGACTGTAGCTGGTTCTATAAGGTGGAAAGTTGATGGGAGATGGAGAAAAGCGTGCCTAAGAAGGGGAAATCAGAAAAATGTCTGTGTGTGGCAGCCCAGTGTTATGTGCAATCATGCCTGTGGTTTGGAAAGCAGCAGAATAAGGATCCTTTTCTGTATAAATAAAAGCTGTTGGTGTGTTCTGGTACTCCTCACTGCCTGATGCCTCCCCCAGGTCCATGGCTGTCCTGATCTATTCCAGCCCTGAACAACTTCCCCATTTCTTGCTCCTGAGCATCAATATACTTTTACTGCTAAACACGTGATGTGTTGTTGTCATTGGATAGAGTAAAATTGTTCCCCTTTGTTTTGAAGTTGGTTTAGCATAACCTGGCTCACTGCTCATAATTTCTTTATGATCAGCCTGATCCATTTTGTTTCATTTTTCAGCATTTAATACGTTCCTTATTATTAGAGACATGAAACTCAGTTTCCAGGGCTGTGCAGAGCAATTACAATGGGAGTTTTTGGGACAATTATGTCTTGATATTTTTGTGCTCTGCTGAAAAATAGACTCAGATGATATCACCCAGTGGTGGTGTTAGCGCTCTACGTGTTCATTTTCACTTACATATAATTATTAAATCTTAAAGTAATTTTAAACATGAATCTCAAAACTAGCATATGTTTATGCTGAAAAAATGGTTGGTTATTAAAATAATATTTTTTGTACTAGGTCCAATTCTATCATCCGTAGTTTTAAAAGTTGCTATTACTTATTTAAGTCCTGAATTTCTGTTTTCCTTTTTTTGTTCAAAGGATTACTTAATGGGAGTAATGACCATGTAAGCAATTTAATCCATTACAATTACTTTTGAGGATATATTTTAATGAGTTTAAAGAATTGTTGATATCCATCATGAGTGAGCAGAAGCCGACCATTAATGTTTTCTTTTAAGAGCAGAGTTATTTTTGAAAGAGAATCTGTCAAATTTTCAAACTCTGATAAAATACTTTTTAAAAAGTCAATTTCATGAGTTGCAAGGTTTCTGTAGTTGCATTTTCCTTTCTGCAGTAGTTATTAATTTGGGAATCTGGTTATTGGCTTATAACAGGGTCCAAATTCAGTGTTTTATTTAAAATTTAATATTGATGAGTACTTGTTTAGCTCTATCAGAACAATAAATACTGCTAATGCCTACCATCACACTTTATTATAAAATAGCATCTACCTTATATTTTCAGTTTTCAAGGAATTGTATGAGCATAGTGTGTCAGTACGTTGAATTTGTGATGATGTATTTTACCTGAGTAGGTTCTTAGTAACTTAGGAAATTGTTGATACAGGGATAGTTCATTGTGTTTTGAATTCAACGATGTCCTTTAAAGGCAGCAAATAAAGATATTTGGGAAGGCAAGGGGAAATGAATCAGTATTTCTATTCCTGGAAAAGCACAGAGACAACACCAGATTTCTTTTTTTACCAAACCGGAACCTTCAGGGAGACTATGGGTCCAGAAAATAGCAGTTGAGCAGTAATGGTAATTACTACTTATGTTTTAGTTTGGAGTAAAATTATTTTTGCAGTTATAGGAAAAAGTATTTCTTTTAATGGATATTAGTAATTTACAGTCTGTTGTCTGTGTGTGTGGGTTTTGTTTGGCTACATTTTTTTTATCCTGATACCACCTTTTTTGGTAGCAAATTTGAATTCTCCTATAAATAAACATTTTTCCACTGAGGTTAGTAGTTTAGGCACTTATACCTTAAGAGATTCTCATACTTTTTACCGTCGCTTTATAGCAACGTTCAGTGTATCTGGTAATGGTATTTTCTGAAGGCTGACTGAAAATTGTAATAGGAGCTATGTTATATAGCTAATTTTTTTATTATTATTATTTTTTGAATGCCTGAATGCCTCATTCAGATTATCTTTTACTCTTCATCAGAAATTAAAATTATAATATAAATTCTCTGGACCATAAACCCCTCTTTCCTCTGTTTGCACAACAGCTAATGCAGAGAAGTCGTGGCTCATGGCTTTTAGGCAATAAACTGTGTATAAAAATAATAATACAATTAAATTCAACTTCACAGCAAATAGATGATGTGCAGTCAACATCTGTGAGGAGGGACTTTGTTAACAGACATGTTAGGTGAAATGGAAGTTACTTTCATTTTATTAGAACTGTGTTTCTCTTGCCTTCACACTTTGCTTCCCATTTTGTTACTGCTGTTGAGGCAAAAGTAATGAAAAAGAACAAATGATAATATGCAGTAGAGATCAGCAGAAATTGTAATCATTGGGCTTTGCCAAAATAAAAATCACTGACCTATTACTGGAGCTTAGTCTGTTCCTTTTTCTGATGCCTGCCCTTTGTATTAGTACTCAAGGTTTTGAAAAGTAGGAGGATGCTGATTTTTAATGCTACTTTTACAAATATTTTTTTTATTTTTTTCGATTTGCAAATATATGAGTGAGAAATGCCTCTGTGGATTGTTAATTGTCCTTCACTGGTCTGATTTCTTTTGAACTACTATGTTTCACACAAATTACTCTAGGGTCTGTCTAAATAAATACTGATTTTCCCACAAATGGATGGTACAAGGGCACACCATCCATGTTACTCTTATTAAAGTTGTTCACACAACACCATAACGTGAATGTGATTCCAATTTTCTACCTTTTCAACTTGTTCCTCAACAACTTGGGGGCATCCACAACGTCTTCATGGCAGAGTTCACACCCATTCCCAAAGTGAAGACAACTGCAAATCAATCTTTTTCTTAGAGTTAGGGTTTGAACCAGTCTCCTACTTTTGTGTAACATGTCCTAAGATAAGGAGGCCTTCAATTTGATTGCATCTTTTGCCCACTAATTCTTGATGTAGCACTGTCCCTTGATAAGCACCTGTGCACGGTGCTTAATTCAGTGTCTAAAAGCAATGCTGGGTATCCGAAGATTCTTGTTTCTTGGTTGCATACAAAAACTGTCATTTTTCCATCTCTGCAAGCAGTGAATTCTGACATGTAAGCCTTTATTTGTTGTTTTGCTGTAGCAGTCTCAGTCTTGCTAGAAACACGTAGGACGCTGTTAGAAGGTGGGATCATCCACTGAGACCTCTCGCCATTAGGGATTCACTGGTGGTAATACACAGGATGGAAAAAACTCAGATTCTGAACCACTGGCTCAGAGATAATCAGCAGGCAGATCAAAAACCTGCAGAATAAATTGGAGAAGAGCAGCAGTATGCTGAGCTGTTATCAAAAGGCACGGGCCCTGAGTAAATGTTTCACAGGATAATGTCAGAGGCAGGGATCGTGTCACGTTTAAGAACATGTCCCTGTTGGCTTCTCTGTACCGTGAGCGCTGGATTTTAAATGCTTGTGGTTTTTTAAAGCATTCACTATAAATATTGGTGAGGAGGTTTTTACTCGCCCCATGATGTTTGCCTTTTATTGAACATAGGCAGGGAAAGGAGGACTAGCTTGTCTTCCCTATTTGCATAGGAATTCTTCTGTGCTTGTGTTAGTTGTGGGTTTGTATCTGTGGCAGTAAATTAATACCTGAGATCCCTGTTCATCGGCTAAATTTCTTTTTAGCCCTTTTTTTTTGGCTTTACACATTGTGCTACTTTAATGTAGAGACATCTACCTGTGCATGTACAGTTATTCTTAATTTATCTTAACATTCTAATAAAATCCACATAGTTTTTGCCCTCCACCTAGGAAAAAAAACAGATTAAATTTCCTAAAATCTTATTTTCTTTGGGGAGTTAGTGCTGTGTGTGTGTATGCATTGAGGAATATTTGCTGCTGTGGTAGGGTGTGCATATGGATCCTGGAAAAAGCTTGTAATTCCAGAAATCCTCTGAATATTTTCAGTGGTTTTATTTATTATTTGAGCATCATCCATGATGAAGAAAATATTATGATTTTTTTACAATGTATTTTCTCACAGTAGATACAGGAAAATAATGGGAAACTTTAGCTTTTCTAATTTTGCTTATCAATCCATTCTTATGAAGGTGACTAAATCTGCTTTTTTTGTTCTGAGTACACGACCAGCATGGCCCAACAGGCAGCTCCCAAGTGGGATCAAACACAGGATGCTGTTCTTGGTGTCTCTATCCCTAACCTGAGGGAATAGTTGCTGAACCAGCCCAAGCAGTGTACCACCCCTGAGTGCACAGCTTGTACCATCCATAAAGGCCTGACTGATTTCCAGAGAATGTTTAGGTTGGAAATCAGGAAAAGCTTCTTCACCCAGAGCGTGAGCACTGGAACACCTTCCCAGGGAAGGGAAGGGCTGCCAGAGTTCAAGGACAGTTTGGAAAACAGGCACATGGAGGATTCTTGGGCTGTCCAGTGTGGGCTCAGGAGATACTCAGTGATCTTTGCCGGTCTCTTCTGACCTGGGATATTCTGTGGTTCCGTGATTCTGGCTCTGCGTGGTGGCTGGGAGGGCGCTGCCAGGGAGTGGAGGTGTGGAGTGCACAAAGAGCTGTTCCTTCACCGTTTCTGAAGGAAAGAGCAAAACCTTCCCAAATCTGCCCCTTCTGAGGGAGAAGAGAGATGAGGGAGCCATGATGGCAGAAGCCAAGTTCCTGTATGATCTGCAGGAGGGGCAGAGGGAAGGGCTCCTGCCCCTCGAGGTGCCTGAGGTGCAGGGCTGTACCTGGGTTCCTTCCTGCAGCCTGCTCCATCAGGGCTGTTATCTGAGCTCTTGCTACCTATGGATTCTGTTGCATACAATATTAAATATGTTTTAAATCATCTGTTACAGTGCTGGGCAGATGAGAAATAACCTTGTAAACATTTTCCATTCATTTTTTATTTGTTATTGCTTTTGTTTTGCAGAAACATTCTTGTGGTTATAATCTTTCGTGTTGTGTTGGGGGTTTTTTATTAATTTTTCTATAATTTCTCTTCATAGCATTCCCCAGTGATTGTATTCACAGTAGTGTGTAGTAATAAAAATGTGCAATATTGTACAGATCAGTATGTGCAGTTTTCATTGATAATAATAATGAATTAATAATTCTGCTATTTCTCTAGCTCCCTAGTTTTCAAATATTTTAAAATATTTTAAGTGTGCTCTTTGGATAGATTATAAATATTTTTTAACGTAGCATGAAATGCTTCCATAACATATAAGCATAAATGTTTTCTAGTTTAATATTAAAATGAATATAAAAAATAAGCCTCACAGAACCATACAACAGAACTGAATTAAATCCCCAAAGTAAGCATGATCAGGCAGAAGGGTGAAATGTCAGACCTGGTGTAACCCACTTCATTATGCCTCATTTTCATAGTGCTCACACAACAGTGGATGATCTTAAACATTGTAATTGAATAATTATGACTCAGGATGTTCTGCCTTAGGGCATAGCTTCTGCTTTTCCTGATGTGGCAAATAATGTACCGTGTCATTTTGCATTAGGAAACACAGCAGCAGAGCTCTGTGCGCTGCTACCATTGTCTGCAGCGCCAAGCTAGAGCCCAGCCCTCCAGAACCACCTCTGTGGAAATCCAGATATTTAAGGAGACTTTCATATCCTTACTCTGCTCAATGTCTGCAAAGTTTTGTGTTATAGCACCTTGGGGATTTTTAGCAGAAATAGCGATATGCCTGTGAGTAATGCCCAGTTCTTTGAGGAGGTTGTGGCAACGTGGTGTGCAGGTTGGTTTGTTAATGTGGCTGAAAATTGGACCTTTGGATGGCCCACGTTTCTGTCTACCCGGTAGACAGTCTTTGGAAAGTAAATATAATTTATGTGCAGGTGAAGTGGTGTTAGAAGTCCTTTTTGCATATAGTAAACCACAGGTCCAGACTCTGTTCTTGCTTCATGACACATCACAGTTTGATTCTTCTGCACTGCTGCGGAGTTTGCCAGTGGCAGCTGAGGTGATGTGAAATGAGTTTGCTTCTGGGCTAGGAGTGCCCCAGGCGAGAAAAAATAAAAGAGCTGTTTTGTGCATCTGAGTCACAGCTACCCATGTGCAGTTTGTGTGTTAAAGGGCCAAAATATTGTCTGGAAATCCAAGATTAGCAAAAAAATCCCAGAGTAAATTCAGTAAGCGGTGTGTCATCTCTCATCATGGCTCTGTCTTACTTCACATAATTCAGTTTTGTTTTCTGCATAGCAATTCATGTAATTCTTTGATGTACAGTAGGATCAGAAACATTTCTGAATGACTTCAAGCTATGTATAGAATTAGTACAGTCCTTGAAATTATGGCAATGATCCCTACACTAAATATTTCTCATTATTTGTTACTAAAGCTAAATAGCATATTTTGTCTTTTCAAAAATACTACTTTATCTAAATGTCAGCTTTGTAGGAGAAATGAGATATTTCAGGGAAGCTTTCCAATGAGTGGGTGAAAAATGGAATTATTTTGGTTTGGGCCAGGTGAACGTTGATCTCTGAAAGTTCAGAAGATGCTGCAGTTGCAGGTAGCTCTCTGTTCTCTATTTTGACACTATTTTCAGAAGAGGGAACTGGCATACAGGTCTCTTGGCTTGTCCAGCAATCTGTAGCCAACACGATTCTTCAGTTCACTTTCCAGCTGTATTAAAAAGTCCTCTTCACTCAGCTGTGAAAGCCTAATATGCATTGGAATTAGGTAGAATACCTGAAATTTGGGACCCCTATATGTATGTAAATTATTTCCATTCATTCTGTGTAAGCCTTACTTTAACTTGCTAAAAAAAAGTCATGTTTTATATATTCGAACTAGCTCAGTATCTGAAACAACCCATTGTGCACTGTGGGAAAGAATAATGCCAATATCCTGCCATCATTTCCTACTTGTAGTTGCAGTAAATGCTGGTATAATTATTACATGTGTTGTTGTGGCTGCCTAAATAACTTTATTCAATATATATTTTACATTAGATTGAATGCAAGGAAATTTTTAATATTTTAGTTTCTCCAAATCAAGCTGTTTAGATACTTAATATAGGTAGTGGATGAAACTGTAAAGGAAGCATTTTTATTCTATGATATTTAATTCATGTTAAATGATGCTGTGTTTTATCCACTCCTAAGTACTGCAGAGTGCTCCATTATGCAAATCCCTCTAACTAGTTAAATAGTTTGTTGTGTTGATGCTCAAGAGAGAGGGAATCAAACTGTAGAATAAAATCCACTTGTTTCCATGTTGTCTATGCATGACTGAAGGCAAAAATATTTTCAGATGCAGAACTTCAAATGTATCAGAAAAACAAAGCAAAATTTCTCATTGAGTGAGAACTGGAGAAGGGGGATTTTTCATCGACAAGGTTGTGGAGTTGCCATGGTGGTTTAACATAACTTGGACCTTGTCAGTCTGAGTGGTGTCAATCCTTATTCCCAGTGTGGTTCACTCAGCGTTTCCTGTTTTCTGAAAACTGTGAAGGACCTGATTAGGGAAGGACCTGATCTCTGCTGTGTGTGTAAGTGGTTTAGAATGCAGGGCCTTAATAATAATAATAATTTAGATAAGCCTTGATTCACTGAATGTAAATGAAGAAAAGAGGAGTAAGTGGTTCAAGCTGTGTTTCAGCATCTGTGAATTCCAGTGGCGTTTTTTCTCTTTGCTCTGGACTAATTCAGGTACAAACCATTAATTTCTGAGTACTAAACCTTATAACCTGTACTTTTGTAATCAAGCCAGAGTTTTTTAAATAAAACCATATTTTTAAATCTGTGCTGGAGCATGTGTAAACTGGTTGTCAGAAATAGTGGGTTTTCAAAAATCCGCCTATCAATTTTCAGCATGAGAAGAGATATGACAGATAAGAAGATAATTTAGAGTGCATTTTTTAGAAATTTGGACTCTGATATCAACTGATATAATAGAGAAAAACATAAATAGTCTCAAATTATTTTAATTGGTATATTCACAGTGTATCTAAAATGTTGGTACAGCCTGAGGGAGGGTTTTGGATGTATCTGGTGCCAGTTGCAAAGAAAATAATTTGATGAACCTCAATTTTCATATATTGATTTTTATTGAAGCACCTTTTATTGCACTTGCATTCAAAAAGTCATGTTTAAGAATTGTTGACATCTTTTGCCTTTAAAGTTTCAGAAAATTAGGTCAAAATTTCCCTCCATCAAAAACTGAGAAACTCAGAAATGACTTGCCTGTAGGACAGGAATGAAAGCACGTTATTTTAAAGGCCAGTGAAATATAACTGCAAGCAAACTTTTACTGATGAAATCATAAGACTCATTCATCAAAATTCAAATGGAAGGGAATGAAAATGCTGATAAATTAGAAAATAAGGCAAATGTACAAATCCTCTTTAAAAATTATTCATTTTTTAATAAGGCTGTGTTCTTACAATCAATAATTTGTAGGTGCAAGGGTATCCATGTATGAAACCAAATTTATTGGTGCTGTTTGCACACCTTTTATGTTTGAGCATGGACAAAGCAGTAAATGTCAAACAGCCACTTTGGAGTTCTTATATAGGGTGGAATTTTGTAATTGAATCATGGATGTTGGCAATTGTAACTTCATGCTAAAAATATAAATTGTCAGAAAACAAGAAATATTAGAACGTGTTCTAATTCCTCTGAGTATTCATAAAATGTTGAAAAATTATCTGTGGGGATAATATGATTCTTTGCATTTTGAACCCGGTAGAAGTTTGAAAAAAATAAATAAATCAATCACCAAAAATTTCCAAATTATTTGTAGGGACCTGTTTTGGTGCTACTTACTCAGGTAAAAGTAACTCCTGTGTACTGACCCTCAAAATGGCCATACAGGACATGAAGGACAAGATGTGGTTTAAGTGACCTGTGTATATTTTTAATTTGGTAGCACTCAGTTTAATAATCCACGGTGTGGAACTCTTCAGTCTCCCTTTTCCTGTCATCAAGGGGTCTTTGCTGCTGGATTTTCGTGTTGCCTTCTAATACAGATGTTAGGGTTGCACCTAAGAAAAATCACAGCTGATGCTGGTGCTTTGAGACCCGGATCCCAGCACTGCCAAGCTGCCTGCCTCTATATAAACTGGGTTTTCCACACTAATATGAAGTGTGGGCATAAAGAATGGTTATATTGAGCAATCAAAGCAAGATTTCCTATTGCGTGAGAAACTTGAAACCCCTCCTAACCTGGTGGAGGAAAAGCATTCTTCCCTTCTCTTGCTGGCCTTAGCTGAGTGTTTGGGACCTAACAGCAGTGTACAACATCCCCAGTGCCAAATCTGAATAGCTTGTCTAAAGCACTGAACCCTGGTGGAGAAAGTTCTCCACAAGTGCGGGGAAACTGTAATGGGGGCATTATCCAGAGATTTTTCCTGTTGTACCTTTAACGGCTTTTGTAGTTCACCTCATTTGTGTGTGGCAGGGAAGATTCAGAGAATCCTTTCAGGTCATCACATCCCACCACTGCTCTTGTACTTCACATTTTGTGGTCTTTCAGCTCACCTTCACTGACAGCAGCCTGATCTTTGCTTCACAGAAAGGAGCTGCCTCCTCTGCAGTGTCCCAGGCTTCCGTGCTGTGCTAGAGCTAATATTGGGTGGGATCCTTACCCAGATGAAAGTAGAGAAGGTTTGCTGGTCCTCACTTAGATGGGAGAGAGAATATAAATGTTTCCCTGCAGAGGTGACTATCCTGTTGAATTCATATGTGTTTGTTAAAACACATGTATTTAAATGACAGAGTTCATGTAATCAAGAAATATCTTTTTCTGTGTTAATAGTCAATCAACCACTACAGCCCGAAGTAGAGAAATCAAACTCATGTTGAAAGGTTTGAGCATTACATTTTAGAATATTTCCCTCAATTCCAAATAAGTAGGGAAATTTAATTAACCAAATCAACGTTGTCATGCTCTTTTTAAGGAGCTCCTGAGGGCAAGTCCTTGCTTTGCATGCACTGTGATAAATATAGGTCTGCTGAGGAAAATCACTGAGATGTGTGGCATCTTTAACTCATAGATAATATCTTTGTTTTCTTTTGTCTCCCAATTAAGGATGGTATTGGATTTTTTTCTTGGTAAATAAATTTCAATTAATGAAATTCCAGCTGTCTCACATGTTATGGTGGTGTAGATTTGAAAGCATTTAGCAGATGCCCGTATAAAAAAAAGCTATTAACACATAGCAGGTTCCCTGACATTTTAAACCAATCCAGCTGGAAACAATAGCAGAAAACAAGCCCTCAGTGTTGAAAAATTTCAGACTCTCTCTAATGCAAGTAAAAGATTCCTATGCAGAACATAAAAATGCCTGATGTTTTCAGTTTTGTAAGAGGAGCATTATGAATATATTGTGTTGTATTCATTTGTTTTTTATACAAACTGTATAAGACTGTGTATAAAAAGGAGCCAATTAAGAATCCAGGTGAAAGATAATTCTGTCTCTTAAGTTTTTGCTCCAACTAATCACTCTTAATATCATGTGAGAGTTTCTAAAAAGTAGCAGTCAGAGATTCTGATAATTTATTTGTCTCTAAGCATTTTAATCTGATACAATTATTAAAAAAAAAAGAAAACCCTCTAAGACTGCCATAAAAATCCTATTAGTAGTTCACTACTTAAAATCCTACCAGCAAAGTCAAGCTTGGGGAGGAAGTAAAGGAATGGGAAGGATGACCTTGACTTGCCTAAAGCTTGCAGTATTTAATTTGGAAATGGGCTGCATTAGAGGAAAGCAGGTAAAAGCAATATGCATGCAATTCCAGTGTGCACAGAGACTGTGTGGAAATATACTTTGGCAAGTCCCTGCTCATTCTGGTGAAGTAATCACTGTCATATATGCATTTTAAAATTCCTGCTTTCATTTACCTGTGTTAAAAAAAGAAGGATTTTAGGAGATGAGGGAAACCGAATGTTGTGTGGAAAAGTGTCTTTTTGTTCTTTTTGTTTCTTTCTTAGGATTTACTGTGGGTAGAAACAGTAAAGCTTTCATCCTTGTTGTGCAAATTCCCCACTATGCAGTGCTAACACGAGGCCCATTTTCCGTTTGAATCCGTCTAAGCCTCTAAACAGCAATTTAAATGATGCACACTGCTTGTGATCACATCCATAGCAAAGGGATGAATTATTAATATAAAATGTTTTGTGAAGATACATCTGTGTAAGGTCCTTCGGTGCTTTCCTGTGCTTCACTGTGATTTAAGTTATTGCACTGTCAGTGTCTTCAAATAACCAAGGCAAATTCAAATTTAAAGTCTGTCAGTTGGAAGGCAAATTCTAACAATTTACAGATAGTGATTTTACTTTAAGGCAGCTAGCCTATGTCCCAACCACACAGAGTTACAATAGCATTCCACTAGTCTACTCATCTGTTTTAAGGATTTAACTGCAAAGGTAAATCACTGTGTAAGGTGGATGTATACAGAACAGTCTGTGGGAAGACAATGACTGCAGAACTGCTAAAAATATGTTGAGTACATTGCTTCCTTACATGAGGATGAGGGTTGTTGGATCAAAGCAAATGAAAGAAACTAAACGTGGCTGGAGTGTTTGACCCAGCTGAAGTGGCTGTTCAGACAAGGCTTCCATTCCTGTGACACAAAAGTGCAGTGCTTCCCTTTGACTGTGTCTTTGTCACAATCCTGTACTTGGCTGTCCTCTCTGTTGCAAATTAAAATAGATGAAAGCTGTCGAGCCAAGCCTGTGATAGAGGATAATTTGATGTGATATAATTGATGAACTCTAAATCATCCCACTTCTCTCTCTTGAAACATTCTGACTGGAGCTCAAAATGCCAGGGTGCTTTGATTTACACTCTGTCACTTTTATATTGAAAGTCTCAGTGTAGCAGCAGTGAGGGATTAACTTCTTCACAGTATTTCTTTCTAATCTTTAGAGTATGTGCACACACAGACTGGTGCAATCCCTTGTAGGGACAGTACTGGGAAAGTCAGATTTCCCTGTTTGCAGCTGGTTTGTGCACACAATTATTAAGATTAATAGAATAGCAACCTGACTTCTGCTGCTACAGATATTGCCAAGGTAGTCTCTTGGAATTAGTGTTGTGCTTCTTATTTCAGAACTGAATTTTAAACTTTTTGGTGTAGTTAATGCTTGAAAACCATCCATTTCTGGAATTCTGTGCCTTCTGAAATATTTTAGGAGATTAGACAGGTTCTTGTCCCTTTAGCTTGCTAGGTAGCAATTCAACTCTGGTAACATTTCTATGGAGAATTATTTTAAGTTTCAGACTTTCTGCTATCAGCAGTTTCTTGGTTTTTTGTACTTTCCTGTTCAAGATGTATGAACTCAGAGCAAACTGTCTTAGTTCCTTGGTTTCTTTCAAAGGTAAGGGATGCTCAGTGCCTTGATTTCTTAGTTCTCTAGCAGGACTGGAAAGCTTTTCCATCAACTCTTACTGAACAAGTATTCTCGAGAAACAGCCATTAAAGTGTAGCATCTCACATCTGCTCAATCAGTTGTTTCAAACAGAAGCAACACGTACAAAGGAGAGCTGTTTAATTCACATTATTACTCTGATCAAACAGCAGAACTGCATCAGTTTCAGAGCCTCTTGCTCCCCTGCATGACACGAGCTGGCTGTGCCCACATGCCATTCCCCCCAGCAGTGTGTCCCAAATTCTTGCTGACCTGAATGTACCACGTATGGTGAGCAAATCTGTGAAGTCTGGAATATTTCTTTGGCTAGCGCCCAGATTTCAGGTGGGTATCCTAGTTTTATGTTGATTAGCCAAACCCCTTCTTGCTGAAAAAGCCAAATGGATGGGATTAGTTATGAGGAATTTCTGTACATTCAGAGTGACCAGACTTTTTCTGATCTTGGCTGTAACTTAAAACTGTCTTTACTAATGATTTGTAATTGAATGGCTGATGTGAAAAATACGGGGTATTAAAACTTCTACTGGATGCGGTGGTTGAGCTAAAAATGAGGCTCATTTTTAATGAAAAGGGAGTTAACAACCTTGTAACACAGGGTCAAAATTTGTAAGCCTTTTATGGATGGCCTTTACTCAGCCGAGACAGCAGCACCACGTGCTGTAGCATGACCATTCAGCTCCTTACTCTGGGGATTCATGTGAGTCAGGAAATTTCCATCCTGAAACAGGCAGGAACACTGGTCAGGGCACCTCTTTTTGGTCTCCTTTGCAAGGCAGTGACAATGATGGCTGTTCGGCTAAACACTCTAAAGATTAAAGTGTGAAAGCATTTAAAGACATCAGTCAGTCATGGTACACCACCAGTTTAACTTCCTCAATGGTGATACCATTTGTGCTTTAAGGAGCTTCTAAAGGATCCCTTCAGGATAGTTCTGTGATTGTCGCTGGTGCTGCACTAAAAAAGTCTAATTTACGTTGCCACTTTATCAATGTACCAGTAATCTCAAATAATACATGGTTTTGAAGAATTAGAGGTAATAATAAAGGCAAACTTCACCTTTTTTTGGAGTACAGCCTGGTTTTCCTATTCAGTATTATTAATTCTCTTATTTTATAATTTTTTGTACGTGTTATGATTTCATTAGAAAATGAAAAAAAAAATAAATATAAGCCTTGAATTCAATGTCATCTGGAATGAAAATCTGAATATTTTGATCACCTGAAGTGACTATGAGGCCTGGGATCCAGGTTTATTTTACACACCAGCTTTTTATAAATTGGCCTAGCTCCAATTCAGTCATTATAATTTGGACTGCAACTTTTCCCATCAGTTCACAGAAGAAAAAAATCCAGTGTCTACCCTTTTTTTGTCATGTAGGTTAAAAAAACGCATTGACATTGTTTGCAAATTAAGGTATAGATGTCCTGCACTTTAACTTCTCTTTAAAGTAATAGTATGTACACTGTTTTTTTTTCCTGACTTTGTGCTAGGAAATAGTCTCTTTTAAAAAAGTGCTTTACTTAGGGCCTCTTTAAAAAAATTCTCAAGTACCTACAGTGAGAATGGGGTACAATATCAAGCAGTAAAGTAGAACAAATAGGTAGGAGAATACTTCCTAAATATTTCTAGATTTCAGAACCTGGTTAAATTTATTTTAGAATGTATAGACAGTTGGCTAAGCACATACATAATTCCAGAGCCTGCCAGGGTTCCAAGACTTTAGGTATGACATGAGATAATTCCTATCTAAGAAAAGAAGAGGGCAAAGGAAGGTCTGGGCAGTTAGGCATCAGCCAATTTATCATTAATTCTTAGGAAAGTATTTTCTACATGATCTATGGGAGTGTAGAGAAAAACCAAGAAGTGAGGCATTTAATGTTATTTTTTTCAAACACGAGTTGTGTTAAGCCAAACCAAGTTTCTTGATACAACAGATTATCAGACCTTTCAGACAAATAGGAAGTGAATGTCAAAGTGTATTCTTGAAGTTATTGGATGTAAGTTGTTCATTGTAATAAGGGAAAGGTGCATGGAGTGGGCTTCTGCTAGAATCTGATCCTGGTGTTGATTTAAGAGGCAGAAGGGCACACTGAAGATGGGAGCAGGAGTGGTGAGATAACATTTACATCCCCACCTTTTTTTACAGCTGAGAAGGTTGAAAGGAAACTTCAGGTTATAAAGAGCTCCTGTAAAGCACACAGGAGCTTTGGGGGAGATTTCTCCTCACTTGTAGGCAGAGAATGGTCTCCACTGCAGGCAGCACAAGAAACAATTGGCTTACATTTCAGCATGGAGATTTGAGTGTTCTGGACTTCTGGAGGGACTATGGAACCTCCACCACTGTGGCCTTTATAAAAAACATACATCTGCCAGAAGAATCGTGATCACACTGCCCTTGTGTAGGATCAAGGCACAGGGTCGACCAAGTGTTCTCGTGGGGTACCACTTAAACCCAGTTTCCTTTATCAGAATGATCAGAATGTGTTTTCTATCTTAAAGCAATTTGAATTACTTTAGGAAGAGCTGGGAATTACCAGCTTGACATGTGTTGTTTAAGACAAGTAACTAAAGCTGTTTTTTAACAGTTATGATGATGATGGATAATATTCACTTTTCCTCGTGACCAAAGGCCATAGCTTAACAATGTTGATAGGAAGGGCTGAGATTTTGTTATTGAAAGGAAGTTTCACACTGTGAACATTTCACTCATAAAAATGGTAGTTATTTTTTTAAGTAGTTCTTTAGGAAACATTTTAAAAGCATTATTTATGTGTCACCACTGTAGATGACAGGGTTCCAAGGGGTGGTTTGCACCATATGATACTTGACTCTCATATTCTGAAATAGTTTTAAGACATATTTTAATATGTTCACTTACAAACAACTTCCCTGAGGCAAATACAGAATATTTTCTGTGCAGACATTTCAACATCTGCAATTAGTTAATCTGGCTCCTTTCTCTGTACACAGAATTACTTTGTGGAACAAGCATTTTTAGAAATTTTCTGTCAACTGAAAATGGCTCTGCTAGCTAACAGCAAAATATTCAACAGTTTGCTGAAAGGATTTTTTAAACCCACTCGATTACGGATAAGGGCACAATTCTGGGATTAGCAAGGCCTACTGAAATACTTAAGTGCATCTTTAGGAACCTTTAAAATGTTCATGGTTACAGATCTGTGTAATGTGCAGCATGGATTCATTGTGATCCAAGTGAAAGAGATAATAAGATTAGATCTTGTTTAGCACTTCATAAATTTTAAAGCAGGAAATTGTATTTTCAGTTTATTATTGATTCTTAGCACCCAAAAAATCTCCCTGTGCCAAAATATTCTTTAGGGAAAAATATGAAGGCTCAAACACAACTTGGTTGCAACACGATCCCCCGTAAGTTACTGGCAAATGAGCATCACATCTCTAGAGATGGGAATTCTATTCCAGAATCAAAAAGTTCCAAAACCTGAAGTCACAGCAGATTCACATTTTGCTCTTTGCTTGCTAATGTGCAATACATTAAATATCTGTTCCTTGGATCTAGCAACAAAATGACCTTTTCAGGGCTCATCGTTTTTTTCTCATTTTTGATTTGTTCAAGAGAAATTGCAGACGACTGGTATTTGGTTTCCAAAAGGGATACATAAAAACTTGACCTTTTGGAACTGTTATTTTTTGGGGATGTGTACACTGTATTTTAAGTATGTCTTAGCTGTTGTTTGCTGGACTATGTCTAGTTTAAATAACCGTTCATTTTATTCAGTATAAAGCTAGGACAAAAAGTATAACTCCTCTGATTTTTTTTCCCATGACAGATCTTTGCACACGCCTGAGAGCACCTTTTCTTCAGGCAATTTTAAAAGAAAGTGACATGGAATAGGCCCTGGTATCTCAGGAAGTTTCCACAGACTCTATTTTGCAGTGCAAATAGCACGTTATACAATGTCCATCATTGCAATATCTCATTGCCTACCTGAATGCACTCTGGTGTCAGGGCTCTTTCCACTTAGCGCAGTGGGAAATGAGGCAGAGGGAAATGATTGTTTAGGAAGTTCATGATGGAGGGAATGACCGAGTCCAGATTGTCAGACTGCTGTCAGAACTATGGCTATTCCTGCTGCTTGGTTTCCTGTGCCAGCCTTTATCCATCTCTTAAAATCACTGTACCTCGTGCAGTCATGGAATGGTGAGCTTATTTCACCTAAAACGCAGCAAAAATTTTAGTGACTGTAATCTGCCTTTCCAGTAAAAGCGGCTGATTTGGAAATTAACCAAGTAAAATGGTTTATTCTACGTGCAAATGAGAAATTGCTCTCCTTTCCAGCCATATAAATAGCCAATTTAATCTGAAGAGATTTTCAGCACCGAGAGTTACAATGACAAAATTTACAGAGAAGGCAAGCTTTGTCTTGTGCAAATTAAAGTGAATAATCAGAGCTTCATTAAAATATCACTATGTATTATTCAGTTTGAAAATGAGAACTTAAGATTTGGGAAGAGAATTAAATTGTGTTTCTAACTAAAATATCTGTAATCCACGCAGATATGTATAAATCCATGTAAGTTACTCCTGTTGATGGGATGTGGCAGTAAGAACCCTCAGTATTCAAAGAATGGGTGAATTGCATGGTTTAGAGAGACTCTGGTTTTGCAGGGCTGTCCATTTACATACAATTTTAATTTTTGTAAGCCTTGGAGCTTGTCAAATGCAGTGTGATCAGGAATTTGTCAGTGCAACTCTGTGAGGTTTTGACATTTTTTCTCCTTGCAAATAGTTTTCCTATAAAATTCAGATTTAATGCATGGCATTGTTAACGTTTCTGTTGTGGCCTTTGGATGTTACTCACATCAGCAGTTGACAGTACAGAGGCAGCAAAGGAGGTGACCAAGTTGTAACTGCAAACAAGTCAGAGCTGCAGGATGAATAAGCAGAACAGGAATTTCAAATTAGACATTTGGAAAATCCTTGTCACTAGGAGGGTTGTGCAGCACAGAACTAGACAGCAGTTTTCAGAGAGTGACAGAATTACCATTTTCTTGTTTTCAATACTCACCTTGACAAAGTCATACGTGTCCTGGTACCATGTTGATAGTGGTGTGATCTGGGAAGAAAACCAAACTCGTCTAAGATGTGAAGGAAGGAAAACTAGAAAACCTAGGCAGTTGTTGCTGTTAAAATAATAGACACTTTTGCACCTGCCATGCCCTTATTTCTGGAGCAGTGTACTGAGACTTCCTGGCTCTGTTTGGCAGTCAGAAGTCCCCTGAACATTTTTTCTGGTGTTTGCCACCTCGTGCTCCTACCCCAATGTCCAGCTGCCCCATGACCCTGGGCAAGCACACTGGTCAGTGCACCCTCCATGGCACACTCCAGGTACCTTTGGTTGCCCATGGGCTACAGGAGCTCCTTACAGGTGCCAAACAGCAACAGAAAGATCTTTGAATGGATTGCTCTGTTCATCCTATTATGGCTCTAAAATGGCCTCGTCCTCTTCAGGTCTCCGAATCTATCAGTCTCTCAAGAATGTCTGCTACTTTATAACAAAAAGAAAGCACACCTGTCCTAGTTCCTAACAACTCATGCACTTTATTAGATTTTTTCCAATTAGGGCTTTTCCAGGGCAGTTATGCTGGAAGGTGAACAGTTTGAAAAGCAGTGCTAGTCAGAACAGTATCCAATTCCACATGAGAGACCAAGTCTTAAAGAAGGGAAAAAAAAACCCAACAAAACACCATGAAAAAGAAGCAAAATGGTGACATTTTTCTAAAATACAAAAGACTTGAAACATGTCAGCCTGAGTTCGCTGAAATACTGTATTCTGTTAATGTTAACTCACGTAATAAGTATTTTGCATTGAGTGTTTTATTGTACATTAATACAATATAGACATTAAAATATTTTGAAGGCAATGATATCAACCAAGAGAAAAAAAATATCAAAACATTTCTACTTAAATAAGAACTTTGCAATGAATACTTTTCCTTATTATAGCACAGACAAGATGCCATGGAACATTTTAATTTACTCCAAACTGCATTGATCAGAGGACTAGTATCCCCCATGAGAATTTTTTGATCAGTGGTAAAATTGAATTGCATTCCCAGGCAACTGCTTTCTTGAGATAAACTTCTAGGTGGGAAAGGAGGTTCCATTTCAAAATCCTTATTTCACTAGGACACCAAACCTCAAAATTATTATAATTTGTGGGCTGAGATGTCTACGTGTTCATGCAGAATCAGCTGAAATGTATATTTCCATGATAAGGAAATAATTATGCCAAAATGGCTGGGTTTTGAAGAAGTGTTTTAAAATTATACGGGTGTTGACTGAGAAAATTGACCTAATTTATAGTGTCCTAGCATCTTGCTGTTCTTCACTAAGACAGCTATAATTCTATACTTTATATAAAAACTCTTCAATAGGATATAAATTCATACCTTGGAAGTGCTGCTAAATAATAGAGATTCCTAAAAAACTTAATCTTGTCAATAATCTTATACTTAATGAGATTTAAAATTATGGTAGAACTTGAAATTGCTTGTCTGCTCAGTCAAATAAATGCTCATTCAATTTCTCAGCCCTATGCTGAGAAAATGATATTTTTAATTTCTCATACTTTAAAGTGAATATTTAGATATGTGCCCACATTCCAAATGCTATAGATTAAATTTGTGATAAAATATCCAAATATTTCATATTAATACTATCTGTTTATCTGATGTCTCCAAGTGAATATCCCTAACTACTGGAGAATTGTAGATTTGAGGGTTTTTTCCTGTGATTTTTTTTTTTTAATTCAGTAAATTCTTTTGACTTGAGTATATAAAAGTAACAGCATTGTCGTTTCACTTTCCGCTACCCCATGTTTATTCTGCCTCGGTTTTGATGAAATCTCTGGGGGGATTTCTTTTTTGTTTTTTTTGTTTATCTCTTTGCTGAGAAGGTAAGGAAGAGCTTTTTCACTTTTCTCATGAAAAGCACGTTCAGAGAGTTTCCATGTTCCTTGCCGTATGGGTGAGGTACTGGAAATCCCCATAACTGGGAGCTCTGGAAACTTTGTCCCAGTATTGGTACACGGACTGGTGCAGATGGTGGGAGGCAGTGACCTCTCCCAGCCACAAAAATGATTTTAAACATCATAATATTTTCTGTATTTCTCCTCATTGCATCTCATCCTGCACCTTGCAGAGAGCTTTAAAATGATGAAGGGAAAGCAGCGGTGTTCTGAGTAAAGCACTTTGATGTGCCAGTGCTCAGCTGCCAAAATCAGCAGCGCTTTATGGGCAACCAAACATTTTAAAGTTTTCATTCTTGTTTACAGAGCTAATTAAGAATCTTTGTAGCATTCCTTTCAAATGGCAGACTATCAAAATTACAGTGACTGTCTTGTGAATGAAAAGCTTTTGCTGAATGTCTGACCAGAAGAGGGGGAGAAACCTACTGGCCTAAAAACCAGACAACATATCAAATATACATTTCTTTACAATAGATATTAAATAAATCTTTTAAATAGTAGTATGTGCATATGGAGCCTAGGTTGTTCTGCTAATTTAAGTATTTTCCCCAAGCAATTCTATTTGTTTAAAACAGTGTTGGATTTCCCATTAAAAAGTAAGCACTTGCAATAGCTCTGCAGAGTTAGAATACTGTAATGAGTTCCATGTGGCAGGCCTGTTCTAATAACCTCAATTTCTTTAATTTTTGTGATTTTAAGAGGAAATGGAGGTACATGTAGTGATTTTAGGATGTAGTGACTCACTGTTTTATACTTTAAGTTTTTGTGGTCTTTGCTAAGTTGTTGGTAGGACTGGAGGGTCATAGTAGTTCTTTCCAGCTGTAAAATCTATTAGTAAATTATATTGATGCAAATCAATGCTGATGTAAATCCTAGCCAGAGACCACCAGTTTCATGTTGAAGTAAAGGGTTAAAAACATAATTCTGAACCATCTAGCTATTCATACTTGGCTTTTATTTATTCTCAATATAAACCATGCAGTTTTGCCCACAGACATATTGATTGCCCTCTTGGTGTGATATACTGGGAGCCCATTTGTGCAGGTGCTTGCTGACAAACTCACTGCATGGCTATAAAATCCAGGCCTTGGGAATGTACTGGCCGTGCACTGGGAGGCGACTGTTCTCTTCTGATTTTAATGTTTGAAGTGTGTCTTTAAATTTCTAGAGACAATCTTAAAATACAAGTCAAGGCAAAATGCGTAAGAAGTACTACAAAATGAGTTTGTGGCTTTGTAACAGATCTTAAATCAACAGTGTTTATTAGTAAGCTGCCAACTTGCATACCTTTTATTTGCTTGCATACCTTTTAATATTTCCAAGGCTTTTATGAACAGTATGTCACAGTGCTAGTGCCATTTACATTCAGACACCACTTTCTAATGTTTTAAGCTTTCCAGAGATAACAGAGAGCAAAATGTTAGGAAAATGGAACAGATCTTTTCTAACAAATCATTTTTGCAAGGGTTTGTCTCTTCAAGATGCTGTGACATCCTGTTCAGCTGAAGGAGCACACCACTTGAATTGCACGACTCATTCACCTTAAATATTTAATAATGCTTTCATTAGTTGCACTGAACCAGTCGAGTAAGATCTGTAATATCTACTGCTGGCCATCATTTTTATTCATCGTGGTTTAATAAGCATTATAATTACAGGCTGAGGAAGAAATATGAGTTAACTTTGTGGTTTTGCTTGGGACTTCTGTGCACACTGGTATGATTGGAAGGGATTATATAAGCTTTGTGAGCGTTGCTGAGTGTATTCTGATATACTGGTGCAGAGTTCCCAATCCTGACACATTATTCTTCATATGAAAGTAACTGCAGAAAAGATCCTGCATAAAATTGAGTCCTGACACTATTAACTCCGTCTGGCTTAGTTGTGAAATATGAAAATTTGAAAGCCAAGTGGACTTGTTTTTGGCAGGTGTTCTAATGCATGCATTATCAGTGGAATTAGACTTCACCTATTTTTACCAACTGTTTCCTATATTTGCTTGCAACTTACAAAACAGTAAAGTTATTTAGAGAGAGCAGACAGTTAGGGAAGCTTTCATTTGGAAAGTTTGTCAGAGTTCAAGCTAAAAGGCCATTTGTAGGCATCATAACCTTCTGTGCTCATTTCTGGAGTAAATATAGATGGTGGTAATTATGATTTAGTATAACTTTCTCACTTCGATATCACAAATATGACTGTGTGCATGCTGTTTGCATTCTTATGTTTTAATGGGAGGTATAGTAGGGCAGACTGGTATCTGGTGCATTTTTTAATGTTTTGTTAAAACATCATTTTTTCCTCATCAGCAACTTATGCGGGAGCGACAGCAGATGGCCAGCCGCCCCTTTGCTTCTGTCGATGTAGCACTGGAAGTAGGAGCTGAGCAAACAGACTTTCTACGAGGGCCATTAGAGGTAGGAACAGTGGTGCTGATAAGGGACCATTGTGATTTGCATCTTTATATTGCCAGTCTCATCTGCATCTGCTTCTGAAACCAGGCAGCATCTGATTACCTGGAGCTGACAAGCCTCAGCTACGTGTGTTTTGTCATTTCCAAGGCACAGAGTTTTAATCCCATGACAGAAGCTGTACCAAAAGCCACTGGAGAAGCTATTATCTTGGGCTGGGGTTGACAGTCAGCTCACCTGGTAGTCCTGTCGTGATGGATGTGAGCTGAAGGAATGCAGGACTCGGGCATTAAGGAGGCAGCAAATGTCATGCTCAGTCCTTCGAGAAGTACACAGTGCCATCTAGTTAACATCTATCTTAATTAACAGAGATTACAACAAACAAACAAACTAAAGCACCTTAGAGTAAAAATTCTGTGTTGTTTTATACACAGAGGCTTAAAGCATACAGACTGCACGGTTTTGTTTGTAGGAGATGGCTACGTTACTGCATTATTTTATTGCAATTGCAATAGAAATAGTAATTTGCAAAGCAATGTGATATTGGAATGGTGTAATAATGCATGAAATGGATTCTAGAAGTTTCACCTGAAAATAGAGGGGAAATAGAGTATATGGATAATAATGAATATCTAATCTAGGTTCAGCTTTTTGGAGATTATCCTCCACTCCTTTAACTTTATTTAAAATATTGTGTTTAAAGTTATTACTTCACCCTATTTATGGTGGGACCTGGGTATGAGGTGTGCTAGCTCTGAAATCTTTCAAGATTGTGCTCTTCATTGCTTCCAATTCTTCTTAAATTCAAAGCTTCTCTTACTTTACTCAATAACTAATCTCAATGGAAGATCAAACACAATCTATCAAACTTCCAAGGTTCATGGAGAATGAGCAATGTGAAAAACAAAAACATAGCAGAATTCAGCTCTTGAGTACTTATCTAAGAAAGTGTGCTGTCCTGATACTGTACAGGATGTCATCCCAATTTTTTTACTGTTCACAATTTAAATATTTGGAATAGATGGTGAGTAAAAATGACATGTCTCTTTGAAGAAGCTGTTATTTTCTGACCTAGTACTAGACCCCTCACATTCCTCACCAAAACCACCTTCCTTCTGTCTCCTCTTATCTTGGAACAGAAGACCTGTGCAGTTCCCCAAGCTGAGGACACATTACACTGCATTTAAAAGTTAATTTTTTTTACAATGTGATTTCATTGTCTCTGCACTGGTATCTGAGAAGTTTTTTTCTGTTTTCTTTTCAAATGGAGATAGTGAGTGGATGATGAGGCATCCACACTCTAATTTTGTACATACTGATTATTTAATTAAACTTTAGAAGTAAACATCACAACTTAATTGCTACATATTTTTCTCATGAGTTTTATTTAGCACTAAAAGAGGTATAGCCTAAAATATTTTAATTATATTTTACAGTTTTTATTACCTTCCTTTTTTCCTAGCCATGCATTTTCTAGCAATTGCTTAGAATTCAGCATCTATAATGCTTTTTTCTCAATTAATGCACAGTTATACACTGAATGAAGTCCATTCAAGATTTCCTTGGAATTATAATGTACTTATCTATATCTAAAAAACAGCATTGTGCTGAGAATTAAATGAATATGATTCACATATTGACTGTCCTTTGGTATGTGTGGTGGAAAAATCAAGGGGATGTATTAAACTTCTTTGTGAAAGAACACTAAAATTTTAGTTGCTATTCTGTTCTTCATGTTCTCCTCTTTTGGACTGAGGGGAATTCAGGTCTCACATTTCCAGGATGCAATGCTTAAGAGCAGAATAGTATGAAATAGCTGTAAACTTCATTTTGTTGTATTAATTTAGAATCATTAAACAACAATAATTCAATAATTTTGTCATATCTGATGCCCATTGGGAGGCTTAAAGCTAGCAATCTTCTGTGAAAAAATGAGAATATACGGTAACTTTGAAATGTTCTGCTGGCATTGCAGAGATCTTGCACCAATATACCAGGTGCTCCAATTTTGATGATGGTGCATTGCATTCCCTCTCCTCACACTTTTATTGACGTTGTGCGTTACTCGCTGCCACTTTGGACATTGTTGTTATTCTTTTATTGACGTTGTAATAACTCCGACGCTTCCCGTGACACCACATTGATCCGTGGGCGCTTTGGGCACTGTGTAATGTCACTGAACTCCTCCAGACGCTGCTGCCAGGCTCCCGTTCAGCTGCACAGTGAGGCTGCTGTTCATTAATGTCACCTGCCTCACGTGCTGGTGGTTTTGTACAGCTGGTGTTCTGCACTGATGCTCTGGTACGTGGCACTATTCACATGACTGCACATGGTAATGCCAGGATGCTGTTGGGTTAACAGCTGTATTTTACATTTATTTGTAAATATCCGTAGCAGCTGTTTCACTGTAGAGGTTTAGTTTGCAGTAGTAAGGCACTTTTTCACAGTGTTCAGAAAGGATTAAAAAAATCCCAAGACAATAAATACTGTACTTAAAATGGTTGCCTAGTTTATATACTTAAAATACCACTAATAATATTTGGGTCTAATTTTAGTTAGCAGCAATTTCTGACAGATTAAAATAAAATCATGAAAACACTACAGAGGAGAGCTAAACTCAGTTATTTTGGATTCTCTATCAATCAGTCTGTCTTTCTTAATGTTTTGCCAACAAAGTGACAGTTTCACAATATTAACTCCTTCAAAAAACTCTAATCTGCATCATATTCCTCCTCTTCCCTGCTGTCTGAGTGGGTTTTTAGGCATTGTCAATAGCCTTTGTTCTTACCCATTTAAACAACATTATTTATCAGTTTTTATCTCATCAGGCCACCTTTTACATGAGCAAGTCTCATCTTGTTATCTATTCTGTCATGTTGGCTTTATAACAACTCTTAAATTTTTTATTGTAGGTTTAAACTTAACACAAAAGAAAGCAGACTTAAATTTTTTCCTTGCCTCCCTCCTCTCCTGTATCACACCAACCCCTGCTTTGCTAATGATACTGACAGGATGTTGGCGTCCCAGTTCCAAAGGGACCAAGCAATACCCACTCCTGTTGTGCCATGATATTCAAGATATTTAACCCGTGCAAGTCCTAACCTGCATCTTCATCTGCTGCTGTAATGATATCCATTGCACCACGTGGAAGTGATGAAGTCTGGGTGAGCCTTACAAGGAAGGTGAAGCTGGAGCAGGACGCCCCTCACTCCCTGCTGGGGAGAACAGGGGCAGTCTCCAGCTGCTGTGGTGGAGGAGAAGGGAGGGCTGGAAGGCAGTGACCCCTCCCAAGAGGGGAACAGTCCAGTGCAGCTCTGGTGACCCAGGGCAAGGTAAAAGGAGAGAGAGAATTCCCAAGGGCCCCTCCTCAGCAGTAGCACAGGCTGTTAAGGGCAGAGCCAGAAACAGCAGAAGCACCCTGTCCAGAGAGTTTGAGAATATTAGCTCTTTTGTGATACTACCATAATTTTTTCGGTATCAGAATCATAAAAAAATCCAAGTAGCATCGTAGATCAATAGGTACTCATTGCTGAGCTTCTTGGCGCTCAGTGCCCTCAGTGTTAAAATGTTTTTTATTCCTTTCATTTCTTTTTTCCAGACATCTGAGCTATTTCCAAGCTTGGTTGCTTTTTACTTCTCAATATATACCAAAAGCTAAATCATTTAGGCTATCTTCATATTCTAAACCTCCTTTAGGCAAAAATTTGTTTCCCTAAAATATAAATCACTTCCGAAGAGTTCTTCTATTGTGCTGCTGACAGTCATTTCGGTTAATCTATATATTAATTGAGAAGCAAAACAATTTTTTTTTTCCTCTTTGCCTAATTTCAGGGTATTTTTTTTAAATGGAGAGAGATTATTTCCTTAGGTAAGATAAGATAAAGTGCTGCAAACACTTCATTGTCTGGTCATGCTAAGACTCTGAAGAGCAGCATCTACTGTGCTGCATCTGCTGGGGTAAAGAGAGGTGGGAAATTGCCTGCAGAAGAACCAAGTGCAGATTTACTGCTGTGATGATCATCCATTTGATATAATTGTGGTATTACTTGGATTTTGGTTTTTTTTCAGATCAATGTTATTTCATAATTATTTCTGCAGAAAAGCACACAGTAGGTCTTTCAGTCATTTTCCCATTAAATTACTGAATTTCCCCTAGAGATGTCATACCTATTAGACCATCCTCTGCTTTGGACAAGGTATGGTGATGTCAAAAATTTTGAATTCCAAATATAATCTATGTTTTTCTCTAGCAAATAATGTTCTCTAGTGAGTAATATTTATGATGCATTAAATAAGTTCTGAATTTCAGACACTTTTGATAAGTATGAAGCAAATATTGGCCATTATTTCTCATTTATTTGAGTAAATAATTGGAAGGTGTGCACTGACACAAGCAGCTATCATTTCATAAAGGAATGGCTGCTGGAAATTAGAGTGATGTATCAAAACATGTTAAAATTCTGTAGTAGGGATTTGTGGAGTTTAAGTAATTTTAGTGTGTATTAATAATAATTGTAGTGTATATTAGTGTGCTGCTAGCTTCTCTTGCCAATAAAGAGACTTTTTAGCTTGTTTTACAAATAAATCTCGTTAAGGTGGGTTCATTTTCTAATATAATTTGACTAAATCAGTGAGTAATTTTTGAAAATGCAGCCTACTTAATTTTAAACAAAATTAACGTAGTTGCACGCTTCATCAGGATTGCACCTGCATTGTGTTGATGACATAATGTCTAATGCCAAGGAACAGGCTCTTCCCAACTCCTTGGTACAGAGCATCAGCTTTCCTCTCGATATGCTCAGTTCCTAATATTAGTCTCAGTATCAGAGGATAGTTACACTGCCCTTGTGAAAAAGTAATAATTTCTTTTAGATAATGGTGAAATTTTCTCTCAAATGGTCACCTTGCTTCCAGTGACCATAAAGGCAATATGGATTTGGCAGCAGGAACTATCAAAGGCCATTTTATTTGCACTTCTTGCTTACTGAAAAGTCATGTCACAGTCTTGAGCTGCTCACTGTACCTCAAGGGGGACCAGAGGAGAGAGAATCTAGATGAGAACAATGTGAGCAATCAGACTTAGAAAATATAACTGCAATGAATAGTCAAGGAAATGGGAGTAGGCTATTTAAAGGAGTCCAAATAGTAACTTGCAGATAGATATGCAAAGGTAAACAGCAATCAGGAGAGCAAAATCTTCCCTGTGTGCGCTGCAGGTGGCAAAGGTGTAATGGAGTTAAATTGTAGTAGGGAAGGTTTAGGAAGGTATCAGGAAAAGCTTCTCATAATAAAGCTGAATCACTGAAAGCAGTTTCCTGGGGAGGTGATGGAATTTCTTTTGTTGGAAGCTTTTTAGAGCAGGATGGACAAACATTTCTCAGGTACCATGTACCATAGCTGCATTAGATACCTCCTTTCTGCTCTGTCTTTATTATTATTCTGATTGCTCCTTAGCTCTTCCTTCTTCAGACTCTCTAAAAATGTTCAATTTCTGTTGTTTGAACACTTTAATTACCTTCACTGTAATGTTAGTTTTCTGTTACTGAATATTTATGACCCTTTTTTTCACTTTTGCTATTTTACTCATTGACTTACATCCTTGGTTTTCTCGCAAGATAGAAACTGTTAAGTCATCTCTGACCCCAGCCTCTCCCTGCCTGTAGGTCTGCCAAACATGATCTCCATCCACTGGAATTGCTTCAGTACTCTCCTTGAAGTCTGTACTGATGATGTCATTATTTAGAATTACAAGTGCATTGCCATTTTTATAGTATTTCAAAATCCAGGCATCCTAGACTACTAGATCTCAGAGAAATGTAGTCAGATGTCACACCTGACACTGAAGAGGAGAATCTGTATTTCACATTTTCTGCTCTCCTGTGTTGCCCAAAGATCATGTTAAATTTGCTGTCCGCTGCCTCAAGAACTCCATTATTTTGTGCTACACTTTGACCTTGATGGCTCACTGCCTTCTCTGCCCACTCCCTCAGTGCTGTTCATCCAGAAAACTTTCTCCTGAGCTATTGAGTCACTCTATGTTAAACCCTACTTTCCAGTATCTTTTCTTCTTTGTAAATGATTGCTTCACATTGTGTGTGTTTTTGTGATATTATGTTCAAGGGATGTCCTATCACCAAAATTCACATCTGGTGATTCTTCCACTAGGGAAAAGCATTTACCCCAAAGCCGTCTCGTTGGCACTATTTCCTTTCTTACATAAAGTTTTTCATGAAATAAGATGTTTCGATTTCACACTATTTTGCTCCTAGTTCAGTGGTTATACACAACAGGGTTGTTCTGGCCAGTTAAATATCTTTACATTTCTGTAAGATTTTTGTTGCTTCACTTAAAATGTATGTCAAGACGTGTGTCAGTGTTCTGAGCCTATGATTCAGAACAAATACCTCGCCTAGCTGCTTATGCACACTGGTCACAGCTATAATTCTTGTGTGTGTTGTGTATACTAAATCAATGTAAAATGTATAGATGTTCAATTTGTTGCAGAGAATTACATTAGCAATATTTTGAGACTTCTGAGTAGTATTTTTCTTCTCTGGCATATGGGAAAGCTAAAAATAATCTGAGAAATGCTGCCTCTATGAAGCCACATTTTTTTTTTATACAGACCATATTTTTGTGTGTGTGTGTTTATTCCTAAAATATACACTAACAGCTCAAAACCTGTTGATATTTTGTTCGAGTCCTTAACTTAAAGTTCTTAAAAATTCTATATCAGGTCTGAAATGTACCCAGTCTCTAAATGTGCAAAAAAATTTATTTTTTAATCCCTGTGTTCTTTTCTCTGCTTCTCAATTTCTGTCCTCGTGGGCAAACAGGCATTGGAGAATACCTTAGACATGATATATATGAGGTTTGTCTAGAGGGATGTCGATGTCCTAATATTTCATCCTAACAAGAGAGTAAAGCCTTTGCTTATTACCTCATGAGCTGGAGGGCCTATACATTCACAATTAATTCTGAGAACCTAATTTTATGTAGGTTTTTTTGATAAAAATGTATCTTTCCACTTCGCAAAATGTATTTGGCACATGTGCTGCATAACCAGATGACTACAGAAATTGTTTGGATAGAAATATATGATTTGTGTTGAACAAAATTGCAAAGAAATTTCATGCTCAATTGGAGGATTTTTGGCTTACCAGCAAAGTGTAGGTGTTACAGTGGTACTGGCATGCTGCGAATAGAACTCTTAAATCAATGTATTATGCATAATTGCAAATCCAGTATATCAGAGTAATTATTCTGATTGTTTTCAAGCAGAAGTGTTTATATGTGTTAGTAAATGTTATGAATAATGACATTGTACCTTTTAATAAATTCAATTTTTGCAACATCTTATTTCATAAAATAGATACAAAATTCAGCAAATGCAAAGCAATATTTATATTCTTATGTTTCTGAGTATTCTTAGGATTCTCCTTGAACAAAGCTTGGTGATGGAAATCTACTTGGCTTTGGATATGAAACCCATGACAATGAGATATTTCCAGAATTATTTAAACTGAACATCCCAAAGCATGGAAATAGTTATGCTACCAGAATAACTAGAAAATACATAGATGGGAATAGTTCTGTGTTTACTGGACCTTTCTGTACTTGATTTGCACATGCCATTCTCTAACTGGCTGCTCTTTGTAGTTATGTTTATTTTCTTAATACCTCTTTTGGTTGTAGAAAGAAGTTATTGCCATTCTCTAACTGGGACATTTCTGTCTTTGAAAGGAAAGAGAAGAAATAGGTACAGAAACTCTAGCCTTTCATCAGCCATTTCCCATGTTTCCAGGTAGAACTGGGTACTGGAGGGCTGCTATTTGATATTTAGCAGCTTGTAGTCCTTAGCTCTGCTTCAGAGACTTTGCCTTCGTGCTTGTCTCTAGCTGTTCTCAAGATTCAGTCCTACCTTCCAACAATATCACTGAAACTGCAGCAGACCCCGGACAAGAGCACCGCCTGGGCTTTTCTTCACAAAACTTGGCAATCTGCATGTTAGGCAGTCGTGTAAGTCATGCCAATTTGAGGTTTGATCGTTCTATACCATCTATCAAACTGGATTTGTGCCTGAAGTGAATATCAATTATTTGCATGGAAGTTGATGCCCTGGATGACTCCCAGACCTCACCCAAACTTCAGAGAGCCATCCAGTGTGCCATCCAACACTTCCAATGTGTTTTCCATGACGATT
This sequence comes from Bombycilla garrulus, assembly GCA_013400315.1. Taxonomy (NCBI): domain Eukaryota; kingdom Metazoa; phylum Chordata; class Aves; order Passeriformes; family Bombycillidae; genus Bombycilla; species Bombycilla garrulus. Next base: position 583,328 of record VXBU01018237.1, on the reverse strand, counting down.
CAACCCAGCAGGCACTTTCCTACTTGATTCTGTCTGCTGTGCACTGGATGTCATAACTCTTCAATTTCTCTTTGCACGGTGGCTCAATTCAAGAAAAAGGATGAAGCTTGTTACTTTTCACATAGACTGTGAGCACCTGCTGTTCTGCTGTCTGTCCCTCTGTGCCCTGTTAAAAAGTTTGTCAC